>JBAJNP010000021.1:0-208631 GCA_036877545.1 Yasuhikotakia modesta
GGTTCGCTCCAAGAGACTTTTTTTTAATGAATTAAAGTTTTCTATAGACCTACCAAAAGTGGTACATGTACGTTAACCGTAGTGCCCTGGGCAAGTTTAGGTGATGCTATGGAGCTATTTTGCCCCGCCTAACTTCGAAACCTCTAATAGACGAGTTCCAGTGGGGCTGGTGCGTGTGCAAAATCTGGTGAGTTTTCGTGCATGTTAATACCCTCAAAAGTGTGATCAAAGCGGGAGAATAATAATAATAATAATAATAATAATAATAAACAACACAGAAACAATAGGGACTTCGCACGCTTAGTGCTCGGTCCCTAAAAAACACTTTTCATTTTTCATTACAAAGACACAGTTCCATACAGTTCTATAATTGGCAAATAGGTTACACCTATAATCCATTTGATCTTTCTTGGCTTTGGTTGTATTGCTTCTGTCAAACAAATATCACACAGCATGTTTGTTTCATTAGCAATCATTGTTGTCTTGCAAGCACAGTTTAAGTTTCGAGTTCTGAATTTGTGTCTATTTAAAAACAGGACAAGATTGCAGTATTAATACGAGTAAAGTTGTGAATATTATATTCTTTATGACTACAACCAGGGGGAAAGCTATTAAAATTAAACTTAAAAATTAAAGCTAAAGAAAATTACTAAAATTACTATTAAAATTGAACAGAGAAAAGATACAACCCATTGGCTCAATATTATAAATTACCCAAGCAAACTTAGTAGTATAGCACAATAGTAAATCACCCTCACAGACACATACAGGGACACACAAACATAAATGTGCATACATGAAAACGTACACAAACACAGTATTTTTAAATCACAATCACATGGAGGTTTACAGTTGAGGCATTCTGCCCCCATTCCTGAGTAACAAGGATCTTTTGTTAATAATTAACCAAATCCTCTGGAGTTGCATCAAAACAGTAAAGTCCAGATTTTAATGTTGACAAAAAGAGTTGTTTACAGGAAGAGCAGCCAACACAGAGAACAACACTAGCTTCTTTCAAACGGGAACATATGGTACATGTTTAACCTCAGTATTTCCCTACTGTTCTACTCATTAACTCATCAGCCGTACTCGCAGCTCAACATAGCTGAAATCATGACTAAGCAAACCCAAAGACAGCAATTTAAACAGAGCTATTTTGATAAATGTAGAACACGAGAATACTTTCTTAATTCCAAATGGCAAATAAATAATGGTATATGGATTTTTGTGGCACTATAATGCTAAGCTGCAAATATAAATGCTAAGCTGCAAATATAAATGACTTTTTTCTACATGTTTCTCATCGGTTTCAAAATATTTCCCACATCTGCCCTTGGGTAAACAATTACTCCCACCCCCAAGCTTATGCCACTGGTGGAGACAACGTTACCGTGTCAGGATAGTGCCACGGCTGATAGCACACTTACAAAAGCCTACCTACAACCTACAAAAGACTTAACATTAACATACAAAAAAAATACATAAAGGACAGGTTGATCTGACTGATTGCAGTCCACGTCTCTACTGCCAACCCAAGCAGATAGTCTTTGCCAGGTAAGCGTGTTGTCCTGCCACACCCTCAGCTATCTGCCAAATCCTTCTTCCACTGTGGATTACATGCATGGTGACAGACTCAACTGCATTAACCAATCAGAAGCCCGCATTTATATTAATTAAACTCAATGGCTTTAAACTCAACAATGTTATCCATGCTATCCTTTAGGCACCAGAGAAATAAACAGAGAAAGACAGAGACAGCAAAGTGGTAACAAAAAAGAAAACAAAAGACACTAGAGATAATACTTGACAGTTAAATGTCAGAAGGAAAAAATAAATAAGAGAATTGCCTCAGTAGAGAAGCAAACCCTGACAAGCAGAATTTGACCATAAGGCGGGTGTCCTTGGTTATTTGTCAGACAGCCAAAAGAAAGATTGTCAGGCAAGTGACAAGACCACCTCAGGAGGCCCCATTAATAGCCAATGATTCATCTCAGTGCAAACATGCACGGTCCCTCACCATTCATTCCACAAGCTTAATAACCTCCACTACTGTAGCTTCACACACACATACAGCAGATGGGCTAGACAGTGTCGCTTTTCAAAGGCTCTGTGAAAAGATTCGGCTGTCATTCAACAGAAAAATCCAATTCACTTTTCTTTCAAACTGAACATGGAGTTATTTTACCATCAGCAGGTATTCAGTTATTGATTTTAGTACAGAAATGAAAGACACTAGAAAGACAGCACAAACTCTTGACCATAGCAAAACGTATATCACTGTAATACACAAAATGCACTGTCACTATATTGCATTGCATGCGAGACTTATCCAAGTCAGCACAGAGAGTCTATTTTAAAGCTGTGCCTTTATAATCGCAACACCATTCAGTGTTTATCCTGGCCTTAGTGGCAGAGATCTGCAGTAACAGCTAGCATGAATAAGGATTATTACATTAGAACATTATATGAATGCTGTATGTACTATTTATATTTCTCCTACTCTGACAGGCATTTCCCGAACATCGTCTTAAGGCTTCTTTATGAGCAAACAAACAGATTAAAATAGATTTACTCTCTCGCTCAGAGTAAACAGAGCAGGAATGAAAGATGATGAGGATGAATAGGGCTCATTCTGCAGAGCTTTCTAACACACAACTATGTCCCCTCCAAATCTACTGGTTAAATTAAATGATGCAACGTCACAATGCCAATTTCGTCTCTTTGCAAGGAAAGTAAACGCTACTTATGTGTTTTTGGACATTTGAACGGTCTTGTTTCTTTTTAAGAGATGTACTGTTATTCTTTGAAGTGCATTATATGGCCAAAAGCTATGTGGACCCCACATCCGTATGTGCTTGCTAAGAAATATGCTTCCAAAGCATGTTGTGGAAAAACATCCTACTAGATGTTGGAAAATGGCTGCAGGAATTGGGTCCTGCTCTCTGAATGTTCCAAAGTAGAGCACACAGCTTTCCTGATAAGAGCACAAATCAGGCATAATATTATGAATGATAGCAGAGACCAGAGTTATCGTCATACACATACAGAGTCCATGTTCCTCCCACAACAAGCGTGTTATTGATTATTTACAGGCTCTGCTTGATGCATGACTTACCGTTTACTTTTTTGCCTCCTGTAATGAGAGAGGTGTCATGCCTGTTTTACATTTCTGATTGTAAAACTTACTTTTGCAAGGCAGGAAAAAATGTATTTCTGAAAATTAAGTTGAACTGTTATTGTGGTAAACTCTTTTTTATTTTTTCTAAATGCTTTGCCTGAAATTATCACCCATCCAAGCCTAATTATATCACACCTTTCACAGATGATTTGCATATACCATATATTTGCATATTAAAAAAATAAATAATCTGTCATCGTACATTAACCCTGATGTTGATCCAAACCCTAGTTTCTTTCCTGTGGGAGAAAATGTCAATGCTACCGTTTTCCATACTGTAAAAAATGCCTTGTGACTGCTAGCTGTCAAATGCAATTTTAATTAAAAAAATATGTAAATTGTGATTTGAACCTAGGTCACTTTGCAGACTAAAACACTGAACTGCACCACTGGACTGTCTCATCTTTCTCATGCCAGGTGTTTTTCTTCTTTGAGTATTAATTTTAACAGTATTAGTAAAAAAAGAAACTATCTTGCATGTATCATTCTGTGGTTCCATTGACGTGTAATTTTTCAGGCTGTTTCGTCAGCTTGCTGTGACAGCCAATTGCAATTTGCCTACATGACGAGCGAAATCTGCGGTTGGCACGGAGTCTTGCAGTCTCATTCTGTGGCATTACATATTTGAGATCCAGAGAAAAACTACTGCTAGAGGGCTCCAGGGTGAGATGACAGGGATCAGCTGCAGTCACAGCAAAAACAACTGGATTTAATGAGATAGCAGGACTGCTTGAAATGCGGATAAGAACTGCGCGTCTCTCATCACTCTGCTCCCGCTGAAACCAATTGGGTTGCGGCTACCATGCATGGCTGCAGAGGCAGAGTGCAAGGTGAGCATCACTGATAAGATTAAATTGACTATGTGCTTTCGGCTAACCTTGGATATGTGCTGCCACCAAAACCCGGCAGAGCAAACCTTTTACTTCTTAAAAGACCAAAAACTACATGCATAGATAAAACAGATCAACAACTGGCAAACCAGTAAACTGGTAACATGCATCAAGTACAATTAAGCATCGTTTTAAATGTGGTTTCACTCCCGCTCACTGTTAAGCACTTGATTCAGTATTTGCAGGAGTGCTTAGCTGGGAAAGTGCTGCAGACAGCCTGCTTCAATCTGTCAGTTCACAGCAGCTGATCAGCAAAACTCTCCACGAGGTGCTGAAGTGCCACATATGGGCTGTCGAAAGCCGTCCAGATACATTCTGAGCCACACACACACACACACACACACACACACACACACANAGCCGTCCAGATACATTCTGAGACACACACACACACACACACACACACACACACACACACACACACACACACACACACACACACACACACACACACACACACACTTTTGGCTAAAGCAGTTACTGCTGCTTTTTTGACCATTTTACAAACCATCCTTACTCAGCAGACGAAATAACGTATTTCGCACTACAAAAAGAAAACCCTATGATTTACTTGCCCTCCAAACCTGTATATTCAATTTAGCAATAATAAATAATTACATACAGGCTTGAAACAACAAAGATTTTTGGGGGATGAACAAGACAATTTTTGGGGTATGAAGGACTGGGGGAAAAGAATAGAAGTTATGATTGGAATATTATTTGAAATTTAAACAGTTAACTGAAAATGTGGCCGAGATGAAAATAGACACAACATGAAAAAAACATTTTCAGTTTTTAGAGTCTTGACAGTTGATTAGCCAAAATTTAATTCAAGGAGAATGTGTCAATATTTAAAATTTACACAACATTTACGCAACACTGACATTATGACAAGGAACAAGAACTCCCATGAGGTGACATCTGACAGATGGGGAGGAGGGTTTTGCTAATAAGACAGCAAAGTTTAAAGCCAAATTTAACATTTAATCGTAAACATTAAGCTCTTTCTATAATTAACAAGGAGCTCCTGTCCATTAGCACTGCACCATCCTTAAAGTAGGTCATGTGCAATCATGAGAGCCTTGCAACCCATTTTACA
The DNA here is from genome assembly GCA_036877545.1 of Yasuhikotakia modesta. NCBI lineage: Eukaryota > Metazoa > Chordata > Actinopteri > Cypriniformes > Botiidae > Yasuhikotakia > Yasuhikotakia modesta. Next base: position 5,168 of record JBAJNP010000021.1, read on the forward strand.
GGTCTACAATTTACATTTCCTGTTAAAACATCTGACTGACATATTATAGCAACAGGAGATCTGCCAATCATTTTATTCTAAAAAGTGATAAAGTGTTGAATGAAAATACTGTATTAACACATGTTAAAATTAACCTGTAGAAGTTAAGACAATTTCAAGTACATTGTCACGCCTGTATTTAAATCAATATGATTTTAAATCATATTTAAAATGTAGTACATTTGAGTAAATGTACATTAATGATTTATTAATGCATGTGCAATTTAAGCATAAAAGAGTAAATGCTTGGTAATCTGGTAATCCATGTTCTTATAGGACAGGCTTAAAAGAATTTGTTAAACTGGGACAGACAGAAGGTTTAAAAGTTCAAAAACTGTACATTGAAAAGTCTTTAGTGAGGATTTTGTTCCTACATTCCTCTTTAATGTATACATCTTTAAAATCTACATAAAAACGCTCTATATTCTTCCAGCAGACAGGGCCAAAAAATGATTATAATTTTATCCAGAAAAGCAGAAATTGCACATCAATAAACACTTTAGCAGCGCTAGCGGCTCCTGGTAATAATTCAATCTGTGTGTCAGTATTAAAACACACATCTTAGCATTAAAATTAAGACCTCTCAAATCCAGCCTCAGTTGTGGAATCAATAAAATCAAACACAATGAATCAATTGAAGAGAGCTGGCTGGACAGACTTTAAATGAACGCTGGGGGGTAAAAATCACTCCTTTCTCCCAACAGAATCCTTCTTGTGATTCAAGAATCATCCAAAACAAGAGTCATGGCAAAAAAATGAACGCAATGCTTTTTCCACCCAGTGTGCAATCAGCCCATAATCAGACAGTTGGCCTGCTGGGTCTGTCTCTGTTCTGCATACCAATTCAATTACAAACCCCAATGAGGACCATTTAAAATGCAAGCAGCTTCCTATACAGTAGCCTAGCAACAATTACAGTAAGCAGTGCAGTCCGCCAGAGGATAAGAACTGCTGATTGCTCCTCTTTCGCTCATCTGGGCTGATAAACAGCGTCCAATGGAATGTTGCCCACTGGCCATTTGGCAGCATTTCTCCAGCTGAAATTGAGTTCAGACAGTTTACAGACACTTTGATAGACTCGCCGATAGTTACAGTATGAAGGATAATCCTTATCAAAATGAACACAAATGTCAGATACAAAAAATAGGGTAAAATAATTCAATTATCAATTAAAAATCTTACACTGCAGGTACATTTTTTTGTTATCTTCATAATCAAGAATCTCTATAACATACAAGCAAAACCTTGATGGATAGTGTCTTGATAATCCACAAGCCTAGTTTTGTCAGTACATGCATGTCAAGTGAAATTATTATATTGTAGAAAATGTACGGGAAATAGAAGGGAATGTGTTTCAGCCGTTTAAATCCATACAATTCATGAGCAGGACAAATTTGATAAAATCTGCTTGATAAATTTAAAGTTCAGTGCTGCTCCAAATGCCGTTTGTCTCCAGAGCTGTGAACGCAATCTAAATCAGCCAGATTAGTGAAACAAACAGAGGCAAACAAGAAAATTTAATTTTATCTTCCCCCTTCAAAGTTGGTCTTAAGTTCCGAATGAAAGAGCTCATATCGGACAGCTTATTAATCCTGTTCAACTCCCAGATGAAAGATGTTTTTGAAATTCTGAAGACAGCCTTGAAAATTCACTCAAAGCTCAAATACATCTCTCACAAGAGTATTATATCAGACATACACTAACAGGAATAGATGAAAAAAATACAGCAAGCACAATAATATGAAGAAATAATATTAAGAAAGGTCACAAATCCCCATACACGGGCAATATACTGTGTAATGCAGCAAACGTTTTACTTGACAATGACAACCTGACCACAGTGGTATCATAAATTTAGCCTGATGTCAGCTAAAGGAGCTAAATGATTTATTTGAGCTGAGGCTGATTTACCTCAGGACCATTGACTGGAAGGACATCCAGAAAATTTGTCCCAGGTGCTTTGTTTAGGAGGGAACAACCGTGAACTTTCTGGTATAGCCAGAATTTAAGAGTGATCTGGATCCCCTTAACTGAACCGCATTGCTTTCATTCCTACGTCAGAGTATTTTTTGACAACTGGCCTGTCTTCTGCTTGCGTCGTCTCTGATATAGTTTAACAAGGCGGCTGTGTCAGAAGCTGCATTTGTCTGTGTGTAAAGCAAATGACTCACTGACAAAACTGGAAATTGGAACACAGATCCTGAATAAGTTATGATTTTGCTCTTCCGAACAACTGCACATCTCTGATCATTTATGTCTTACTAAAATTACCAAAGGCTGAGAAAACAACACCTCATACTGTGAGCTTCATTTCTGCACAACGCCCACCCCCTGTGACCTACATGTAGCAGAACTCTGGGTAATGTGTGTCACTGGTGTATTCACACACATACAAACACAGTGGCTGCTAATATGGTCTACTCTGTACTTTCCCAGGAGAGTGCAAAAAACAGATCTACAGTGAGGGAGCAAAGATGAGATGAAATGAAAATGCCAGGGAAAAAGACAGCAGCAGGGGGGATGGAAACTTTTGGCCTGCAGGCCATTGTACCCTCTCAGTGAGAAGTGACAGTGTTAAAAGGTCACAATCAGACTGTCTCTAAACATCTCTAGTTGCAAATCAGAACAGCAAAAAGCCATACAGCCAGACCCTGTTCTGCCACCATACATCAACACGGGGGTCTGACAAATGAAGCTCAGGGACGTGACAGGCCAGGACAACACGCAGAAAGAGACAGACTGCGTTTCAAAATCTTTTGAGCTGCCTTGATGCCTACTGCATACAAAAGCAGATGCCATCTACGGCAGTATTCTAACTGAAACATAAGCTTATAAGTAACTGATCTGTAAAGCTTTACATAGCATATGTGCAATATAAATATTTGTATTTATTAATCTAATATATGGCTTTCGATTGGTTGATTTTTCTTGGACCTTTCTTCATGCTAGCTGCAATGCATTATGGGATTGTGGTGTCTATAATGCTAACTTAGAATTTGGAAAATTAGACATCTTATAAGGGGACATAACTAAGTTAATCCTACCTTTTGAAACAACATTCGCATCGGGTCAATAATTGCTTCAAATTCTGCCTTTGTAGACAGGTCACTTTTTGTTTTTTAGCTTTGTTTTTGGAACAAAGCTAGTTTAAGTCACAAGGAAACAGAGTGCAAAAAGGTGAGTTAGGCTACATTCTGTGTAAAAAAATACAAGCAAGGCTCTTTTTAGAAGGATGTTTAATTCTATACTTAACCTATATTGACATCACAACACACAGTGTGAGGATGGTCAATCCTGTCAAGTCATCCATCAAACAATTAGTCAATTAATGAGGTTAACTAGTTTGTTTCAGATGCAACATCTTAACCAAAGCGCTATACAATACAATGACCCGTTTGGATACATAAATGGATACAAATGACTTGTGTGTGCTTTGGCAGGCTGACAGCGCACATTGCTTAGCATGTAACTCTCTGAGAACAGCAAACTCTCTCAGAGCAGTTGCACCTCTGAGCTCAGTGACACAAGACTATGTTCGACCTTCCTCTGAGACGATTGAGTTGCTTATTTATCAAAGCTGTAAACACTGTTATCATAAAAAATACTTCCCCCATATCCCATAAATAATGGGTTTGCAAATAATCCCTTTGTGAATAATGGCTTTATTCGTTGTTGACTGACAGTTCAGCTAGAAACAGAAGGGAATTAAATAAAAGAAGTCAAAAACAAAAAGAGGATCGATGGAATAATTTAGCAGGCACAGAGAGTGTTCTGTCTTTAATAGAGAGAGTCAGTCAAGCATGCAAAGTAATTACAGTGAGGACAGGCGAGCAGTAGCATTCGCCCGGTGACACTGCACATTAGAACTGCCACACAGAAAGCCAATAACAAACAGCCTGTCAGTCAAAAACAGCCAATCAGATTGCACGGAGGATGCAGTGATAGCACGTTGCATATATAAAGGTCAGTTCTCAACACACATACACCCCTTTCGCAGTTAAGATTAGGGAATGTGGCCAACAGAGAAACATGACTGTGCTTCCACAGAAAACATGTTACAGATGCGTTCACAATTATTGGCACAACACATCAAATTACATGCTAAGTCAAAACTGGAAACAAAAAAAGTACGACATTAATGAAGATATCAGTCAGAGATATTAGGCCTTACAATAAAATTCAAACATGTCCTGAGAGCTATCCAACAGTCAGTCACTTATTCACAATCACAGTTTGCGTTGTGGTTTTCTAAACTAGATATTGACTTAGATACATGTCCAAACGCCCTTGTTTTACATTTAACATTTTACATTTAAGTAATTACCTGACCATTCAGTCTACAATTTACTGTAAATATAAACAATTGTAAACAACCAGACTCAAATTTTAAACTAATTTCACATGCAGTTTTGCCATTCAGACTATATAAACACTGATAAACAACTGATTTTTAATACCCGTTATTTAACACACAACAGCCAAACAAGCCCTTTTCACTCTTTTTCCTATTCCAAACATTCAGCCGAGGGATTTACAAACTGTCCCATGAGACCATTGCAGTTTATGTGGCTTCAGGTATTTGGTGGAATGTTTCCATCGCAAAAAATATGCAGCAGGCAACCGCCGCGCTCCGCACTGTGCTGATAAGAAAGTCAAAACATGCAGTCTGTTTTCTCACTACCCACAATAAACACGGAGATAAAATAAAACAACCAACAGGAAAAAGTGAACCACACAAAAAAAGGCATGTTGTGTGGACACAATGAGGGCTAGGCTATATTTACATATATCCGAAAAACAATAACCAAACCAAACAAGTAACAAAGCTCTGCATAAACAAATCAATTATGAAGAACCGCTGGACACAAATGAAATATAAATCATTTTCCCCAGCTTGCTGTTCTCTGCAGACCAGCTTTAATTAAAAAGAAAGAAGCCAATTAAAACTGCAGAGGAAACAGCTTATGGCTTCTCAGTAGGGTCACTGTCTGTCTGCCCTTCTTCCCTAATGTTGACTCATCACCAGGCTGGATCGTCTCCACTTTCAGTCAGGTACAGCTTTTCATTCTCCACACATTGTTCTACCTCTCTCTCTTCCACACTCTCTTTCTCCCTCCTATGAAAGTGGGTCGATAGAAATTAGATTTATACATCATGTCTATATGATGCATGCCCCAACGTTAAAAGGCAGTGGCCGCATCATCCATAGACCTTTACTCTTAGCTTGGAGCACTCAAAATCCAGTCAGGTTCATGTTTCAAACATGAAAAAAAACCATCGGCTAACAGGATAAGTAAAATAAAATATCTTTTCAAAAAAGCACTTTAAAACACATTTTGTTGTTTTACACAACTTCTAAATAACTCATCCCCTGTTGGTTGTTTGCATATTTTAATTAAAAGAACACCAAAATACTGATTAAGAATATCACACTTCCTCACAGCCTTAATTTCTTCAACTCAAATATAGGGCCAGTATATTTGTCTACAGAAAATAAAATTATACAATTAAATAAGACAGATAAAAGGCCAAAACCCTTTTCCTCCTTCCCAAAATTCACCAGATATGGACAAGCATCACTTCAACATTACTCAAAATAAGACATGCGTGTATAACAGTGACTTTTGGATGTGTTGCGTTGTTGTAACGCAACAAGCGAACAATAATTTGCTTGCGCAATCAGCTATCAACTGGCTGTTGCCAGAAATACACAAGTTAAATACCATCCACTTGTTGGAGCCTGTTGCCATAGCAACAGTTTGTGTTTGTGTGTTTGTATTGATTTATTGCTCTGCCCATTGTATGCCAAGTATGACGAGGAGTGGCTGGCTCTGAGCGCATAATACATTATTCCAATGCTTTTAGACTTGGATTTGTGCAACGCACGGTCAATACTTACGATAGCCGGTTGAGAGGCAGACGCGTCAAGCGTGCTTTGCATGCTGTATTTGTCAGGTGATGTAGTCCCTGACTTCTCTTGACATTTACAATAGGATCAGCTGCTTGGGGGACTGCAGACGTTCCATTTTTCATCCACCACAGCAAAAAACATTAGCAAACTTAGCATGCTGCTGGAGATCCATGGGGACAGACATGGAGCCAAAGACAAGAACTTGCAGCAGATCCTGCCCTAAATCAACTACTAGAACAAATAATCAAACCCTCTATCCGTATGAGAAACCCACAGGACTTTGAGATGGTAGATGATGACGAGATGTCATTCCAGAAACAATCCCAGAATTCTCATGCCTCTTTTCCTCTCGAGAAGTGATGGATGTTCTACCAAGCAATCTAATCATGTTCCTCGCCTCAGCAGTCATCTGGAGCCCCTCAGCAGCTGAAGAACCCAAGTAAGGCCCATAAGTAACCATTGAAGGCTCATACTCACCCAACCCAGACACTCTCTAGCAGATGTTTTGACTGTATTTATATTCAGCAGAAGGAATCATGTAGGGTCTCCACAGAACACCCAGACATAAACACACTTAACACTGTAGATAGAGAGCAAATAATCTTACCAAATGCTACTATAACAACAGGGTACAAGACTCTAAGCAAAAATTACACATTTCACCCTGCTACATTAAACAGCTAAGAGGAAATCAATTTTACTGTTTTTCTACAGCACAAAATAAACACACTGATAAACAAACAAACAAACACACACACACACACACATTATGGCTGTCTTTTACTTGCAGCATCATTCAATCCTGTTTTCTGGTCAGAGGACAGGATAGATTCCGTCTAATCCTAGAGGAACTCAAGGTCTGCTGGGAGCCCAACACATACTCTGGCACATCATCCAACATTAGCTTTAAAAGCAGAAAGGGTGAGTGAGTGGAAAAGGAAATTCCTGATGAGACGGACTTCACCTCTTCACTGAAGTCTATTATCCCAAAACCCTACAGTCATCAGACATGACTGCAATACCAAAAATGGCATGGCAGAGAGCTGCAGACTGTGGCTCTATTGTTGGCATGTTGGCAACATGTCTTGCCTTTCTAGTTTCCCAGCCTGACTGTTTAGCGTTGCTTTCTTGTGTATAGGCCTCACGTCAGGGTCCTCATGCCAGAGGCCCCTGTGCAAGACTGCAACTGTGCCTGCTGTTACTGATATATGTCGAAATAAGAACTCTAGAACAAAACAAAACCCAAAAATGTTTATTTTTCTTTTTACGTAACCTTTAGAAACAGTATAATTATTTTAGAAATAAAGTAATGGTATAATAGAGAACAATTCAGTCAAATGGTGCCATTAAAAATAATATCTATCAGCTTCATAAAATATTATAAACTGGATAGCAGAGGTTGATGGGAAATACGTCTGCAATAATGACGTACTTTACTGTAGAATGTTAAGCCACAGAACATCTAAAAACCTATTTTTGAACTTTTTAACTGCATTCCTTAAGACATTACATCACTTTTATAATGGATTATGTTATGTTAAGGTCAATGTTTTATTGTGTCTAAAAATGTAAAAACGCTATAATGTACAAAAACTGAATATTAATGCTGATCTCAGAAATAAAGTCTTCTTCTAAGTGTTACATAAGGTGTTGTAAAATAACCTAAAAAAATCAATACGCTATGACTAACACTGTCTGTATCAATGTACCAGTATTGGAAGTTTAACTGTATTTTTATCTGAAAATTCTTAGTAGCCAGAATCTCTGTGCATCCCTGGTAATGCTCTGCCAGAAAGTCTGTCAAACAACCAACATGTCTGCAGGTGAGAGGAGAGGGAGGTGGGGAGATGAGAACTGCTTCGTTTATCCTGAGCTTGGACAGATAGAAAGGGAAAGAGAGTGAGGCAGGCAGAGAAAAGCAATGACATGCTCCAGCAGTCCTGGGAGGTCAACAGAATGATGGAACACATTTACATAGCCAAGGCACTCTGCTCCAGGAGAGAGAGAGAGAGAGAGAGAGAGAGAGAGAGAGAGAAAGAGAGAGAGAGAGCGAGAACAGGAAAGACAGGGCCAGGAGAAACAGAAGACCTTCGCAAAACTGGAAGGGTAACAGAGCACAGATATTTCCTGTACTTCAGAACTGAACCCATCACAACAACTGTTTAACCCTAATCTATGCTTCTGAAACACTACAAAACATTATGATTGTAAAGGGCCAGACAAAGACAACAAAGAACCAACACAGAAACGGGTAAGTGTCATCAATCGATCAGGAGTCATATCAGCAGGCTTAGTGGTTATCTGTTGGCTCTGAGGGACCAGGCCTAAATAGCTTTTTAAAGCAGTGAATATTGATGGGGGTGGGGAGGGCAGAGGAAGGGAGGCTACCGACATCTACAGCCTCTGCTAATTGACCCATGACTGGCAATAAGGGACTGGAAAAGCAAGACAGTTAAAAGGTGCTGGGCCTCAGGGGAGGCAGGACATAACTGGGTTAATGGGCATCAAATGTGATGGCCTTCAATGATGGGTGGGCTAGTGCACCACACACCTGCCATCTATAATCATCGACACACTCTGCATGAGAACCCAGAGATGGCTCCTGCCCCAGATTTTATAACCAATTACCTTCATGAAGAGTCATTTGTATCCAATTTAATCATTTAGAACATAGGAATCTTTTATATTTACCACACTAATTATATTAAAACGTCATTGATATTTCATTTTGTGCTTATCACTCCATGCTGTCACATAATGGCAGTTCAATTAACAAAAAAAAGTTCAAAGTAAAACCATACGGCAGCTAGCAGCAATTTCCATCAAAAATCCCTCATCCTAATTGCTATAATTAATTGGCAGTCTCCAAAATCTTTGTATCTGTGCATGAATAGTGTTTTAAAGCCACTGTGTGGTTTAAGTGCGTGCAGTATTAAGCCCAGTCCAATGCTGTGGTATGTGCACTGAGAAGGAAAGTACATTGTTCATTAAAAAGCTTGAATTCACTGTACATCTCAGTCACGAGACTCCATGCATCCCATTAGAAAGCCTTGCACAGAGTGATACAGAAGCCGGTCTGTGCTTAGCTCATTATCCACTTCAGCCAGGCCGTGACTTACAGTCGCCAGCCTGAACCCGGCCGGAGAACAGGCGCCCAGTGTCTCACACACATCCAGGATCAAATTCGTGTTTTATGATGGTTGAGTGTAAAATATGGGGAGGGGAAAAAAGTAATTTAATAAAGATCAGCACAGAATCTCAGTTGAGCACTGACTGAAAATACAACAATCTCATTTTGGGTCTTTGACCTACATGGATGAAAGGCTGATAATTTATGACCATAATAAGCAAGAACTTCTATAAATAAGAATAAGTGCTGATGCATTTTTATTTTGAACCCATTTGATCGGATAAGAGTTTGGTGTCAGGCTTACAATGGCCACACGATAACAGTGAATTTTATTATCAGTCCACGGTGTCAGTTGGACGATGCCAGTCTGATGTCAGGAAGTCAGAGGGAGGCCGTTACTCAGATTTGCTATGCGAGAGAGCAGCATGAGGTTTCCTGCGATCCAATAATCACATACCTCCCATCTGGCCTAGAGGAGGAAATATGAGAGGGAAATTTCCCTTTGAAGCCCTTAACTCTTTACCATGCAGATGGAATGCAGAGGTTTGTTTGATGGCTGATAGCGTTAAGTGTTTTTCCCTGGTCACGACTCTCTTTGCATCATCGACCTCAGTTTGTATTTAGAAGAATGCTGCACCTAGACCAACACGTTCACTCACAAACTCACACTTAGATAAAATGCGGTTACATTGGAAGGGCATATCGATGGCTGGGATGCGTTTCTGCTCCACATTTTTGACAAGATAATTCCTACAATATTATGGGAAACAATAACACCCTGCACCATATCATACAGACATACAGGAACTAAGCAACGCTCTAACAACTAACAAAGCAATGCAATGCCCTTGACCTTCCACAGCCAGAAGCAATAATCAATGTATGTACATAGTATCATGACGGATAGTTACAGTAAGTACCCAAAACTCAAAACAATCCATTCAGTTTGTGCTTCACAGAAACTGCTGAAGATATTTGAATAGTTTGACATTTTGAGCTTGGTTTTAATAAAGGACCACACAGTTGGCATGGGTGAATTTTTCACTGACAATCTGGTGGGTTTCGGTTTAATGATTAGTAAGCAGCCTATGATTCGCAGTTTCTGCATGTGAGAACACAAGTATGTGACAATAACAGAATAATCCCACTAGAAGTCTCACAGTTGGTCTCAGCCTTTCAAGCTGAGAGCCCACAGCTAAGCGAGGGACAGTCCAGATGCCCGTCTCCACTGAAGCACAGACTGTAGTCACAATCCAGTGAATCGTAAAAAGAACAGAGCTGTGACAGATTGGCACGTTCAGATACCTCACTGAGGTGACAGGAAGTCCTCATGAGCCCCAGAGAGCTTTAAATGCACTGTATGGATGTACAGTCTACTGTTTATGAGCCTGCATACAGTGTCAAGGTTTTGCCATTGCAAGTCACAAGCAAAAATCCAAGTCAGCAAAAACCTTCAGGTGTATTTTATGATTATTTCTAAAAAGGCGGAAAAAGCAAAGCCAGCATGGAAAAATGATCCACTGCAGTAGTGTAAAGGCAAAATAACGCACATTGTTTTTGAGAAACGTTCTCAAACCGTTTCTCACATTTAAGTTGGAAGTGGTAACAGTCAGCTGCTTTTGTGGCTTTGAGTCCTAAATACATTTCATAAAACCTAATAAAAAGCAAGAACTTACAAGTACTACCAATCTGTGCAAGTAATGCTACAAGTTTATGCTTGTGGACATGTAATTGTTCTATAGGATTAATTTTAATCAACTTTATCTAACCCTATTAACAAGTAGTTCATTTTATCAATTTACTTTTAAAGGAAAAAAGATAAAATAATAGTAAAATAAACACTAAAAATACTTACAAATACTAAAGTTTTTTTTAAACTATTCCTTAAAAATATGTGCCTCAAATGTATACCTACATAAAACATGCAAGTATTTTTAGAAAGTTTTAGAAAGCATCTGTACAAAACAATTTTGTCAAGCATGCTTCACTCTCTGCTGGCCAGAGTGAGGCGAACAGGAACAATCATTGGTACTGCATTTCTTAATAAACTGCTGGCAGCTGGGATTTGCAGGGGAAGCAACTGCACCAGACTTCTGCAATACCAACTGCTTGAGCAACCACAAAACTCATGTGACAATAAAACAAAATAAAGCCACGTGTCAGACATTCACCGCAGTCACCAAGATGAGAAATGTTTCTGTTTTTTCTACAAGGCAGAAGTTATTAGAATTAGAAGTTAGAAGAATTTCATTTACAGGAACTACAACTGCTACTACAGGTATCTGTAGTGTGAAAGTTATTTAGCTGCTTTCAAAATAGGTACAAACTATGAAAGACCGATTCATTTACATTTATAATTTAGCAGAAGCTTACATGTTCTACCTGGGATTTAAACCCACAACCCCTGTGCTGCTAACACAATGCTTTCCGATTGAGTTCTCAAAAGCTATGTAAAGCATATTTTACTTGTTGAAAATCCTTATCTTAAATAAAAAAAACTTAGCCTAAATCATAACATAATGACTGCATAATTTAAGTTGTTAGACTTGCTCTTTCAAATGAAATTTAAATGGTCACATTTTAAAGGACACGGATAAAGCGATTACACATTGATTTTTAATCTCCAGGGTGGCACGCAGTTTAGCGTTTTAAATAAAAATAAAGCATGCTGCCTAAACAGGTGGCACATACTGCCATAAGGAAGTTAAAGACATTCATTCTTCATTTAAAAGGCCACTACATAATTTCAGATACAACAATGTATTAGTTTACTAATAGAGTCAAGTTATTATGCCACTAACAGGCATGGGCACTAATAAGGAAATATAGCTTTAATCTAAAACTTTTAATAAAATCTCAATGCTTCATTCATGGAGGAAATATGTTTCAATAACAGGCAGAGAAGAGAAGGCAGATGCCAGCAGGGAGCACCGCTTCATGCCGGAGAGCCTAGAGCAATTCAGGCAAACACCAAGATACGGCCCATCTGTTGTTAGGAGACTTGTTGGTGTGGGTCGGAGGAGGCCTCACCTCAGGCTGTTTTATAAACTAGTTTGTCCATAAACTGTCTTGAATTTTCATGAATGGGCGAGCAACAGAGCACAACAGGGAAACAGAAGCATTTTAATTACTGTAGTGAAGGGCAAACGACAGCCTAATATCCATCATGATAGCCCTGCATCGAACACCACAGACGCCTCATTTGCCTTCGGCCCCTGGAGAACCGCCACCAACTGCTAATTAGAGACAAACAAGCCAGAAAGAACCAAAAGCAACTTTCTACCTCAACCTTCATGTTAGTTTCTCACCTCGGATGTTTTTCCATCGCTGCTTATTCTCATCATGTAATCAAGACATCTACATTAATTATGTAGAAATTGAGAACTATAATTAATAACATTTGCTGCGTAAGCCCCTCATTGCCTGTAGCTGATTGTTAGCAACAGACAACATATACAAACAAATATGTGTTACAGCAGAACCTCAGCACTGAAAACCAGCATGAAATATTTAATGGCACCGAGGAAGAGCTTTAAATTATTCAGCTTTAACAATCTTTTCTATCTTTGGAACTTTTAGCGATTCAACATCGCTATATATATATATATATATAAAAGCAGCAATGTATTTAAGTACAGTTAGAGAACAAAGCCCGAGCATGAAAGAGAAAAGCTCATCGTATATGTATTAGAAGCATACAGCAGTTCTGGATCTGAGAGCTGGGGCAGCAAGTAAATTAACTTACAGTACAAAGAAGACAGAATAGGAACAAGAGATTAAAATGTGATTCTTTTTGAAGTGGAAGATAGATGGTTGTAGGCTGCCGCATTCAGATCTAATGAAACCAAAATGAAACCTTTATCCCAGATCAAAAAAAACAACACTATGCGATTTAACTGGCCATACATCTTCCTAAATGGAAAAAGCTTATATCCTACATTTGTTAGAAGAACTAATCCAATTTCTCACAGGTAAGACACTCTGTGAGAACTCGGAACAGCGAAGTCAAACTACCATTACAGCCAAAAAGTTCAGACATGCCTTCTCATTCTTTGCCATTACTGAAAAATGTAAAAAAGGTAATTGTCATTTTAAATAAAAATGAAAAACTATTGCAATTTATTGCACTATGGGCATTTATTCAACAGCGGTTTAAGAAGTGCATTCTGGGATATGTTCCCATTTGCTGGACACTTATTGGCTGCTGTTTCTTTACTATCTGTTCTAAGTCATCTAAATTAACATTTCACAATGTTCTACCTAAACTTGGAGGGTATAGCCCTGGTCAACAAGAGGGAAAAACTTTCGTCAAAAGAATATTTGTTTATGGAGTTTCTATTAAGGGCGAGTGTAGACATGACAAACCACACCCATTTGATACATCATGCATGCTTATTTTAAAAGACTGGGAATAAAATGATACAATCCTCTTGGTTAGGTTTTTCCATCTTGTCTTTTGGGCTGTGAGATTTTTTTCCAATTATTGGATCAATTTTTATGTTACTATGAAAAAGTAAAATGGAAATTCATGCATATTTAAATAGTCTTCAACAGGTGCAGGAGCAAAAAAATATAAAATAAAACAGTGTTTTATTCCTATTATTTTTAAAATGAAATGTAGCAATGCTTCAGTCAGTAAAGATCTGTCAAAACACAGAAGGTTTTTTGCTATGTGCCAATATAAAAAAAATGAACTAACTCACACACTGACTCATTTTGGGACATTTGGTTTAAAAATCCACAGGAAAGTTTGCTTTCATGCAACAATGAACTGAAGAGTTACTGGTTTCTGACACAAAAACATTGTGTAAAAAGTAAAAAGAAAATATATAAAAGTAATCTGGTGCACTGGCCTTATAAAATCATATGACTACATGTAGCACATGAAGTGAGAGCGCAGTCAAGTCAGCGTTTCTCACGTTCAAATGTAAAAACAACCTTTTCAGACTCTGATTCATTGGCTAACACACTGTACATAGGCAATTATTAAGACTGTTAAGACTATTGTGACTGCTTCTTTCAAAGCTGCACATTTATTGTGCTTTGGTTGAAGCCGGGCAACACACACACACAGTCAAAATGTCAGTTTTACCAATGTATTGATACAAACATGGACATTTATTTGGGAAAAAAATGTGCTGTAACAGCAAAAATGGTTTTGATAACAGAAATTGTGCAACCATTTTTATTGCCTAGAGAATTTTTGGTGTTGCGATAACCCTAGAGTGTAAAGGGTGAAACGGAATACAAAGACACAATGATTGCCCTTATGATAAATTACATCCTGGACTTCAACAATAAAACAAAGCATAACCTAGCAAATGTTATGGAATCAGAAGCTAAACATTCTTTCACTCAGTTTGCATTCACAGAGTCAATTTAAAGGCCTGAAACCTATCAAGACTTACAAGTTTAGCAAGACTCAGACGTTGACTCATGACCAGTAACAACAGCACAGAAATTATGTTTTTTCAATCACGTTCTTACTTCATATAGCCAAAACCAATCAAGACACAGAAACAGGCCACTGCAAATGTGTTTGATTCTGGTAATATTGCTTCACCCAAACCCACACGTGCTTGAGTTGTGCCATTGAGTTTTGAAATTTCATCTCATGAGTCAACGTGACTTAATGTGGCTAAATTCAACCCCAGCAGGTATTATTCTTTAATTACAATTGCTCTTATATGTGTGCAAATTTGTGCGAGTTTGTGTGTGGACAGGGTGCATTAGGAAATGCAGGGTGGATATTCCAGCGTACCTAGACTATTCCAGATATCTACCTTTACCAAATGTCTGTTAACAAAACAATAAACAGTTAACAGATACAAATGATAAGCAAGTTTATCACTCACTAAAAAAACAGGTATGTGAGCTGGATTTCACAGAAAAAGATGACTATCTGAAATTTTCTCAGAGATTTATAGATATCAAAAAACGACATGACCGTTTACTGTATTGTTTTCTAACATGTATTTTCAGTCAGTCCCTCTATCTGGAGATTACCTTAACCTCCTATGTGCAATAAAGGATTTAAGTTTCAGATCAGAAAGCCGTCATCAAAATCCAGCTTCAGTAATTAACAGACTATCAGGAAGGAGTCAACAGCTTTTCTTCCCAGATTTTTACAGCAGGTGTCTCTGTTCAGACCACGTCTCTACTGCACAAGGAGACATTCAGAGGGAGATATTTTTATCCAGCGGCAGAGCCCAAAATAGGTCAATGTCATCCAAAATAACTTTCATCTGCTCCATTCATCTGCTTTCAGATTAGCCCCTGCACTATCATAAGTGCCCATATCCTGATTATTTTGTCTTACAGGGTAAAATGAAGAAAATGTGCTGCTGTTTATTGCCAGCCTAAAAGCTGAGCTATCCAGAGCTAAAAATATTTTGGAATGATGCAAATAAATGACACAAGATCATCAATTCTGCTACAAGTGACCCCTCCCAAATAATGCCTTCAGCCTCGTTCTTTTTCATGCCTCCCTGGTGGGCTTATGCCAAGCTTGCCAAAACTAAAAGGATATATAATGCTACTGCAGCTATAAACATGGATGGACGCACATGTACAAAGGCATTCACTGTCAATCCAGCTAAACAGTACAGCGCAATTCAGCCTTATCAGTTCCTTTTGAACAAGCCACATGCTTGACCAGCATGTTTGTGTGTTTTAGATAAAGCCTTCAGACAGGGTCTAAAGGACGTGTGGTGGGGGCACAACAAGAGGGAGAAATAACATCATCAGAAACTTGGCACAGTGGTTTTAATGACACAGATCTTGCATCAGTATAGAAAAAAATGGACAGCAACATAGACCTCAGACCGATGTCAATGTCATTCAAGATAACTTGAAAGCACAACTCATCTGCTTTCATAAGGGCCACATCCTGGTTGTTCTGTCTTACAGGGAAGAACAAAGAAGATGTGCTATTTTTCAGTATCAAAAAATGTGCTACCCAGAGTTAAAAATATTCTCCAATGTTGCAACTCAATGACACAAGACTTTAATTTTGGACTTGTCCCAAATTACGTCCTCATCAACTTGTGTCCATGAAAGAGAACTAGAGGAACTAACACAATATTGTCATATGGACAGGTTTTCATGATGATCTGATGACTTCATCAGACACTAGACACAATGGGTTTAATGACCCAGATCATGTCTTGGCATAGGAAAGTTGAACAGACAGCAATGTAGACCTCAGACCAGCAGACATATTATCTCTGTATGTCAAGTTATTTCCAGGAACTGAATGCGCAGCTGTTCTATTATAAATAAGACTAGGAAAAGTGCTCCTGTAGTCTCTCACCAGGCTGATCTGCTGCCAAAGTGACCAGCCTTCTTATTTCTACACAGCCTCAGGACACAGAACCTGATCATTTCTGTTACCGACTCTGTGTCCACAAACCTCAAACTGAATGAGCCAATCCACATGTTATGATTACTTCTACAAACTATAACAACCCCATGGCCTTCATTTCAACCAGGCCTTGACTATCAATTGTTTACAAGGGGAAATAATTCTTAGCGTCATATAGATCCACAATAAATTATACCAATAGCATCAACCATCGAGTTTAATCTAAACTCCCTTACCATACAGTGGACCTGACCTCATGCAAATTGCACAGGGTTAAAATGGGGATTTGAAGGGAGTAATGGGATTGGACAGGGCAGGTGAAGTGTTAATGAATGGGGTGTGCTTACAGAACACACTGGTTTTCCCCGGCACACCTGTGCAGAGACCTGCTCTGTATGTCTGAAATTTGAAGGGCAATCTCAAACAACAGAGCAGAGCCCCGGTAAGCGACCAAAAGGAAGTCAAGCGGAAGAGATTCACCTCCCTGTCTGAGCGCAGATCATCTCGCTCCACTAATCCAAAAGGTGCATGTCTGTGCATCTGCGACAGACTTCAAGGTAAAGAAGAATACACTTATATCAAATACTGCTTCCCTTTTTATATTTTATATAAATTTTATATTTATTTATTATATATACACATGTAAAAATATAGCAAAATTAAAATATGCAAACTTTACATGAAATGAAAATTATATAATGAAAATGTTGCATCCAAGTTGCCTAAAATAAGTACATCTTCTGTTACCCCACATCTGATACTCTTTAGTCACTTTTCGCCCACTAAAGTGCTTCTTATAGGTTCTGTCTGCTAACTCGGGCATACAGCCAAATCTCATCTCACTTCCTCCACTGCTTCCCTCTCCTCCGATCTTATGACCACTCATTCCTGTCTCCGCCTCCCAAGCATATGTCCTGGTTCTGCCGAAGGGAGCCGCTTTCTGCCTGTATGCTTCTCTGGTGGACTGTGTGGGAAGGAAAACTGGTTTTGACATCAGTAGAAGACACCCATAAGGATCCCCAAGACATCCCATAAGGATCCCCAAGACATCCCATAAGGATCCCCAAGACATCCCATAAGGATCCCCAAGACATCCCATAAGGATCCCCAAGACATCCCATAAGGATCCCCAAGACATCCCATAAGGATCCCCAAGACATCCCAACAATGCTGCTGTTCAGCCAGATAAGGCAGGACTGATACTAATCAGAGAGTACACAAACAAAAACAGAGGCAAAGAAAACGAAGACATCAAACACCCAGACAGTTCAGGCACATGTACTATTGTTTGGGTTTCCATGACTCAAACAGCAGCTGTGGATGTAGATGAGAAATCAGACACAGATGAGAATGGAAAACATATATATATATCCATACATAACTATATATATAACTATAGTTTATATAGGTGGACAGAACATGGGCATGTATTTCCCCCTTGTTTAAGACAAAGTATACAAAATGATTTTTGCTATTAGAGTTTTATATATTGTATATACTGTTTTTTATATTATAAATAATGTTGTATGTGAAAATGTCATACCTGTAAATCCAAGCACAAACATTAAATATACAAATACATGCACAAAATATGATTCATCTGTGACAGTACATCATTAGTTCCTTTTGTCCAGTTTGCAGAAATGCAAACGGTTTGTTGATTTTGTTTATGACCAAGACGAGACATCTGAAACAAAAAGTTAATATTCAATGAGGAATAAAATGAAAGGATTGCTCTTACCTTGTATACCTGACCATACGTGCCATTGCCCACCAGTTCCACCAGCTCAAATATTCCAGCAGGGTCCTAAAGAGAGACGAGTATATAGTCAGTAACAGAACAAACACGGAAAGAACCACCACAACACCCAAATAGTTGTTCACATCATCAGTATATACATTCAAAATTCATTAATCACATAAAAGCTTACTATTCAACATGGGTTCCCCGTGTATAGAAGACAGCGATGATGTGTCATAGGTTGCTAAACTAAATGTTTAGCTAAAAGGTTTTAAAGCTAAATGTTTCCTACAACATATTATAACAACATTAGCAGATGATTTCATAATCTAAAATTCAGCATGCAGGTGAATCTGCTGCATTTAAGATTTTTATCAGATGTACATAAATATAATGCTGTTTTAGGCCGATGTGCTTGGCAATAATTTATACATAAATATGTTCACATTTTCTTTAAAAAAACATTGACCAATGAAACACTATGACTAAGACTATGAAAATAAACCTATTTACTTACATTTAACATTGACATTAACAACAGCTATGATAGCAGAACACCTGCAAGCTAATTATTTGTCAGCTCACAGGGACACAAAAACCGCTGGTATGTTCCATCACACAACTGTTGATATGAAACATCTCTCGTGGTCGGCACCCAACCAAGTGAGAGATTCCAATCCAACACTCCACCTAACACCTAAATAAAGAAACCCAAACAAACAAAAAAACAGAGAGCAAGGCCTTGTCACTGTGTGCCATTTAATCTGGTTTCACCCAAACAACTTTCCTGCTGTTAGCAATAGAGCTGATAGTAATATCTTGCTATCTGTGGATGAGTAATGTCTTGTCCTTACATTGACTCACATAAAGTAAAGCAAACTGTACAGTATTTCACACAAACTGTCAAGCGTAAACGGTGTGCTTAACAAGAATCAGATAGCTGAATGTTAAATTAACAATTTTAAAAGCTACCTTTCTGCTAGTTCGCCAGTCTGGATTTTCTCTTTATCCAAGGCAACTGAATTTTGTCAGTACACATAATTTCTGGGAATCAAACTCACAACCTTGATGTTCTAATGCAATCTTTTACCAACTGAGCTACAGGAACACCAACATGATCATTACCCAAATCAACACTAGCAGACCAATTACAATAAGGCCAATCAAACAAGTAGTGTTGGGTGTGCTATACAAATAATTCCACAGAACCACAAGTATTATAAAAAAAAATAATGTCTAAAGCAAGCCAATCAAGTCAAACTGTTGTTCCTAATCCTCCCTTGTTTATGAAGTTACGGTGCCTACACCCTACACCATAGAATGCATTCTTAGGATGTTTACAGAAGTGCTGTCGTGCTGTCGTGCAACCAAAAGATCGAGAACATTGTAATCTTTAACCCAACGCATTCTGACAGAAGCATTCATTGGCCAATAAGAATCTTAGTCTGATCCAACTGTGGTTTCAAAAATTAAATTTTGCAGCTATATTTCAAATTCACCAGGCCCCCCAAAAATGGTCCAAACAAATCCCTATCCAACAAACACTGCATCTGAGCATTCTCTAGAGGCCGCGTTTTTTCTACATGAGGTATAGATGTACCATTTGTCAGTATGGAATGATATTAGCAGTTCATGCTAGTGGCCCTTAGGGTAAAACTGGTACTGTCGATTCTGAGTTACTGCTAGCTGTTCACACAACATTAGAGAAAAACAATAGGGTTTACAGCCATTCTCAAACTCTATTTCACGCCAAGGTGGTCCCAATGCTAAAAGCTTGGTTGAAATTGCTTCAACAACTGTCATTGTCATGGCTGAAAGAGGTTTGTCTGTCTGTCCAATAAGTTCACAGATCCATTACTAGCAAATGCTTTTAAGCAGATCAAATCCAAATTGAGCCTCGTCATTATCAGAGGTGCAGAAGTGATCACAAGAGACTGACCCCTGAAATGCTGTGATTTGACATTTACAAGTAAAAAGCATATTCAACTTTCAATATACATTTTTTTAGATACATATGAAATTATTGGTATGCAACCAATAATTTATTATGTAACATAATAATTAAATAATACTTCCAGGGTGTTGTGCAGGTTGTGAACTAAGCAAGACAGTTGGAATAAAGAATTGTTAACACAATATTTTGTCACACTATTCATGCACGTTATTTAAAATATTAAAATTCCACAATACATTTTGTGGAATAAAGTGCATTGATGAATCACGCATGATAAGACCAGTAACATGCATTAAGTAAACGGGTTTCATTGCTACTTTAAAGATAGCAACTTTTAATGAGCAAATATATGCTAAAGGACACAATTATGATGAAGCTACACAAATCCGGAGCGTATGTCTTGTCTGTTTTCTCCCTACTCAGCTCTTCTCTTTACAGAGGTCTCTCGGCCCCCTCTCCTTCACCTCAGACATCCCATGCTGGCTGTGCACTGTGCCTGACAAGAATGCCCTTCTCCCCGGCTGCATCAGCACTCGTGTCAGTCACTGCAGCAATGGAAATACGGTTCATTCTTTTATCCATTTCCTTTTCCCTCGTTTCTTTAACGCCTTGGGAGAAAGGATTCAAATTCCCCCTGCATACCTTCCTGTCTTGTTTTTCTTTAGAAACCAAGGGCCAGTGTGCAAACTGTCGGTGAGGAAGAAGGTGCGAGAGGCAGGGGAGCATGATGGACAGGGAGGAGTTCCTAACCTCGCACATCATTCAGGTTTTTGTTGTGCGAGGGAACATGAGCAGAATATTGTGTTATGGTTCCTGACATCACTTCACAGACATGCCTGACAGAAATCTAACATGGCCGCACAGGGGAGAGGGAAAAGTCAAATGTAATAATTCTCAGAAGCAAAGAAAAACAGAAGCCAAATACAACTCAGGGAAAAGCTATTAAAGTCAATACAGTGTTACTTAAACTGTGGAGCTCTTGCGGGAATAGCTGCCATCACTATATTCATAAGTTTACACATTTGTACCTTAAGAATATTTACCGCTGATTTTAAAACTTCAGAACAGTTTATATTGTCCACAATCTCTATACTGAGATAAACTATAGTGCTACAATCATATATCCTGTGCAGTATAAACATTTCACAATGCCTGATTTTCACTGCCACACATACTCAAATTACACAAGTTAATACATGCATGACACAAGGTATGAAAAAGCACGAGTAGATTGCTAGGTCATATTTGTTTCCATTTTACAATCATGAACACTATTAACCTGCGAGACGGATACATTTTACGTTTCTGTCCATTTGTTAAACAGCTAAACCCCTGTCACCACACGATCAACAATTATGTACCCCAGCCATCACACTGATTGGCAAATATTACCAGATTACATTCACAGTACAAACTAATGAATTACTGTTGTGGACAACACAGCAAAACGTTTTGTAATGATATAAATTGCATCTTATTATATTTCATACAAATTATTTCCAGCAGTGAACCATATGTTACCCACAAGGCCTTACGTCAAGGTGCTCTTACGTAAGTTACAACCACAAAAAATCTGTCATGGCTTATGGCATTATTTGACATACCCTTCAAGATGCCTCAGGCCAGTTCATGTAACAGATCCTCATTTATTACTGTAATTAGTGTCACTAATGTCACAGAGAACAAGGTGATCCATTGTAGGTTCCTGCAAAACCAGTTAAATATTATGTAACATGGAACGTATGCAAATAAAAAAATTTTTAATAGACTCCTGTGTATAACACCTGATGAATGCTTAGTCTGCTTTCAGGCCTTTACATTTATTTATTTGGCAGATGCATTTATCCAAAGCGACTTACTGTGAATTCGAGGTATACAATTTTATCAGTACTTGCATTCCCTGGGGTCGAACCCACAACCTTTGAGCTGCTAACGCAATGCTCTACCAGTTGAGCTACAGGAATGGGAGCTCAACTGCCATTCCTTTCTCACAACTACATCATCTGCTGTGTTTGCTTTCTCCCAAACATATGATGCACAACATAACTATGCTGTCTGGGGGAAGCGGTTCTATTCCACGTCTCTGTCTTCACAAGCCAATGAGTCACGAACAAAGCAAATGAAGATGGTTCCGTCATCAATACCAAGCACCCTGAAAAGCCAATGTGTGCTGAATCTGCTGATCAATACCACAGTGATATGCTAAACCTCTGGCTCAGAAACCACATCTCGGCTGTCAAAGGTCCCGATCAAGCGAGGCAGGCATCTATTTGCACTGGCATTCTATGTTGTCATTCACAAAGAGTACAAAAACAGTCTGAAGTGTTGTCTTGAGCTGTCAGGTTACGTCAATCCTGCTGAAGTTCTTTGTAATGAAACAAAGAATTAAATTATTGGGGCAAAACACATTACAAATGACAGTACATAAAGACACTGAAGAGACACAGTTGCATTAAAAACCATCTCATAAGAGGTGTTTTTTTTATCATATGTGTTTATCATCTGTAAGCATCTTATCATCAGGAGGTAATTTGTTTAACACATGGTTAAACCAAACATTTTTCTGTATTCTGACATTGTTCAGCTTTCCACAGATAAGCAGAAAGTGCTACAGTATTACAACCGTAACACAACCTCAACATACTCTATAAAAAAAGATCTAGTTTTGCAATTGCAGAAAAGCTTTTCCATCAAATTTCCATCGAACGTAAACAACTTTATTACCAAGCATACCATGCACAAAAACAGGTTAACCTCTAGCAAATGTAGTAGGCATAAGTTTTTTCATCACCACTAGCGTCTCTTGGTCACAGCAAGTGTGTTTCTAAAAACCTTTAAAAAACATCTAACATACAACAATAGACCACAGATGCCCAACCTTAAACTGAACTATAATGTGAGCCAGCACATTGCAACCAGGGACATTTAGAAAATAAAGATGGTTGTAATCATTTAAGAACCACTGGCTCAGTTCATCTTCTCCAACTAGATTTTACTTGCAATGTCAAAGGTCAAAGAGACCACAGCCAACATTTCCTGCTGTGAGAAACCATAATTGAAAGCAGTTTAAACCAGATGGCCAGTCTGTTAATCAGTGGTAAAACTAAATAAGTTTCAAATAAATGAAAGCCCACATTAGTACTTCAGCGTGCAGACAGGAAATGGGTCAGAGGATGTCTGCTGGAGGCCAGAGTGACGGGAGGGGGAAGGTGGATTCAGGACAGCTAATGCTGCAAGGCACAGGCTAACTGTGGACACAAACACCCTGTCTTTATACTCAAACACAAAGTTCTTTCAGCTACATCACTGGAAGACACATTCAACACCAGGGGTTAAGATGGTTCTCTGAACCTCTCGATTTTATACAGTAAGAAGCATCTTGAAGTGGCTTAAAATTTTCAGGGCACTAGTTTTATAAATAATGTTCAATTTACATAGGACAGAATTATGATCTGTGGTTTTAGCCTAGATGGGAGTGTTACAAATATATACTTTTTTAAACAATATGTTGGCAAAAGGCCTAGATACATAATACAGCTGCACCATCTATTTATCTGTATATATAAACTGCAAATTGTGGACATTCCTATGAGAATAAATTTCCCACAGAACTGCCAAATTAAAATTGTTATTTGCCCCCATAGTTTTAACGGATGATGAACAGGAATAAATATTTATATACACAGCACATAGAATGAAAAATCAACAAAATGTGTCAGCAAAAGATAAATTTACCCGACCTCCTCAGGGAAAACTAGTCCCATACAAATAGCTTCTGCTAGAATTAGCTGTTCAGTCCATCTTTAGCAACTATGCATTTTCTTTTCTTGGTGCATGTTTATAAATAAATCATGTTATAGAAGAAACTCAATGGCCTGACTGCCAGCAGATGGGACAGAATGCTGCTCAGTACTGGGCTGTGGCAGCAAGCGACTAACACATACATCATTTCCCCACAAAAAGGCGCTTAAAACAAAATCTGCTTCTGCCAGCAACCTTCACAACAAATATCACACACACCCAGAGTGGCCACATCAGACCCAATAGTGTCACCTGCAGAGGCTTTCACAGCCTTCTATCACTGCTGCTCTTTGCAGAAGGAGTGCATGTATGATCTCAACATCACTCCCACACAATTGCAAAAG
Source organism: Yasuhikotakia modesta (assembly GCA_036877545.1). Lineage (NCBI taxonomy): Eukaryota > Metazoa > Chordata > Actinopteri > Cypriniformes > Botiidae > Yasuhikotakia > Yasuhikotakia modesta. The sequence goes on from JBAJNP010000021.1 coordinate 29,451, forward strand.
AACACACACAGAGAAAAGTGTATGAAAGTCAGGTAAGGGGGGGATGAGAACAAAATGAGAATAAAAGCAGGACCTAACCACACAATTTTAAAGTGTTCACATCTTGTGCTTGATCATTGACCAAGCATTGCTGTTTAATTCCCATCCTGCATTTAGAGAGCACAAGAAATCACCTGACAGAAATTACTTGTTTTTATGCTGTGTTAATGTATTTCCTATTATGGTCTGGATGAGACATATTGGAGCCCTTTTTTATTGCCAAAAGTTGTTTCAGATTGCAACCTTTCTGCAATATTTCCCAACTAAATTAACTTGCAGTTATCATTTTAATCAGGTCATACAGTATTTTTTTACTTTATTAACCCAAAAATCACTTCACATTTGTTTCACTCAACACAATCTATTTCAGAAACGGACACCAGACACGCACTCCTGCCACCAACAGGTTACTACAGTGTGCAAACCCATAACCAGATTCAGTATGCAAATATTCTTTTGCTGTAGCAAATTTTTAACTCAAATTTTGGCTAATTTCTGCGCTGGCCACATGTATTTTTGTTCCTGTCTCTCAGAAGAGACTGTAAATTTTCAAAATGAAAATATCTGAAAAGGTGAAGTACACATATGAAAAACATACAGAACTATAGCCAAAAAGGGTTATTATTTGCATTTTACCAAGCTCTACATCTTGATATGGTCTGGAAAAATGCTAGTTCATTAATATGGGTGAATGAAGGTCATTCTGACAACACATCAAAAGCAGGCCTAATAACACTGTTGCTGTTCTATACCTGACCCCTAAACAAAGCAAGTCTCCCCTACTTTTGTTTGGAGCTAAAAATTGCACGACAACAAACAGAAAGGGCATGGATCTCATTTCAAGGTTTGTGGTCACAGCACTGAAGCTCAATTTCAGATGTCTCCCCTCAGGACCAGGCGAGGCTGACCAGGTAATGCTAAACATCACTCCCATATATGCTGGACACAGACCTTAGCTTCTGTTCCAGAGAGAGAGTTTATGAATGGCCCATCTGAGCATGTGCTGCACTGAAATGTTTTTCCACTAGCGCACATGTCAGCGCTATCTGCTTCTGGGTGACCTATTTCTCGTCTCATCATCAAACACAACATGCAAGGGAAAGCGCAGTAGTCTGACTGTATTCAAATGAATGGGAGAAAAGAGCTTTTACAAGCACAACAACTTGCTGATAACTACTAAAAACAGCTCTAAAGACAGACAACACAAGAAAACCGTGTTTTCATGGGTTTTGGAACCAAATAGGTGACAGGAAATGACAACAGAATATTTATTTTTGGGTGAACCATGTCTTTAAGCATAGTCATAGTTGCAGATTGTTCATATACTGTAGAACTTGTGTGCTTGTCGCTAAAACAAAGCTAGAATTTGAATGTTCTTAAAACATTTAGCATTGACCTTATGCATTATCAGGCATTTTATCAAATGGAGGCTCAGACTCCGCATGAGAGAGGAATATTCCATGACATTAAACCAAATAATTGCCTTGGCAGAGTAATGCGAGTAAAAGAGAACAAGGTTAAAAACAGCGTGGTGATTTCTTCAACTCTAATGCATAGTTCTGAGACCTTAAGAAATCTATCTCTCCGTAAGAAACCAGTGAGGGCCTGTACCACTGTCAACCCATGCTGACAGAAAATACAAGTTATGAACTGAGTGGCCTTTAAAACTCACTGCTTCTATAGAAGGGTGTGAATAGCCATGAGCGATATATCACTTCATCTCTGTGATCTGTGAAGGGCAGAGAGCATGGCTGGCATTAAATAGATTATACAACAGTTAGTTCAGGTCCCTTAATTTGATTGGCCAAGCAGCGTTTCAAGAGTGACACCCGGTATAGCCGCACTGGGATGTTACACTGTAGATATCACCCCAATTAGCTGATCTGGACTGCAGGCAATGGATAATGGAAAAGCTCTGAGCAGGAGGCAATAGCTCTATGCATTGCCTGGCAAAACACAACTTGATGTTTTGGGTGAAACAATTTTTTACAATTAACTTCTATAAACGGCAATATCACACAATAAGGTGACTAAATGTATAACAGCTATGATGGTGCTGCAGTTAACGCTTCCCTAATTCCTATTTAAACTATGGGTGACATCTGTGACACCACGTGATCTGTAGTGTTGAAGTATGCACACAAACAGATTCATGTGTGAAAGAGTGAAGCCCACTAATGCACCAGACACAATGGACGACCAAATCAAAAGCACTCAAAAGGCTATCTGCAGTAATCTTTCCATCCCACGCGCTACTTAGCCAAGCGAGCAGAGAAAGAAGAGCACTTCGCTTGCTTTCCTTTAGCCCATTAGATCCTACAGCACACAGCGTAATTGGTTTATGGCCGCGGTGAAACTGTGCCTCACTGTGACGCTGTATGGGATGATGGGTAGACTACCCCTATAAACTGCATCTGATCTGTCGCTTTTTCCCCAATTATGTTAATACTTTACAAACACGTATATCAAAAGCGACATTCGTTGCATTCACTATATGCATGGATTAATAGTTATTTACGATTTCAGACCAACACTTAACTACAGTCGATCGTGTTACAACTCCATATATCGTCATGCTAACTGTTAAGACGCAGAAAAACACGCACATACGACACCAATTACCAGATTGACACAGTTTTTATAAGCCAAGAACTGATGTATAAACGGAGCCTTGTTAGGAAGTAACCCAGTTTATCCACACCGCAGAAGAAAAAAACGTAAGTCGTTTAGTAGGACGAGATGGATTTCAACATACATCAGATCATGCATATACAGTTGCCAGGTTGAAAAAATACACCACGTATTAACAGTGCAGACAACTACATTTGATTTCCCCTTTCCCATTAATGGGATAGAGAACAGATACAAGTGGTAGCGTAACAAAGAGAAGGCTAGTCTGAAAGCCAGTACATGTACATTTTTTTAGGAAATACTTATATATAGTTTTCATGCTACGATATGGGACTAATAATATTTTTAATCAATTGGATTAATCAATAGCATTTCTACCATAATCTGTAATAGTAAGTTTCACAAAACAGCTATTCGATCTGATAAACGCTACTATGCCAATAGGCACATCAAAGCAGCTGAACATTAAGTAAAAACGCGTCTGGGAAGGAATAAAACGACTTATCGCTGTTCTCTACCGCATTATTTTCAATCGCTCAAACAACATTATTGTACTGAGTGTTGCGGTTGCGTCGTGGTAACGGCAGGTGCTGGCAACACTATAATTCATCACCGTGCATCTTCAATAAAGGACATAACTTACCCTCAACGCCGAGAGGTCTATTTCATCCAGACTTCGAGCAGGGGAATCGCTCGCCATGTTAAAAAGCTACTGAAACTGATTCGGAATGAGAAACAAAGAAAATGAACTGAATCTATTTTATACAGTCGGTCACTAATTTCTTCTACAACGCGTTGAATTCCGCGTCCTCTAGATCGATTTAGCTTCGCTCAAAATCCTTTAAATGTGGATTCCACCGATGCAATGTAAGCTATTACAAGACCAGAAACATCGTTTGGTCTGAGGACAGCATGTTTTTAGCACCGGCTACACATCAGGTCTCTACTGTAGGTGAAATTTCAACGCTACTTGCCTTTAGAGTAGCATCAATCAGATTTGCAGGAGTGGCTAAGATCGGGGGCGTGGTCTATATGCACAGAACCGCCCATTTGCTGTTTAGTTGTTTAGTTGCTGCTGTAAATAACGTTTTTGCATCACAGTTTCAATAGAAATCTTTTACTGCTCAGTTTTATACCCCCGATGTTACACTTTAGTAAACAACTTAAACCTCACCATTTCAATTTTTGATGTAAACATTTAAATTAGCGAACACACTCGTCTATTGCCTTGTTCCTTTGAGCCACAAAAGTACATAGAAAAACAAGGAAATGTAACAGTTTACATTAACAGTTTTTAACAGAGCTTTTTATCCTGTGTAATGCAGTTGTTTTGTTGGTAGACATTGATAAGCCTGCATAGTGTTTTTAGGAATTCTTCAACAGGTATTTAAAGAATACGTACCTGGCTGAGTGCCAGTCCTAAGAGACGCACCTTCACTGTTGCCTCACAACGTCAAATATTCAAAGGAACTTCGTCTGAAAGAAGTAATTGTCTGTGGGGTCTTTATAGCTGTGTTTCCCAACCTTACGTCTGTAATATTTTTAGAATTTAGCATTAAACATATACAGGCAAGCAAAGAATTTGGTTTTGGTATTTTGTTGGTATAACACTACTACATATTTTTAATATTGCTGACAGTTTTGCCACTTTTAATGTTAATAAATGGCATTTCTAAAATTCCTATTTCTTTAAATTTCTTATTTGAAAATATCACACATAATGATCAATTTGTAGTACAGATTTACACTGTCAGATGTACAGTTATTATGAGTCTGTATTACAATTCCTGTATTAAATTCATTATTGCCTATTCCAAAAAACTGCTTAGCAACGACTGACACAAGCGTATCCTCTAGCTCTCATTACTTTGCATGCATGGCTCTTCAAGTGGGTGTTTTAAGGTTAGAGGTTGCTATTTACTTTAAATGTCAGTAAAGTGCAAGCTAGATAAGGGTCCCTCACTATCCTTTGATGAAAGAAGACCATGTGTATCTTTTTTGCAATTACAGTATCTGTTTCCAAACCACACAGCATTTAAGATCATTACGTTGGTAATAGTGCTTTTTGTCTGGCGGCTCTTCTCTTTGCATTTTCGTTTTGGGGCCTAAGAGTTAAAGGACCTTAAGAGTAAATGGGTTAACAGACGTGAGGTTTTTCCCACACTTCCACTATTAAGAAACAGTGGATGTTAAGGTTCGAGGAAGTGTATTTGTACCTATTTGAGTTGTTGAGTTGGACCAGAATGTAGATATGCAGGGCACATTAGAACCTATGAACATGTCCAGAAAGTCCCTGGGCATGATGATGTTTAAGTTATTCAGTCAGTCGCCCCCTGGTGGTTGCAATGTAAAGCCGCAACATAGAACACAGTATATATTACTACAATTAACAATATTATATGTTAAATTAATTAATTTAAGTTAAACCTTAGTTAACCATATCTTAGTTCAACAAGTATCAAAAACAATCATCTTTCAAGGAAGTTGACAGTCTAAGTGTAATTTAATCTTGTGTCTAAGCAGTGTTTATGTATATGACGTCTTTCACGTGCTTCTGCATGACAGAGATTCTCAGCAGTAACCCAGTTTTCATTTAGTAAAGTCCTGTTTGTGCTTTTTCTCTTTTATCGTTCAAAGGCTCTGCTATAAGAGTTGCCTATAGAGGAATGAATTGCTAAAAGACAGCATTTGACCACTCTGTGGACAAGAAAGCCTTTCAGTTCCATGGGTTAGATTGAAAGAACCCTTTACAGCTAAACAGGCATAATCCCTCAGCCTGCAATACATAATAAAACCGACACACAATGTGCGCACTAATGACACACAGAAGTGATTTGTGCTGGTCTAAAAAATAGAGTTTGAAGCAACCCAGTCTATGACCAGTGAGGTATTTGCGTGTCTCTTTGAAACAATGTGACAGCTCAACTCAAAGATGTATTCAGGACCCCCCACCAAAAGAAGAGAAAGCATTCACTACCAGTCACAGGATCATTTTTAACTAGTCCAATAATGAAAGGCACTGTGATCTTTTAATTTCCAGGATTTGTCCCAGTATGCCTTCATAGAATTCACAAGGTCTGTCTCTTTATTTGGTAGAAAGAGATTGGAAGCTGGATGATAAAATAATTGAATGTAAACAGTCCTTCCTTCTCTTTCGTTTTACACATTATGTGGCGTTTCTTCAACCCACCATCTCTTGCTTTGTGTTTAAAATCATTTGAGTTACTCTGACAGTCTTGTTGTCTTACACAGTTTTTTTATCTGCAATGGCACACTGCAGTTAGGCTGTGTATTCAGTGCAGTACACAGCATGCGGCACTTAGCTCTTGGCAGTGGGCCCGTAGGGACACATCTATAGGTGATATCTTCAGTGGGCGGCCTGTATGGCCCTGGAATCTGTTACAGTCCTGTTCAGTCCTTTTAGACTGCCCACAAATGACAGTGAAAAATGCAACTGGTCTGAGTTTGACTCAAGGTATCGATTCTTGTCCACAAAGAGTCTGTTTAGATAAGATAGGTAAAAAGTTGCTATAAAAAAATCTTTCTCTGGGGAACAGTATATTTCTGTGGGGCATAACAGCAGCACTGAATGAGTTGCCTGAGTTGCTGAATCTTAATGTACACAATAAAATGGTACAAATGACTTATTGGTTGCCACTCTTTTTGTTTTACACTCCTTACCATACAGTGCTGTTAAAACTACAACCCGTAACTTTTTAATTTGTTAAAATGAATAAATATAAGATATTAAACAAAAACATGATGCAAAAATGTTCAAAATTAGCACAGATTACAGAACTGAGGACAAACACTCCTTATTAAGCTAAGACAGAGCCAAACAGATGCAACAAAACAAAATGTGCACAAAAAATGGTGCATTTGTCAACATTACAATAAGGAAAAAATTGTTAGGTGACAAGAATTTAAAGAACAAAAGTTACAATTGAACAAGTAATTAAATTCAAAAAATCTAAAACCTAAGACAGCATGGGGTTCAATTTCTATTTTTATAAAGATGAACATATCAACATGAGGATGAATTGCCATCTAGAGATTTGGAGTATGAACAACAGCATAAAGTGTGATTTGAATAAAGCAATAAGGAATCACAGGCTCTCCAACAGATGTCATAAAGGAAGAGGGATGTTCAGTGAACCACACTGCTGGAAAAGAAGTTCTGGAAGTACTTTCAACTTGCAGTGAAAGTCAGTGAGTGACAACACTGACATGACAAAATATAACTATACTGATGCCATAGCTAGTTAAATTAAAGATATACCTTATTATCAAAACCACATTATTTATATTTTCATGTTTCATACAGCATCTATGGAACTACACTGCATTACTGTTCATCAATATGAATTCAGTAGCACTTGGCCTGTGAGTATATTTGTTTATATTACAAGAATAATGAGCATCAAAAAAATAATTAATATTAGCTTATGGGCTCTGCATACGTATCACAGCAAATTTGCCTACAAAAGCTTCTCTACTTTCAGCAGAGGACAATTTGCTTAATGAGCCATTTCACAATACCAGAGCACTACAGTACACAGTAATTGAGACAGTGTTTTGAAATGACACATATGCTTAGTGAGACATAACAACTCATCAACTGACCAAATAGCTCAATATCTGAATGCGCTGAATATCTGGATGCGTGTCGAGTAGGTTTTTAGACCATCAATGATAAAAAAAAAAACATTATAATCTGTCAAAATAGAGCGTCTCTTCATATTAATACCTCAGTACATGATTCCACTCAGAGGATGTCATTAATGTTGTCCTGTCTCTGTCAGATGCCTCCCCCAATGAGGCACGATGCCAGTAGCCAGATTTGCATTTAAATTGCTTTATAATGACTGTTTCAGACCTCCAAGTTTCTACTGATACCGGGCACAGATCAGAGCCGTTGCTTCTGACGAACAACAACATTAAAACTAATGTTTAGAAAAATACAGCTAATTTTTAAACCCGCATCCCAACCACTGGTGCCTAAAAAGCAAGTTGTGATTAGACTCTTGTGTTAAAATTGAAAGAGAAATATTAAAATACTAAGACCTGTTATTGCAGTGCAGTACTATAAATCATCCCAACAAACCTTTGTTTTGAGGATTTATTTGGAGTTTATTTAGTGCAAATTGCTGTACAAATGCATTGATGCAAAACTGATCAGAGATATATTGAAACCAAGGTAGCTACATATTATGCTGTATGTCAGATTCTGAATCTAGACAATGATGTCATGGCAGTTATGCAATGGTGCTGGAACAGTCTTCATCAAAGATGGCCCAGGAGACGTTTCTCCCAAAAAGCTCCAGAACTGCCATGTTTGTTCTGTGATGTTTGGCTTTGTTGTCACTTTGAAGAAAAACTCAGGGTGGAAAAAGTGGAACACACTTCCACCGAACACAATGGCAGTAATCGACATTCTTATTTCTAGAATTTGTTAACAGATAATTGTATTTCTTAAGTTGTCACGTTTTCATTCATATTCTCAAAGCAGTCTTTTAATTGATTCATACAAAGATACAATGACCAAAACAAGCAGCTAAAAGCATAATAAAATGCCTTAAAACATCACAGAAAAGTCATTGAAGAAATTTGCTGCCCTGGTGATATTGAAATATCACGGATAAATGTGGAAATGACAACAACCACTGACTCACAGAAATGCGGCCCTGCAACGTGTGTGAAAAGGAAAATGTAGGATTTGATGAGACACGTTGCTGTTGGATGTTGAGAGGGAACAACTGCCCTCAGACACTCAGGCACTTTAATTCACACACGCAGATTGTCTGGTCTCCCCAGGGCACTGCCACTCAGTAAAGGAAAAGCCACAGCAGATTCAGTCTAAAAGCAGGTTCACAGACAGAAAACACATATCACTGTACTCAGCCTGTCAGTGATGCTTTTCCACTGGGGATGCTGCACCAAAGAACGGGCTGGGGGACAGAATTATGTGTGACAGGACTTCTACTTTTTTATTGTACTCTTAAACTGGTGATTCTACAAAAGAGCCATCTTTGCTGATATAATCTAATCTTCTTTATGTACCTTAGAATTATATATATTTTTAAATGCCCTTCTGTTTAGGCATTGTAGAAAGGCGACTTTCAATTAAACATTCTAATAAAACCATAAAAATATGTGCTGATAATTAATGTCCTTATAAAAATTATACTGAATATATGTACATTTTAAACATTGAAAAAGTTACAAAACAACAAGAGGTCCATTTTGTTTGCAGCAAAGGACAGACATATCCTTCACTCATTCTTTCCGGCCTGTGCGCATCTTCATATCCAAAGATATGTCCGGTACCTTTGCATTTGTTTTCTCCATTGACTGGAAATAGATTGTCTTGGCTGTGGTTCTCATAAGACAACATTAGGTCCAGATCTCAGTGGGCACCATTGCTTCTTTGGTACCCACTGAGGGCATGAGGTTCTCCTCACACAGGAACTCCAGTGGGAACTGCACGAGGAATCCCCTAATCTTCTTCAGCAGCTCCTGAGCTTTAACAGGGTCTTCCTTGTCCAGACCAGGTTTGGATTGGAAACTCAGGAGCTCTTGTTTGTTGCGCACCAGACTGGAGGGCAGACAGCGGAAAACCTGAAGCAGCACATGAAAAAAGTGTCAAAATGGAGAAAAAAGCTTGTCATTATAATCATGCTACATCTATAAATGGGGTAATTGCTAAATTTAACCAGCCAAACTCTGGCCATTGCTGGACGTTTGATCCTAACATAGGAGGTCTCCTCCATTATGACAAACATCTTTACATAAACCAGTCAGACTGTGTGGAAACCTTTAGGGTCAGTGTTAAGTACAGACTTAGTTAGTTATGGTTAAGTAATAGGTAGGGTTTAGTTTGGGACAATATATCTTAAAGATATTAATTCAGGAACACATCTTGGCAAAATCAATGTAACCATAGTTGTGTATACTGTACATCATATATGTGAAAAATGGTTTAGTTAAAAGGCTCGAGTATGAGGTAAAAATCTAGTTACTGAAATTGACAGCCAACAGTGGCAGTTTGAAAGAAAAATCTCTCGTTACACTGAAGCTCATTTTTATTGGCCTGCCATGAGGCTGCCAAACAGCCAGCTGAGCATGAGATTTTCACCAGTGATGGAGAGCAATACCCGTCTAAATGAGCAACACCTCCAAATCATCATTCATATGCTCAATGTAATTGGAAGGTGGAAGCTTGCCATCATTTATTTCAGTATATGCCCTTGAGAGACAACACAGTAAACACTAGTAAAGAAAGAAAAGGGAGTCACACACACCTTCTCAAAGATGGTGGCGTTCCGACCTGAGATGGTCATCCACACGTCTTTGTAGAATCGGTCACTGATGGGGTCACTCACATCAATGGTTGGGTCAGTAAAGGCACCAAGAATTGTTCTGAATTATGAAAGAGAAACAAACAGCTTTAGCTTCAATGTAGTCTGGTGTTGTGAATACCAGGACTGTTCGTTCTCCAGCTTACTTGAAGCATTCCAGTCGGAGCTGCAAGGCAAACTTGCCAGCCTGGTATTCCTGTCCATCCATCACTGATGGCATCATTTCTGAATCCTCAAAAATCACAGCCACCTCACTGTCCCTCTTGCCCAACATGCTGCGGTCATTGATGTTGGCAGAACCTGGAACCCAAAAATAAATAATTTGATATACAATTTAAACATTTATATATTTTTTGTGAACTATCACTCAATGATGTGTCATCAATTATAATAACAATGAAAGAAAGGCAGTGTGCATGACTGTAGGTTTGCAAAAATGAAAAAAAAAAAAAAACTTAATTTGTGCCCCAGGACAAATAATGTTCACGGATAGAGCAAGACCTTTTTTCATTCAATTTTATTTTTTAATCCAGGTGATTGAATCCTGAAGCAATTAACTCAATAACAAACAAATCTCCCATCTCCAGGATCAGAGATAACTCAATTGCAGTGTGAGGCTAAATGTCTCTATGTCCTGCTTCCCGATCTGCGAATTTTTCCATTGGATATCGTGCATCATCTTCAGAAATCTACAGCTTTATCAGAAACGACAGCTCGCTTTGTCTCTGCTCGCATGTTTTATTAGATTTTTTTTAAAAGATACGACACGACCGGGGTAAGAAAACACAGATAAGATTAGAACTGCCAAGCAATGGTTAATATTGCACATCTGTTAGTGCAGTCATGTGCAAAATATAGCAATATTTCCTCGTCTCATTAAAGTCACATCTTTCCGAAATGAAATCTGTTGACATCATTGCATAAGCACTATTTTAAGCAATGAAAGACAAACAATGCAGTTGAATTCAGTTTGTAATTAAGCTTTCATATCTAAATGTTCTCTAAAAGTTTCTCTGCAATTCTTTTGAAGGGCAATTACAACTAAAGGTATTTTCTTTTACACAAGAAAATAAGTTTCTTAAGCAGCTTTAAAGTTCAGTGTTTTACCAAACCTTTCCACAAGGGGGCATATAAGCATTTAGCCACCCATTTATTTATTGAGTTGCTCAGTGCTAATAAAACAAAAGCAGGCATGCAAAATAAGCAAAGTTTCTTAACTGTTACCATCAAACTTTTCTCATCTCAGTAACTCACCAAGAATGACCGTGTTGTCATCAGCAATGAGCAACTTGCTATGAACGTAGATGAGTTCAGTCATCAGCCTCCCTTCCAGTTCAGCGTGAGTTCTGAGGCTACAAAATGAGATGTAGTTCATCCACTGGTCATCCACTATAGGGAAATAAAGAGAGACAGAATGTTGAAAAAATGAGCTTCTAAACACGCCCCTGATGAGAAGTGCCATCTCCTGCCATTACGATCATTATAAAAAGACAGATTATCTTTCATGTGCCTTTTTATTATGCCCATTGTGTGCAGTATAAAAGCTGAGCCAGAATGGTCTGTTTTGTGTTGCCATGTTGGTTCTTTGTAAACAAGTAAGGCGGCAGCTACATGAACATAAAGAGTTCAGAAAACAGGCACAAACTAGGTTCATAAATGTCACCAACTGAATATTCATGTCTTAGCAGTGTTTTGATTGCTGCTCTCCCTGCTGGGCTGTATGGACGAATGGGCAGTTTGCCCAGAACAGAGGCGTACCACACCGCCTACAGTAACAGAGTTGCTTAGGATTATCAATTGTGATGTGTATACACAATTGATCCTGACTTATGTTCACAAGTCCTGCATGTTGCAATGTTGTGCTAAACCACATTAACAGCGAGATCTCTCATGGCCAGAACAAATTTAGACAGAAAAAGAAAGAAAGATAGACATACTTTCTTTCTTCAGTTGGGTGATAATGGAGTAATCTCCCCTGTTCATAGTCCTAAAAATGAAAACAAATGGACCATGATTTGACTTCAGCATTCAAAGGTATGGTATTATATATCTTAACATTATAATGGCCTATTGTATTCTTAACTACACCATATGCCAAAGACCTGCATATATTATTATTCTTCTAGTTACCATGGTAGCAACCCATAGCAGTTTATTACCGCATACAACATTACACATTTGCAACAAAAAGTATGAATAAGAATGAATATTTCTAGCAGTATAAAAACTGCTCAATAAATGAATGAATGAATAAACCTTGCAGCACATTTTTCCAGTTTCAATGCAACGTGAAGGCGCTGCTCATTTTCATTCATTTTCCAGTCGAGTGGAATGAGCGTTAAACACTTTGCTGTGACTCTTGTGTGTAATGGAATGAATTTGTAAGCTGGCATTGGAAAACAAAGGAGAGCTGTCTAACGTGGATGCAATCCTCACATCGGGGACGTTTAACGTTTTCTTTGACAAATTCTTCCTTTCAACCGAAGGATATGCACAAAGTGAGACTGGAAGGTTATGGTGGAGATTAGACTGAGTGTGTGTGACTGTTGAAAGCAGGAGATAAAAGTAGGTTTGTCTGGTACATCAGTGCAGAGATAGAGATGATAGAAGATGTGAGTCTGTTTTGTGTTTAGCCAAACTCATTAAATCTTAATCAGGAGGGAGAGAATGTGTCTGTGATCACTAGAGACTAAACAGTAACTGCTGGGAAGAGAACGATTGCTATGAACTCATGAATGACACAGCAAAAATAGGGGATAAAGTCATGCTTACTGCATATGCCACATGTGGTTTTCAATAAGACAAATCCTTTTTCAGTTAATAAATGTCTGTGGTCTTGGTCTATGGTAAATTACTCAACAATGACCATTCAATTTTCATTTAAAATGTGAACCAATAACTCTTTGACTTTGAAAAAACTTTTCTGCTGACCAAAGGCCAGGCAGGCAGGATGTTAACTAATAAACATGTACACTGTATTGCATGTGTCACATCAACACAAGTAAATCTAATTTCTGTTGATTGCAATTCAGTTTTGTGCAAAGAGGTCAACAAAACCTTGAGAAAACTGTAAGCATCTGTAAGCAGTTACTCGGCTGGGAACGTGACCTCCTGGTGGTACGGAATTTTAAATTCTTTGTGCCGACTCTTCTGTGACTTATGTCTTGGAAAAATATGTCATGCCAACACTGGTTGGCTGATGGCACCATTGTGGTCGTCACACAGTCTCAACTCCTTTTCTTATCCTCAGGTGTTTCATGTTTCAATGCAGTCTGGTGTTAGTATCCCATTCTCTTCATCTGACTTTCAGTGAAGATCATTGTTCCTGCATGAGGTAGTTTTTCCTCCCTCTCTGGCCAAGTTTATGTCCAATGAAAATACAAACAGCAACATTCCTACCTGTAGTTAAAATGCATGACAGCCTGAAGTGCATTTCCTCCACCTGTAGTGATGTCTCCCTCAAAGCCTGGCAGCAGAGGAGTCACAACATACACACGGAACTTCTTGTTGTCTCTGTAAAATGTTCCAACAAACATCAGTTCCAATAAATCCATGTAAATATAGAAACGTGTACAAAGAATTGCTTACCAAAACATAGAAATTATTGTCATCATTTACTCATTCCCGTGTTCTTTACAGAGACACGAGGATGTCCAAGCTGTTTTTTTTCATAAAATTAAAGCACATGGTGACCAGGACGGTTTTTAGAAATGATCTTACTGTTAGGTAATTAGAAGGGGCTTAATTAGAGCCTGTTCATCACACAAAGCTATCACAAAGCTTTGACATTTTGTATAGACTACAATTATGATGTTTTTTTTTTCCTTTGGGGCTTAGCAAGCCCTGGTGCTAACTCACTTTCAGGGCAGCTGTGACATTCTGCTAAATTTCCTCTTATGTACCACAGAAAACAAAGAAACAAACAGATGTGAAACAATACAACAGTAAATAAATGATGACAAAAGTTTCGTTATTGTGCGAACTATCCCTTTAAATCAAATTCCTGTGGTGCTAATGGCAAAACATCCTTTCCAACCCATTTCTCTTTAGGAACATTTCCTTATGTTCAATCTGTTTGCTGCCTCTAAAATTATAAAGTCATAACAAATGCCTCCTGTCCCAGTGAGTTCTGTAAGCACATTCAGACTATAAAAACACTGTTACAGCACAAGCAGTGCAGTATTTAAGCACCAAGGGCAATGCTTGGAAAGACTAAATGAAGAGTGGCACGTTTTAGTGCAGAGCAGCTCATGTCTGGCTCACATCAGTGCAGCGGCAGGTGCTAGATCCTCATTAGCCGTCAATGTGCATTAAAGACAGGCCTGTCTCTGCAGCTGAGCCAATGTGCATGACAAAAAGAGGCTTGTTTCCCATGTGAATCAGATACTTCACAGGGTAGCACTGCAGTTTAAAGAAATTAGCATGGGAAAGTGCTAGTTTACATGACTGGTAAAAATACGACTGGTGAAAATATATGACTGGTGAAAATACCTGATATACACCCCCTATTTCAAAGTGTATAGGGTGTGTGTGTGTTGTGTGTGTATAGGGAAGCCATTAATGCAAGCATGGGTGGACAAATGATAATTGGGATTTTAGTTTAAAAAATGATCTATAGATGGGTTGACTCCTATGGGTTAGGAAAGTCATACCAAAAGTTTTAGGTGAACACTTCCCCTCTCCCTACAACAATCATGTAACTCTCTCAAGTACACTAATATGCAAGCCAACTTTTCTGAAAGCCTTCAAAATCTTGGCTCAAAAATCTGAGTGGGCGCATGCCAGTTTAAATGGGCCTGACGCATCAGTGCCTTCACATCCCTACAGAGCTGCACTGGTCCAGTGAATGGTGATGAATGACAATCAGTGTTACTGCATTAAGATTCCTGCACTTACTTGTGAGCCCTGATGATTCTCTCAATGATGGCATCACCAATCCTGTTGTAAACAAGTCTGTTATCTGCACAGCTAATGAAAAACTGGTTCTAGAAGAAAAGAAACATTGAAACAGGAACAAACACTTCAGTTTCTCAGACAGGGGAAGAGGTGTGGTGAACATGCACCATTTTTAAATTTATAATAAATAAATGAAGTAGAAATGAACATAAAAGTTTGCCCATTGGAACATGTGACATTACACCCACTACACACAAGACAGTAAGTGTGTGATGCTGTACCTCAATGTAGATGAAGTGTTTGCTCTTAGCAATGACTTGAATGTAGGCATTATGAATAGACTCCTCATGGTGTTTGATTCCTGCAGACCAGTCTGCTGCTGACCGCAGAACCTGAAAACCATTCACATTCATTAGTATACATTTTATCAATAGATTTATGTTTGTTCTCTGGGATTATAACCCATTATCTTGGGTAATGGGGGTAATGTTCTTGGGTAATGTTCTAGTTGGGCTATGAGCTATTATTTGAAGAACAGTCTCATAGTGTTTCCTTTTGTTTGTGCGTACAGATTTGTTTCTCACCTGAACTTTGGTCTGGACACAGTTTGGCACTTGGTACCTCAGATCATTGCCTGTGCTGTGTGATTTAGGCAGTAGAAATGGGTAGGAAAGTGATCTGTACTTTGGCTTCATTATCTGTTAGAAAAACGTTTATTGCAGTCAGTTTATTGTGGCAGATCTGAATACGGTGGATTTAAGAAGTGTACAAATGCAATTCAGTCTGTCAAGCATAGAATAATTTTTAAATGTTTGGGTGAGAGCCCAGGCATAGTAAATGGTAAATATCTTGCCTTGGTGAAGTTCCAACGCTGTATAAAGTGCCTGGCCACATGCCTGGCTGCTTTCCCATGAACCACCGAGGCGATGTCATGCCAGGGCATTCTGGGGGTTGTATACCTGTCAATAAAATCTATAGACCAGCACAATGTTATAAAGCCTGATTTTAAAGATCTGCAACAGCTGTGTTTAATAACACTATTAACCCTGGATTACGTGAATTAACGATCACTGTAATGAGGAAAACAAAAGCTGCCAGGCAGTAAAATTGTGGCTTACCGTCAAAAGGTTTATCCAGCTGAACCCAGTCTTTGTAGACAAAGTTGCAGTAGTCCTTGCCGTGCCAGAAGCGCGTGTTCCCCATCAGCTCTCCCACTCCTGTCTGAAGACTGTGCACTGAACCACTTCCTGTAGGCACAAGTCACACACAATCACTACACCACACTGAAGTAAACCTGAATAACTGTACTACAGTACATTGTATAAACGCAATGCATACATATGGAGTGTGTAATCAAAGAAATGCAGGCATTTGCATACTGTAATATTCATATACACAATACATTAGAGAATAAAGGCTACTACAGTATGATATACAGGATGTAGAATATACAGTGATCCTTAAGTGTACTTGGACACTTAATGACTTTATTGGTATTAAAGCAATATGACACTCACAATCGTGCTGTTACTGTATGCACACAGTACATCAGCACACAGTGATTCAACCATAGACATGAGGCTGTAGGCTGATATTAAACATGTGAATATATTTGCATTAAATTAAATGATTGCTTAATTGGCTTTCAGGAGTCACTGTATATGATTTGTAGTGTACAGTATACAAATGATGAAACATACTGAAACAGTAGCTGCAAGTGCCAAGGACTAAATTACAGGTATCAGCCAGGTCATGTAAACACCATGGAAACGAAAATGTTTAAACACAAACAAGTAATCTGAATGGAGAACCATTGAGAGCCACTGAATGTGTAGTGAGTTCTCAGAAACTGAAGACATTAGATACATAAAAGAGCAGTTATCTTAAAGGGAGATAATAGTGAGTTTGGGGTTAAAGAATCAGCAACAAATAAAATCACCCCCATCACAAACTGCAATCATGTGTTCAAATCTCAGCTGATACTGAAATTTAAGGTCAAAGTAATTTCAAGAAGCACATCTCTGCTGTCTAGTCTTTAAGCCAGTCTCAAACACACTTAATCCTCTCTCAGATAGACTGCAGACTGATCCATATTTGTGTCACCTCTGGCAGAGAGAACAAACAGGGAGAGTTGAACCAAGAAAATGGTGAGACATTTGTTCAGGGACAGAGTGTCTGAAGCCACACCCACTAACAGCTAGAGATGAGCATCACTGAGCATCCAACAAAAAGACAAAATAAAAGAGAAGACCACACTGACTGAAAGTGAAAAGTGAAAGGTCACAAGCCACAGAGCCTTGCCCTTTTTATTGATCCAGATAATGACAGATAACAGGATAATTCATAACACAAGCCAGAAATTTTGTGAGCAAGGCTTTGCTATTGTGGTGTCATAGTGTAATATACTGTTGTAGGCTTCACATAAAGTGTGTTCATGGGGTGGATGAATTAGACCAGCCCTCCAAACCACTCTGGACATGAATCCATGTTGTTTTAACGTGTTGAATATGATACAGTCAAAAACAAACAGATTTCCCAGATGCCAAAACAAAATCTTAATGTTGAACTCTCTGAATATAATCCATTAAGAAAGATACAAGCTGTCTATGGAGGACAGCAGTTTGACTGCTATTCAAACAGCTGTTAACAGTTAAGATCACAGAGGAATTAGTCATCAACAAACTCTGGGAACATTACGCAGAGAGAAACAGACTCACTGTTATGGTCTCTATTAGAAGTAACTGAGTCTCTTACTGTTGGAGCTGTCGATGCTGCTGACACTGTCGGCATGATGAAGACCACGCTGAAGGTGATGGTACAGGCTAAAACGTGCCCTGCGTGTACGACCGATGCCTTTCAGTTTGGGCAGATCCGCTGAGTCACTGACCATCGAGCAGCTGCCATTTCCACCAGACACAGCTTTCTTCCTGGGTGTGGATGAGTTCAATCCCTAAATTCCCAAACAGATGTAATTCCATAACATTATAACTGACAGGAGCACCCAGTCACAACATGCAATTTCTTCATGGGTGTGGCCACAATTCGGCTGCCAGACAAAGTCATGACTGGCAAACATGGTAGTGAGTGGTTTGGTTGTACGGATGTGCCGTCTCTAACCTGCTCCATGGCCTGGGCAACAGAACGTGTTACACTCCCTACATCTGTCAGCCGGTGCTCACAGTCATCCCATCGGCCGTACGCTAGGTCAATGCCTCCCACAAAAGCAACCGATTGGTCGATTACTATGGTCTTCTCGTGGTGTGCCCATAAGTAGACCGAAGATGACACATGATCAGGGTGTCTCATCACCTGTTAAGAAGAATTAATGTTATGATCTTTAGTCATTAAAGGACACTCACCTAAGTCGCACATAATTGGACACAGGTTACCTTGATGTTAGGGTGAAGATGCATTAATGTTCTTTTGCTGTATCCGCTGTTGATCCCAAGTGCCAGCTCTACTTCCTTATAGAGCATGACAAAGATTCTCACCCCTTGTTGCTAAAAAAAAAAAAGCTTAATCTTAAGTCTTAATCCAGCCCTAAAGTAAGGTAAGCTCAATAAAGAACACTTTAAATTTTAGTGTTAACAGGTTAAAACTTCTAATATTTTACATTTACATTTATGCATTTGGCATTTTAACTTTCTGGGGATAAAATCTATGTAACTTTCTATAAAATGTTAAACAGAACTGAAAGCACCCTTTTAAATTGAAGGTTAAGGACATTCTGATTAGCCAGAATGTTTGAATTTAAAGAATGATGGATGTTTCAGTTCTGTAGAAATTTATGGCGAGTTCTGAGCAGGCAGATTCTGTGTATTAAAGGTGCATTAGAGGTCTGGTTATTAGAGTTCATTTGAATTCCACCATTGAATATGTCACGTTAATGTAAAATTATGAGCATGGCATCAATTAACAGAGGAAGTGAATGGAATAATATTCAGGGGACTCACAGCCTTGCGTTTTAATATGCAATCCAGCCTCCAGCGATTGCCCTCCACTACAGGCCTCTTCAGAAAGATCTCGGGACTCAGCCTGAACACCACAAACACAACTGAATAACAAACACTTATCACAAGCATTTGTTCCTTGTAATGTGAATAAAAAAAAAACCATATGCAGTCACCAAGTTCACTTAAGTCTCAACCAATTTATGTGTGTTATCATTAGAAACTTGTATTCAAATCTACTTTTACTAATTACATCAATTCTGATGGATTAAATTAAATGGCATCCACACTAAATATACTGTTTCACTTGAAAGAGCATCAGATTTCACAAGCAAAATGGCTTGGGGATGCCATTTCATATTGACATTAAATACATGACATGGATGTTTGAGGTTTTGCACTTTACTAGCACAAATCTGTTTTAGTGAATTGAAAACTGTTTCAATCAATGAAAGCCATAAAAATGACATCAAAACACACATTTACACCTACTGGTACCCCTCACCCTCTAACACACACACACAGAGCCAGAATCAGATCCCTGAATCTATTCCAGGCGTGATAATTTAGAAATAAGGAGGACTGGAAACTCAACACCAGTGGGAGATGCTGCTCATGAGATTGCACTACAACATACACATCCCACTCTAAACCCATCCTTTACTTCCACAGACGTTTCATGTAGCGTCACAATGCCGGCTGTTATGCCACTACAGCTCATTACATACAGTAAGACCAGTTTGCATTATTTTGTGCTTTTTAATTCAAGCATGATCAATTCAACCAAATGGCTTTTCAGATACCAAAATATCTTGGTGTTACAGACTTGATGTTGGACCACAAACAGTTCTGGACCCTGTGTGTGTACATACCACCAGTCCGTGATGAAGATCTCCTCTTTGGCCTCCTCCAGTGCATCAGCAACATCCTCCATGTAGGTTTTGCCATTCACGTACCTGGACAGTCAGATTCAGTTTAAAACAGGAAGGGCTTTTCCTAATCATCAAATATTGCAGGATGAGGGAGATTTAAACTAATCTGACAGGTTACTGAACTGTAGCATTATTTGTACCATTTAGAGGGTATGTTCTCCTCCTCTCTGGCAAAAGAGCCAAATCGATGGGTTCTTAAAAAGGCCTTGCCATGTTTTCGGACAAAGCTTTCAATGGCCTGACCCCACCACCGGGCATGCCTGTAACTGGTGAATTTTAACACCAGTTTCCTGTAGAAGATAGACAGACACACACACACACAATTTTACTATTATAATGGGGAACTTCTGTTAACTGTTGTTATGCTTAGCTAGTGATTTCTTCTACCTCACAAACCAAAGCTTAAAGAAACCCTTATTGCATTTTTACATTTTAATTTAGACATTGCATATGTTAATTGTTGCCTTGTATGTAAGTGATTTAAGGCTTCACCCTCCTTGTGGGGTCATTTGGTTCACACAATGTAGGCAAACCTTGACACATACAAACCAACAATCAAGCTGACATAAACTGTAACCAAGAGATCACATTTGACATTAACATAAGCTTGATTTTCAAACAAATGCACCTGGACAGGTTTTCTATGCTCACTCCATGCTTGGTCTCTGTGTGTTTGGAGTCCATTTTGATGCTGAACTCATTATCCACCAGTAGAACAAATGAAATGGCACCCGTGTCTGGCTTCATATACAGCAGAAATGAATCCTTCACAACAAGCCACCTAAACCAAGAACAAACGTAAGTCTAGATGCTTCCTTAAGTTTATGCATTGGTGTATCGTTTCAAACAATTAAAATGCTTCTGTGTCCCCCTCACTCTATATTCACACACAGCCTACAGTCACACAAGTATACTAATATACCATACATTGTACAATATAATATATACAGCACATTATTATAATAACTATTTGAGGTAAACAGCTGTGTACACAATAACAGGCTTATGTTAAACATGTCATTTCATTTTCAGAACTTTTACTAAATAACCTGCTTGATAATAAGTATTGACATTACTTTGCAATGTTTACAAAATGCAGTGCAGATGTGTCAGCAAATACAGTTACATTGAGGCTTGCCAGTAAAAGTTGGACCATTAATTTTTACATTAATTGTCATTAGCATTGTGCTTCTTATACACTAGTGCACACATCAGTTTTTCTGCCTGTAAAAGATGAACTGAACTGAGTTTGAATGTTTTTTCACTGTATAAAACCATTGGTTTATAACACGACCATTAAAGCTGGTTTTATTATTATACAGAGAGCAGTGGCTATGCTGCAGTGTTAGAATGGAAACCATATGGCATTAGAGGAGCAATAGATAAACAACCCGAATCACTCCAATGAGACGATACTGTGTGTGCAGCCCTGCTCTCTCTCTCTCTCTCTCTCTCTCTCTCTCTACTTTAGCGTTTTCACAGATAACTGCTTTACAGAGTCTGGCACACAGTAAAGCTCAAAGATCACAGCCTCAAAGCACAAAGACATTTTATCTGGTCTTGCACCTGATTTGTAGGCAGTTTGTGTTTTACGAGTAACTTGTGGGATCAGCGTGTTAGACATGCTCAGAATTACCTCTTGGACCAGCGGTAGCAGATTTCATTGTGACCGCAGCAGTTCATGCCTGGAATCCGATGACCTCCTGACCTTTTATACACAATGCCTTCCCTGCAGGAAACAAACACAGAATCAGATATCAGCTACTGTACTGCCCTAAATTCATGCTGAGTTTAATAAGAAATTATATTTATAATATATAAATATAATATAATGCAACTACAACAGTTATATTTTAGATTGAAATACTAACTATATTAAATGTTTTCAAATTTATCCAGAATTATTATCATAAATTGCACATAAAACCTACAAAAGTCATAAGAACAATAAAGTATGAATAATACATCTGAATACACATTTTAAAATATGAATAATAATAATTATTATGCACACAAACCCAACCACAGTCAATTGTGATTAACCAATAAAACAGCTCTGAGAACAGAAAGAGTTTGTGCTCACAAGCCTTTTGGGCCCAAATCCTGAATGAAGGACAACTGGCTCACATCTATAAACTCCATCTAGAAAACAGAAACAATTAGGCTTAATACCAGAGAGACAGACATGCAACTTCAATTAAAGGGAATTGACAGTAAATCCTCAGCTATATTGACTCTTAGAGGATATTAAACAGACAGAGGGTGAGAAAGAAGGAATTTGGGGGAGACAGACAGCATGGGAGGAAGGGAGAATTACGGATGCCCTTAATTAATGTTGGTGGAATTGCAAACAGTGAGCTCTGAGTCCTGCACATTAGCATGGTCCGGACACACAATCTCCATCTGTACTATTGATCCTCACACTGGTGCTTCATTACAGATAACTCAGCGTGAGCTCCAAAGGGCCTGAACTCTATCCGTTCATTCCACCAGGATTATCCTGTAGGTAAACTGTGAGCTTACGGTTGCATGATAGTTTCTGTACATTTTCATCCTCAGTAGCTTGTTCAGGTAGTCCTCAAGTTGTTTCTGAAAAAAAGGCAAAATTTATTTGTTAGTTTGTTTTACATGTTTCACTCATTTTTTTAAATGACTGTTTACAAATTATGAGGTTCACCAGTCAGAGAAGGTACTTTTGGAAATGGTAGTAGTGGTTGATTTGTTTAAGGAAAGCTACAGTTAGCTAGCTAATTTATTTAATCAGATTGTTTTCAATCCTTTATTTACTGTATGTATAAGATTTCATGCATCAGTTTATTCATCTCCTTGTGAAAGACATTAGGTTACCACTTGCAATATTTTTTACCTTACATCAAAAGCTGAAATACTTTATCTCAAAACTGGTTTGTCTGGTTCAAGGTTTAGAAGTCATATAATAGAGAATACTTCTAAGAGCCAGGCCACTGAAAAACGTGGGCAGTCACCGTTGATCTCAGTTCATAATCGAGAGTTAGCCATTGTGTCACATTCTGTGAACAATACTCTGGTTCTCATGTGACTCAGAAGATGATGTGAAAACCAGAGCTCTGGTGCTGTTGCTACATGTTCCAAAAGCAATAAAGCGTGTCAGCTGACATGCTTTACTGTGTTAACTGATGTGGGAGAGTCCTGACCACAGACTTACATGCCATGTGACATCATTCACTACACAGTCTAGGATCACTCTCAGGTCATGTGACCAGGGGGTTGTGATTCAGTGAGCATGAGTAAAGCGACTCACCCTTCTGCTAGACACTTGCTCTTCCCGAACCAGCTCATCTCTGCCCCCACGAGGTAGGTTGGGCATCTGCCTGACCTCACTCCTCTTAACGCTCTTCCTTCTCTCTGTATGACTGAAAGAAAGATGGAGAAATCAAGATATGATACAAGAGGCATCGATTGAACAGCCATGTAATCTGAGAAAAATAGGCAATGCAAAAAAAACAGAATGAGAGTTAGAAGGAAGAAAATAAGAATGAAAGAAAATGAGCAGCTTGGCGAAAGTAAAGCTTAGCTTCACTGTGAATGAGATTAACTGACAGGAAAAAACAGTCTCAGGTGATTTGGTTACAGGTGGCAAGACTGGTAAAATTGCATGTCTAATGATACAAACGTCATAATTTACATTTATTTATTTATTTAGTAGATGGTTTTATGGTGATTTGGGATGGTTATATTACTTGTTGCCCTGGTGACATCAGGGAAGTTTAGTGTTTACACTACAAATGCAATGTGATCACATACGCCTCGAACGAAACTCTTTATAGTTGGTGTGATTGGATTACAGACAATTGTGGAACCGGTTCCTAGTGCACTTGTGACTGGATGGAAACAGATGTCGTAGTAGTACCAGGTGTGAACAGGAGTTCTGTGAGAAGCTGGTGTCTGACCTTCGGGTGGGCAGTGGGATCCTCATGAGGGTCTTGTAGCGCAGAAGCTCTCTGTGCAGCTCCATAAAGTGCTTCTCTTTTCTCTTCACCACCCAGGTGAAGTTCCCATGCCTCAGCTCTATTTTAAACACAGCTGGCATTACCTGTGGACAGAGTAGCATCATGAGATCTCTGACAGGAGACATCTTCGAATATCTAAGGGACCAGGTGTGTGTTTGGCAGACCTTGGACACACTCCTGTGTTTGGAGATATTTAAGCGGTCTGGGGTTCTGGTGAAGCGCTCCACCTCCAGGATATTAGCAGTTATGGGGACAGCGGTCAGGTACACCTGAGCTTCTGTCTCTTTAAAGCCAACAGTCCTGTATACAGCTGAGAACGGGATCTGGAAACCTCCTGAAAGAGATGACAAGGCAAACTGAGGCATGCCTGAAGAAACATGAGCTTTAGTGTTGACGAGCCCTCAATGCTGGTGTGAGATGATAAGGAACATGCTGCAACATGCAGTGGAGTCATTATCTTAATTCTCGCTCTCATTTGTGCTCTGTTCACACATATCTGATTAGACAGACATTTTTCCAGTTCCTGTCTAAACAGGAAGTGGAATATTATAGGCCAATGCCTGAAATAATGAAATAAGTTTGATGTGTATTAAATCATTTAAGTATAAGGAATTTTACATTAAATGGATGATCTGAATGTAAAATTGCTAATAAAACACTTGCCTGAGGGGTTGAAGTCCACCTCTTCAGGTTCATCCTCGGCATCTGAGAATCCCAGCTCCCTGGTGTCCAGGTTCTCCACAGTGTCACTCATTTTTCTGTCAGACTGAGCCAACTTCAGGTGGGCTGTATGCATGTACAGAATTAAGTAATTTTTAAAAGGGACAAAACTTTTGTAATATTTTTGTTGTTAAACTATGCAAGTAAAGCAAAACATGACCAAGGATCAAGGAAAAACATGGTCTGCATCAGCCACAGTTGTTTTGTTTATTTGGTCCAGAATATAATTATTCAAGGAATTTAGCTTGTCTATCTATTTTGAGTTTGCTCATATGTATTTAAAACACTTCCTCTTCCAGTCAAGGGACAGGGGTCAGAGGTCAGTGTACGAAACCAGATCATAAAGTCATTCACTCAACAAAACAACAACTGTTAAAAAAACATATCCTGTTTTCTGCAATGTAGAACCGAGTCAAGAAAACTCCTTAAACCCCAAAGCATTGTGGGAATCACACTGATAATTACTTTAAAATCAAATCACGGCATTCACACACACAACAAAAAAATCTAAATGCATATAATCATTTTGATCATATATTCCACATATATTCAATGTAATAGTAGCCTGATTAAAGGGGTGAATGTGAATTCAAAGTGTAAGTTTAGATAGAGTTATATGATGTCACAGCAGATTCATCATAGGCCAATCTTTTATTCTTTAAACATTCTCTTCATAACCAATAGAGTTAATAATGCATGCAAAGTGGGGGAGGGATTTAAATGACTTGATGATTACAGATGTGGGTTTTGAGCCCAACTAATTAGGTGGTTTGATACATGGAGGACAATACAAAGAAACAAAGAGAATCTGACAGAAATTATACTGAAGCAGATCAGTTGAGTTACCATTTGTTACTAACATAACACAATTCACATAAGTACCATGTATCTTAGTGTAACAGTTATCCCTATTTTCAGGTCTTTCACACACCATGAAGTAAACATTTGTATTCTTAGGACAAAAACATCATTATAAGAGCCAATTAAAGGAAAAACAAGGCTTGCTCTCTCGGTTTCTCTCATAAAGACACACTTTTGGTGCTTTCTTTTAGAATGCAGTAATTTCCTGCCAACTGCAGTTTTTTCTCTGTAGCTACTCCACAAACCCCCTATTACACATAATGGAACTTTTTCTCCTCTCATTTGGCTGCTGGGGATGGGCTGCAGCCACTAGCTGGTCTATACAGTCTGATCGGTTAATGAGCATTTAAAATGTGTGAATGAGAAATAGTGTGAGTGTGTGTGTGAGTGTGTGTGTGTGTGTGTGTGTGTGAGAGAGAGAGAAGGGAGTCAAAACCTCTGAAATCCACATGTAAGAAGAGAAGTCTAGCATTGAGGAGTGGCTCTTTTGCAGCTCCAAAAATTATGACATCATCTTTTCCAGTTCAGCTTCCTTTGAAGGTTTCTGCTAACTCCAAAGCAAACCCAACCCTGCATTTGTCATGATACAGCAACTAAAATGTTAGTGGACAACTTAGCTGACAACTTAGTCGTCAAATTCATTCACAAAGAGAGTGATTTGAAATCCAAATAAGAAAGACTGATGTTTCAAAACATCTAACTTAACTACTTTTTCTTGCTACTGTGTCACTGCTCACCTATGTCAATATGTTTACCTGGTCAGGGAAGAAGTGTTTGAGAAATACTCCAGGTTAAATCGCTGGTTCTATAAATTCTATCATTTACATATATGAATTTGAATGACACTTTCATTCAAAGCAAGCTTTGTTGCATTTCTTTACTCCTGTGACCTTGCCGTTACTAGCATGTTTTACCAGTTTAGCGGCAGGAACACTATCAACAGCAACTATGGAAAACTGTCAATTATTAAAAATGAAACCACAGTTTGATATAAAAATAATTGTTGAGCTATGCACTTGCAATAGAAATCTGTGGGCAAGTGTATGTTTGCAACATAGACTGGCAGTTTGGATTAACTTAAAATTAGAGGTTAGTGGTATTGGAACAGAGGTTTCTGGAAGAGACACATTCACACCCTTTGTGGTTGAACATTTATATGTATGCATCACATGTCTCTCCAATCTGTGCAATGGCAATCAGAGAGCTTTGAAAGACTACGTAGGTCAGAGATGGACAATAAATCAGGTAAATCACTGCCAAATGTTATTGCTAAAATGCTGCATTTTTATAATACTTTTAATATAACACCTTCCATCAGAACACTATCATATGTTGTAAGGCCCTGGTGCCTTATTGTCTGAGTCAAAACCAACAACTGTCCATTCTCTCACTCACTGCATCTGGACAAAGACAATTAAGGCTAATAAGGCAACTTCCTATAGCTTCACTTGTAGAGCATGTTGGGTCACTGGTTCAAGGCCCAGGGAGAAATAAAACTAATTTCAAAACATTTTCCATTTCAAACCAAAAAACATTACACATAAAAACTTTAAAGAAAACAAAAAAAAAACACATTGGAGATATTTGTCCAAAAGTCTCAGTTTTCACATAAACATAGTATACAAAAATAAAAACCAAGCTTTGCTAATTTTGATAGTCAGCATAAAAACATTTTTTATAAACTAAATGATTAAATGTTCAAAAGTTTATGAATGGAAAACAATGGTTTGTAGAACTAACAAAAATAGCAGTCACGTTTTTTTTCACATGTGTGTAGCATTGCTGCTTCATTGCTGTTCATAGCCCCAACAGAACAGACCTGTGACCCATTTCTGGGATCACTGGAACTTATGAGATGGGAATCATTGATGCGAAGCTACTGTAAATCTACTGTAAAAATCTTTTGAGAGCTGGGTTAGATGTTATTATAAATGATTAAACACTTTCAATATTCTCATTACCATGTTTATGTCTCAAGTGACATTTCAAACTTCACTTTCTCTGTGGAGAAACAAACATGGTTTAGGTTAATTGTAATTTGAATACTACTGTAAACTACATACAGTAACTATTAAAACAGTGTGAAGGAAAAACAGCCGGTTACTATGTTCTTTCATTTGGCTTGTTGATATCAGCTGTTGTTTCCTGACAACAAGTTCCTGTCAATTGGGATTGTCAGAAAAGGCTCACAGCCTTTGAGAAGAGGATAAAAACATATTATGCAATGACTAACTGTATGCTAGAGCTCTATGAGAAATGTTGCAACAGACTTTGGAATCACCTGTGGGAATGTTTGCAGGGGGTTTAATGTGTGGCTGATACTGTAACACTGCATGGCTGACGTTATCTTGCTCTGAAACCAACAATATGTGTCATCATATGCTCCATGTTAAGTTTTTAAACAGATTACTCAAAGGTAACAACAAACAAACATTAGCATGTGGGCTGTAACAAGACTCCTGCTAAACACGCCTAGGATCGCAAAAGCCAGAGTTTCTGCAAACCTGTGATATGATTTTCTCATGCACTTAAAACCTGAGAGGAAACTTAGGATAGCTTACAACAAACAGCACTATGAAATTGTTTTAGGGTGTGTCTATATATGCATCTAGCCAGAAAGTGTATTATTAACAGCATGAAGTTCCCAGCAGTTCAGGGTTAGAAGTCAGTTATGTTCTGATTAATGAATGACATGAAAAAGGTGTACAAGATCGGAGGCCATTGAAAACAAACACACCAGTGAAAACACAATTAGCCAAAGTTGATAAAGAACCAGAATCAAATGTAATCTGAATTAACATTTATATCAATTAGTTCTAACCGTACAAAAGTAAGAATGTGTGAATTTAGGAGGCCATATAAATCATACTATGAGTATTCTGCTCCAGTGTTTGTGCTTTTCTGCATTTGAGCACTGCTGTAAAAACAAGTGGGATTTTGGAGTCTGAGCAAAACCAACTTTTCCCTTGTGTGCTGGTCACACATTCCACCACAGATACAAAAGCCTTTCACAGTGGGGTGAGACAGGAGCCAAGACATACCGGCACCGGCAGGGTCTCACATACTGTACAGCAGATACTTATTCACAGTTAAACACACAAACTGTTCAAATGTTCACAATGAGGACTGTTTTGTCTTCCTGTGAGTGATAAACTTCTAAGACTTCATTGCCTTTAACTCTACAGGCAGGGACACAGAGGTCTGGTTTAGACTATGAAAAGACAAACAACAGGAGTTTTGTACTGACCTGCCCTTCAAGACACAACTTCCCCATGATAAATCCGCTGTGTTGTTTGTCTTCAATAATGTAAGACTAACACATACTTCAGCTGACAGTGTTAAAGACGCTGTCTCCCTTTCTGTTACTCCAAACAGTCTGAACAAGAGGGCAGTGCAGTGGAAAGATCAGTCACAGGCCAATGTGTTTGGAGGGGAGGAGCCTCCCCAGGTGTCAGTCATAATCAATCAGCCAATCAAGGGCCAGAAGACACAATAGTCTCCTCCCCTCCTCAACTTTAATTTGCTTTTAGAATGACATTAAATCATCCTAAAGAAAATGAAAATAACAAATGAGATTTGTTTATTTTAGTTGTTGTACTACACATCAGTATAATTAATTAAAGATTTTTTAAGTCACCTGTTTATAAAAAGAGAGAAATGCTGTGTGTTAAATAATGTGTTAAAAATAATGTTAATTCATAAGTGTTTTAAAATCTTGTTTATATGTTTGATGAAAAATTTTACAGTACACAGAATATGTGTGTATAGGTAGCATCACATGGTGGAGAATATGTCTTAACAGGTCTCACCCAAGACACTTGAGTTTGCTGCACCTGCAATATATTAAAATGACTAGGATCGTTTCTAAGAGGTCAAAATGTCAAATCAGTTTTTCTCCAGGTCAGCCTCATAGTTTTTCCTTGGTCAGTTTGCTCTGCTCTTCAAACAAATTGTAAGCATTTTCCTATAGCACAAACTCTTTGGAATCCATTTATTTTATGGTGAGAAATGTTCCACTTCACTGTGTCTAAATGGATTAATCACAGAAGTACAAGAGCAGGGTGCCATGCTAAAGGACGTCCCAGCGTATCCGATGCTCTGTGGCCAACAACAAAGACAGAGGAGACATAGACTTCTGAGGACCATAAATCATTTATATTTTCAATTTTCTGCCCTGTCTGATGTGAGACCTCTGGTGTATGGAGTCTGTAATAATTACCATGGCAGGGTGTGCTAAAACAGCCATACCTTAGCTCAGATGGCAGGCTTTGCCATTTATCACAGCTGCAAACCAACATTTTAGTCTTTTTTACTGTCACACAAACAAACATACACACACACAGAAAACAATAACTGAACAGTAGAATTGTGTTGCACGAGGGAGACAATAGCAGCCTGTCGTCATTTCTGCCTCCTTGAAATGCATTATCACATCTGCGCTTATTTACTGTATTTACAGACCAGTTATCTCAGAAGTCATGTAAACTGCACAAATAAAAACAACTAACAGTAATACTAATAGTAGTTTTACTGATACAACATTACCATTTTCACCACTTATGTTATTTTAACGATATGTTATGTTTTATTTCGTCTCATAAGTGAACATATTATATTACTTGCAATTGCATAATGTTCTTACTGAGTACTGCTTTAGAGCTGCAAAAATATACACGTAGCGCTGCTGCCCTCTGGTGGACTACATTACAATAGCAATATCTTTATCCTTTTAAATGTTCATGTGTCTCTAGTGTCTATAGAGAGAATGTAGATATGCTTGCAGCTGTAATAAATAATTTTTATCACTCTCACATGGGCTTCAGATCTCATCTCTAAAGGGCAACAGACATGAAAAGTGTTGCACTCTGACCATCATCACCATGTGATATGTTTATAATGGTATGAAGAGCTCTACACTTCCTCTGTGGCTGAGGAAGGCACGTGCAATTGATGTGCTATAAACATTCATTACTTTAACAGACAGCATATCAAGCCTAAATCCATTTTTTTGTCTGTTTATTTGTATTTAGTTACATAAAACCTAATTTGGGTTCATCAATGTGCCAGCAGTAGACTTCTCACTTATGACAGGTAAATATTTGTCAAGGCAAGTTCCAAATCCTATTTAATTTCTAAGGTACATACCTTAGGAAAAAAACAAGCAAAAAACTATTGAACATTTTCAAATTTATTGAAAAGAATTAACATGTCCCTATGGTTTAGTATATAGATATGTAAGTGTATGATTTCAAACTTTTACACAGTAATATGATGGTTTGAATTGGAAATGTAAAATATCTAGAGAAAACACATCTGTGTCACCTGCTCTTTGACAAAAAAAACACACCTTTTTGTTGAAAATGAAGCTTGAGTCACAGGTTGTCTGGCGTTTTATTGAATATTTGTAAAATAAAAGCAACACATTTTTGTTTTTAAATGAATCTCTATAGAGGACTTAGTGGACTTCCTTATCACAGGGCCTTGACAAACGTTCTTGTTGGTCTCTCTGCTTGTCACCACATGTTGGCAGTATTCAATAAGTTGTTTTTGTCTTAAGTAGTGAACGAAACATGGCTTAACGGTTCCACATTTTCTCTAATGATGAGTGAAGAAGAGACTAATCTTCAAATTCTTAACCATTAGATCACTCTTAACCTCACTAGATCAAATCTGTCTATCAGCTTATCATTAATTTTCTTCACAGTGTGTGTAAGTTAGCAATTTTCTAGCAACAAGCATTAAACATTACATTTTTAGTATTAGTAATTGAAACAAAAGGAATATAAAATGTTTTCTATGTAATTTAACTAAAGCCTTTTGGGTCATATAACTTTGGATGATTCTACAATCTAGGGCCATATAATGTTATACACAATTAACCTTACATGGATGTTACTTAAAGGATGTAACTTTTGCCTCTCTATCGCCATCTCTGTCTAAAACATAAAATTCCAGGTTCATTACGTCCAATTGACATTGTCTACGAAACATCCTACCGTTGCCAATCGGGGTAAAGTAAGGAGACAGATGTAAACAGATGTTCTGTATTTGCTCAATTTCTGCATCTTTAGAGTGCATCTTTAGCTAGACTATAATATCACCACACGATGGCAGTATTCACCAGATACCACATCCTTATGTTTAGATTTACATTTATAAATAACGGGATGTAAATTTTCTGACCAATCATAAAGCGCTGCGCCCACTTAAGCAACAGCACTGGTCCCAGTGCGCACAACTGATGGAGCGCATTACACACGTCTCTCATCCTCTGTGAAGTGACTTCATCTCTCCTACTCTCACCTTGAACACGTATCTTTTATCTTCCGACACCAAAATGCCTTAAAAAGCTTCAAGACTAACGATTTTCTGTCCAGGGCGGACATATAACGCGGCAACATTAGAAGTTGTCATCCTGAAATCCTGTATTTTTTGGATGGCAAGGAAGTGTCACGCCATGCATTTGATAATACAAATTCAAAACGCTTTAGTGAGAATATACGTTAAATAAGTTTAGTTATAAATGTTGGACGCCCCTGAGCGCAGCGCTATGGGGAGTCGTTGGGGAGACTGTCCTCTCCGTGCTCTCTGCCAGAGGAGAATTTAGATGGTCCATGATCTCTCAGCATGCATACCTGGGTTAACCGGACCAACTGTTCTTTTAACTGCAGCTGGGATGACAACGCGACTTACTGGGGAATCGAGCACCCAGTCAACATTTTCCCCATTCCAATTTTAACCGGTGTCACCGTCACCTGCGTCCTGTTCTTCTTCGTAGGTGTAACAGGAAATCTGATGACAATTTTGGTGGTGACAAAATACAAGGACATGCGAACCACCACTAATCTATACCTATCCAGCATGGCCTTTTCGGATTTACTCATTTTTTTCTGCATGCCGCTGGACTTGTACAGAATCTGGAGGTACCGACCTTGGAATTTCGGCAACATACTTTGTAAACTCTTTCAGTTTGTCAGCGAGTGTTGCACATACTCGACCATTCTTAACATTACTGCTCTCAGTGTGGAGAGGTACTTTGCTATTTGTTTTCCTCTTAGAGCTAAAGTAATCGTGACCAAGGGTCGCGTCCGAGGGGTCATTCTGGTACTCTGGATAGTGTCCTTCTTTAGTGCAGGACCAGTATTTATTCTTGTTGGTGTTGAGCATGAAAATGGGACAAACGCATGGGATACTAACGAATGCAAAGCGACGGAATATGCCATTAGGTCTGGTCTCTTAACCATTATGGTCTGGGTCTCAAGCATCTTTTTTTTCTTGCCTGTGTTCTGTTTAACTGTTTTGTATAGCCTCATCGGGCGAAAACTCTGGAAGAGAAAAAGGGAGAACATCGGAGAAAACGGTTCTAGTCGTGACAAAAACAATAGACAAACAGTGAAAATGCTCGGTAAGTCTCCGACTTCAAATTATTAGACAAGCACTATTATCAGTTGCGCGCTTTACGCACGAACGCACCCATTACGCACAAGATACACTTGGCACAAAACAAAACTATAACCCTAGAATGCGCAATAAAATGTTTTGCCAGGTCACCGAAAAGGTGTTTAATCTAAGTTAAACGAAAAACATAGTAAAATTACAAACACATTATTATGAAAACAATCGTATAATCGCATACATAAGTTACCCTATACGACAGTATATTTCCTCTCAGATGAGTTAAATATCTCTTTAAGGTAGAAACGGCAAGATTCGGTTGTAAAATACTCAGTTGTGATGCTAAACAATGTTCCTTTTGTGCGTATCATGCTTAAGAGCTATACGGTAATGTGTTGCAAGGGGCTGTAAAAGTTAGTATATTTGGCGGACTTCAGAGCCATTTCACGGTGTTCATTTAACTTCATTACTCTCCTTAACAGCTGTGGTGGTGTTTGCCTTCGTGCTCTGCTGGCTTCCCTTTCACGTCGGACGCTACCTGATCTCCAAATCCACAGAGATGGGCTCTCCTCTCATGTCTGTCATTAGCCACTATTGCAATCTCATCTCCTTTGTACTCTTTTACCTAAGCGCAGCAATCAACCCTATTCTATACAACATCATGTCCAAGAAGTACAGAATGGCAGCTTGCAAACTTTTCGGACTGCGCAATAACGAGAGAAGAACGACATCAATGGTCAAAGGAGAAAGTTCCCCATGCTGGACAGAATCCACTGTCAGTTTGTGACTTTTCCAAAAACCTCCAATCATCGGCATATTCTCTATCACGACACACTGGAATACATCTGGGTTCTTCATTTTATAAGATTTAGTTTCTGAATTAGACTTAGAAAACCACAGGGGATTTTAGACACATTGCCTCAACAGATCAGGGAGTATATTAGAAAGATTCATTGCCTGTTTGTTATCAATAGTCAAGCTCAACATTTCATTAAATGCCTTGACCTTTTACAAGCATATGCCTGTAAGAAGAAGGTTAATAGGAAAGACAAAAATATAACTTCAGTTGCCTTAAATACAAATCTGGAAGACAAAATTAGCACTGTAGATACAGCAGCATCCTACTGCACCCAGGTAGAGGGAGCGCAGAGGTAATGCCTTCATTTGCGTTCTTCTCCGTGTGTTTGTGTGTGTGTGTGTACGTAACACTCAGCTACAAAAGCAATATTAATACAAGCCACTCAAATGCTTCTTGAAAACATAATGTAACAAAAAACATTAAACTTTTTAAAATAAAAATTGGATAATTGTGTTTTGTGTGCTATAATGTTATTTATTGGTTCAGCATTACCCATTCATTTAGAAAATGTTCATTTTCAACCGTTGCAATAACTGTTGTGACTGTATTTGTAAATTAGTAAGTTTTCATAAGTTTAATGGCGAAAAATGTATCAGTTGTAAAACAAACGCATGTATCTTTTATTTAAAATTAATGTATGTAGATAAACATACGTGTGTATATTGTAAATACATTGTAAATGTAAATACACTTATGTTGTATTGGATTTGTTTAATTTGTATGTTCCTTTGTGAATGTTGCTTTAATGGTTAAAACAGTGCAAACAAGCTCATAACATCTGTCTGTCTGTTTGTCAGTCTGTCTGAGAGAGTATATCTTTACTAAAATGTACTGGACATAAGAGTAATTCAAATAGATGTAATCATTTACAATAACACAAAATCAGTAAACAGACTTTAATCTTAAACTGTCAAACATGGCCTTTAACTAAACAACAAGGAGGTAATGAGCAGCAATACCACTTCTGATGTGGTTTAATGGGATTTTACCAATAGTTAATTTCATGACGTCATTAGAAATCCTGCAGTGTCTGTGTCCAGTGTCTGTGTAAACTGTGTTTTAGAGAACTCAAACTAAAGAGATGGAGAATTAATGAGAATGATTGAATGGTGAATCAGTCAGCACCCCTCATGGGGCATAAAGTGATGCTGCAAAATAAGATTATGCCTCATGCTCAATTGCCACTCCAGCCTACTGTCAGTATAAAATAAAAATCACACGGATCTGCTGTTGAGAGGTCTAAACACTTTTCAGTTTAAGTGTCAGATGCTGAAGTTTAGGTTAATTTCCAACAAAGATATATGGCACTTCAAACTGTATTGAAAGCTTGAATCGAACAGTTCCTGTAGTTGGTGCTTGCAATATAAAAATGAATACACTAAATTCACTGCAGGTTACTGCAGAAATCAATGACTTCAATCAGTTTTGTTTACCACAGCTAACATTGTCACTTGTCTTGCCCCGTTCTTCACTAAGGGAGAGGTAGAGTCATATTGGTCCTTTAGTGAGCAGCTCTAACAAGCAAGCAACAAAATTTGTACCTACCACAAAAGAACAAACATGTCAGCACAAGACAAATGTTGGACTTAAAAGTAACATAGGGCTTCCTAATTAAAGGATGTGTCACATTAAAGTAAATAAAGCTATTCATTATTGAACTGTACATTATGAAGTTTGGTTTAATAAACATTTTACTATGCGTAACTACTTCAGCAAGATTTGCACCCAACATCTGTAAATGAGATTGCAGTTACCAATGTTTTTAGCTCTGAAACCTCATGACAATTGTAGGAAAGAAACTGTTACTGTAGCTCAGTTGGTAGAACACTGCATTAGCAGTGCAAAGATCATGGATTTGGTTAAAGTTACTTTGAATTAAAGTGTCTGCCAAATGCATAAATGTAACTCCTACCAAAGTGTCTTAAGTGGCCTAAGTAGACACTTAAATAGCGGATTTAGTCAGAATAGTTTGCTACATGTATCTGTGCTGAGGTTATTATACAGATCATCATTTGTAAACACTGCTTTAGTATTCATAACACGCAACAGCACAGAGAGTTAGCTGATGCTAATCACAAGCTCCAGTACTTCAACTGAAAAGATTCATATCAGCAATAACAAATACATGTCAGAAAAAATTAAAACATTTATTGGGTATAAATATATTACATACACGCTACAGATACAGTTATGTCTTACATAGGCTAGTATTTGCAGAAATCTATACATTAACATTGATATGGCAGTTTCATTCTTTTATAGATACGCATATGAAATTGTCTAACATTTACAATACAAGGACAAATTTATGACTTAAATTTTTTTGATTACAACAAGCCTGGAATGTTTTGTATATTTTTCCTTTTCTTTCTTTATAAACGGTGAGGTAAAAAACACTTTTTGGAAAATAATTGAATACACCTGGGGTTCTATACATTTTTTCGGGACGAGTCAAGAGAACTGACTTAGCTTGAAACCATCATTTTTAAATTCATTTTCATAATTAAAAACAGCTCAACGAAACAGAACAAACAAAATAAAAATGCAATATAAAAATACAAAAAACGTATGTGGGCCACAAAAGTTGTTTTTTCTTTTTGTTTTTTAAAAAGGACCAATAAACAAAATAAAATAAAAACATAAAATTTGTATTCGCAGACTTGACTGGTCAGGATCAAACAGTATTTATATAATGGGCAAAAAACAAAACAAAAAAACTAAATCTTACAAAGCAGGTCACCAACAGACTTTCAAACTTTCTTCTAAATATGGTCATGTCTGTGTGGGGGAGTTTTACAGAAAAATGACAATTCTTACTGTATGATACATTGAAAATAACAGAAACATGGACTAGGAAATGCGCTTTCATGAAGATAAATCCAATAAAGATTAATGTTTTGCTTTAAAAAGTGCTTCATTTCTGTTAGTTGTCATACTATATATATCTCTCTATATATAATTCCTTAGCAAAAATACTGGAATAAATTCACTATTGCGCTACGACAAAAACAAAAGGAAATAAGTAATGTCATTTGCTTTAGATCAGTTTGATTGTTTTGCTACCTTTCAGTGTGAAACAGCATGTAAAATTTCACCTCAAAATGATTAAAATAAACGACACGATTTCCACTACCAATAAACACTGTAGTCACAGATTAAGTTTAACTCATGTTTTTCCTTTTCAAGAAAATGATGTTCTTGTGTCACAATGGATTTCTCAAGTAACACTTTAAATTACAAAAAGCAATGAAGAGAACAAGCCTCTGCTTTGGCAATCAGTAAGAAAACATGTGTTCTGAAACTCTTATGCCAAATTTAGCTACGTAACATATGTCCCATTACATACAAATAAAAAAAAAGGTTAGCTTTTTGGCAGCTTTTGCTGCAGTTTTTTATGAGACGACAAATAGCTGGAGTTCCGGCACTTTCTGACCGAACATGAACAGGCGTTTGGTTATATATGAATGTTTTAGCATGGTTCATGCTACATGTTCCCAATTAATAAAGGAAAACCACCAGAATTATGTATGCAAGGAACGCTGGCCTTAATCTACAAAACAAAGAAATTAAACTGGAAAAAAACATTAAACATGCTACAATAGAAAAATTAGTACATAACTACATCTCTTAATTTCTTGAAAAATAAATAAATGAAGATTGCACTTTAATTGCCATTTAAAGTACTGTATGCAATAGATAGTATAAATAACCCTAAAAGAATGATACCTTACTTTCCCATTAACTTTGGCAAAGGTTCTGAGCTAGTAAACGATTTACAGACAACTGGAGCAAGGCACAGCTTAGGCGAGAAAACTGATCAAATAAATGCATTAAAAACTGTGGAGGCAAACAGCGGAATAGCACTACCATAGTGATGACAGCAATATCATTATCTTTGTGTAAAATGTAGTGTTTGCAGCACCCTCTCAGAAACATAGTATTTACTTCTTAACCTCTGAAAAGTCCATGTCCCTGAGGTACAATACAGGCTGTCAGTCAGGGGAAGAGGGGTGTGGCTTACACGGTCACAGGCCATGCCCTGTCTAACACCCCAGCCCCCTTTTCTCTTTTTAAGAACATTCCAAACTGATCTGCAAATGTAATGTTGAAGAAATTCTTTGGATCAATGGAAACTGCTGGTTTGTACCTTTACTTGGCTGAAGATGCACTTGAAGCACATCAGGCTGTTTTGGCATGAACATCAGTCATCATTATAAGGTGCAGCGAGTGGAGGTATTCACCGCTGCTTCAAAAATTACATTGATAAAGCACCTTAGAAATTTCCAACTGGCTTTTCATGGATTAAAAGATGAAACATTCAATACACTGAGATGTTGGGCCACAGATAAAAAGCAAATAGAAAAGCTGAGGCAAAATGGTTACGAACGCAATTCACAGAGTTTGGAACAACAAAAAAACAGCCGGTTTCACAGCTACTCATTGGCTATTGTGACTTTAGCCATCAGCTGGTCCCTGGTTCTACACACACCATACAGAGCCCAAGAATCAGTCTACTTAGTGGGTGACATTAGCCTAGCCGGGGCAAAGAAAGTAGCCCTGTGTGACATGCTCAAGCATGCGGCCTACACCAGGACAGATATGCAAACACTAGATGCGCAGTCAGGGTCGGGACAATACAGCATCCAAAGGCGACCCATTCGCTTCACTGGGAGGGCATGTGGTAGCAAAGGGTGTTATATGGTACATAACCTATGTCCCATAACATAATGTATGTGGTAAATCTAACTCCAACTACTGACCACAGATTTATAAAGCACCATAGATTGTGAATTGAAACGCTCTGAAAGAGATCTCTACTTCAAACTTATATTACAATACCTCTATAGAATCTTATAGATTTATATTTATATCTATATATTAGATAACTGATTCCGTTCTCAGGAAAAATAAACACAATAGCAGCAATACTTAAACCACACTCGGATTGCAACTTGCTTTGGCAGCTTAATTCATGGGCCTTCACACCAGCCTTTACGACGGTAACAGTATTTAGTGATTCTGAGAAGTACTGTGGTGATGAGCACAATAGTGTCACATGATTACTTACAAACTGCTTTGAATTGATCTGTGATTGTGGGATAGTACAACATCTACATGATAAAGCTTTGATTCCATGAACTGGTATATGGCTGTAACATAAATCGTGTGAAGCACGCTCAGATAAAACAAAGTAAGGCCGTGAACGTAGAGAAAACGATACATTTTTGTCCAAACATATATGTACACTTAAAGGGATACAAAAAATTCGAAGCATGCAAAAACAGGCAATCACACAACTTCTTCTAAGGCTTGATAATGTGATTTTTGCTTCCTCAAGGTGTGGCACGGAGTTCAGGCTTCCACAGAACAAAATTCACACGCTGTCACAGGTGGAATAAAACAGCGATACACAGGCAGCACGGAAAAGGCATTTAGAGACAGAGAGAAAGAAGGAGAGACTGAAAGAAAGATAGCCTGTATACATAATCAGCCTACAGTACATTGCCACATATGTATATTTAAGTGTGTCACTCGTAAGTGTTTGTTTTTTACTTGGCTGGCTGCTGTTACTGTTCGTGTTTTGTATATCTCACTTCATGAAGAAGTATTCCACTAAAAAAGCAATGAGGAACGACAGGGCTCCAAAAGCTCCGACTAAGAGCGCCGCAAAGCGTTCGTCTGTGGAGAACATGCCGGCAGGTTTTCCCGTTTCTGTGGAGCTGAGCTCTCCGGATAGCACGAGCTCCGTGCGACGCAGTGTAAAGAAGGAAGGTGGGCTGAGGGGTCCGCACAGCTCCTGAGTGCTGTCCTGGCAACGGCGACACACATAGACACGAAACCGATAGTCTGTGTTGTTGTGCAGGCCTGAGATCTGGAAAGTTGTGTCCTCTCCCTTATATAACTGAAATAAGAGATAGAGAGAGATTTTTTGAAAACAACAACAAAGCATTGCATGTTTAAACAAAGTGCAAATTCACTCATTACATAACAGTAAGTGTTTATGTTTAGTGAAGCTGCAGTATGATGCACATTGGCCATATCAACAGGATTCAGAAACAGACTTCCACAGGGAATGGACTGCTGTGGAGGCCAAAGCAAACATGCTGTTGCACACGCTGTGGGAACTGTGTACTTCTAATGCAGGGGGTGTGAAATAGAACTGAGGGCATAAATCTAAACAACAACATGAGAGCCCTCATGAATAACAATAAGGTAGAATCACATGAAGCATTCACAGAATGTAACCTGAGGATGACGTTTACAACTAAGCATGTGCCTATATATGGATAAGCTTTAGGTTACGGTTAGAGGTTAGGTAAGGTTAGATAAGCTTAGGATCACAGATAGGATCACATTTGCTGTTGTGTTATGTCACTAATATTGGTCAGTTGGGTGTATTTCTAACAGGAACAGGAGCTTTAATATCCTGTGGTGTTCAGAATAATTATTATGTGCCACAAACATCTTGAAGTTATGAAAGAGAAATTTTATGTTAAAAAACGGAGTATTTTTGTCACAATAATTACACTACATGCATAATATTTAGTTGAAAACAAGGTTAACACTAACCCAGTAAGTCCTATTTAAAATGCAAAAGGGATATGTGTGTTTGAGTGACATAACACAGAGAACTTCCTATGTACCAGGGACATTTGGCTTATCTGCCAAACAACATCTGTTGAATTTGAAAGCCACCCACAACTTTGCTTTTATTCACCACCAAGATGAAGGACATTTGTTGACACTGTAAGAAAACACACCAGTAAGAAGCCAAAATGTGCCCGAGTTGCATATTAACTACGAAAGAGCTAAATATTGAAACCTTCAATGTTTATTCTAGACACCACAGCACAAACGGTTAAGAAGTTTCAAGGCTTGAATTGTTTGAGCTGAACATTGCCAATACTGCTAAAGTTGTCAACATTAATTCAACACATTCTGTGGTGGGCCGCTGCTGTTTATGCAAAACTTCACTGTCTAAATGCCTATAGGAAAAGAAACTCAATATTAAATAATAAATGATCCTAGAGAACTAAACATTTAATAAATATTTAATTAGGCAGACAAGAAAAAACACCTTATACTGCAGAGCGACACAAAACTGTTCAAACGTAATACACAACCTAAAAGCAAATGTCTAAAAGTCCCCCTCAGCAGTATAATGCATTAAAATAATATACATAATCTAATCTATCTCTGGCAATGCTTTTTGACAGCTATTGTTTCATTTTTCATTTGCATTTAAGTGTTCGTGGTAGAGAAATGTTATCATATAAAGTATAAAACAGAAACAAAAGCCATTTCAGTTCTGAAGAGGATGTACTGATAAAATGTATACCTTGAATTCACTTTAAGTCACTTTGGATAAAAGCGTCTGCCAAATGAATAAATGTAAATGTCAGAGAATTCCATTAGCTGTACAATTAGATGAGTGTGAATGAAAATGCACACAGGCATTGTTAACACTGGAAGATGTCTTGCTCCATCAGTAACTTTTAGGGTGTGCAGTACTACTAACATACTATTTAACCCCAGCTAGCCACCTCACACTCATACAATAAACCAATTCAAACAGAGGACAGCATTTGTGGCGATCAAACACTGACATTATGGGCTATGCTTATCTATCACAAGCCCTACTGCTGCTTATCTTTACATGCAAACAACACGCTCCATACCTCTCTCATTCAATTCAGCATCTGACAAAACACAGACCAGCAGGGCAACAGGCAACATGCCAGGAACGCTGCAGTTATGCAGAGTGTGGGCAGAGAATTGACTGGCCTGATCTGTTGTGACAAACAATTGTACAAATCCCTAAACAGACCTGATGGTCTTTATGACAGGTGGATTCTCACTGTTGGATTAATTTGTGTTGCACTGACTGATTTACTAATGTGACCTTTTACATGTTTTGACCAGTTTGGAACAATAAGCTGGTCAAAACGTGCAATCGAGTCATGTGTAAAGTAAATTACTCCATTTGTGCTTCAGAATTAACTACATTGTATTTCTCTATCAAAGCCTTCAGTGCATATTAAAGATTGTTGCATTTGCAAAGACAGTTTTATAATGACAAGCCCTCATTGAGGACAATATGTTTAAAATGCAGGCAGTGATTTCCTTCAACGAAACGGAACTGAGTTTGACAGATGAGATGTTTGTTAGCCTCTATCAAGCCATCGGCAGCATCATCAGCATCGGCTGCGGAATACAGACACCCTCAGACAGACACACCTATCGTCCCATCAGAGACTGAGGGAATCTCAATCTCACTTTTTCTATCTGTCTCTCTGCCATTTTTTGAATGACAATGCAAGAGTATAAAGAATACTTTCTTTTTAATCTTTTCTGTTTGTCATTTCTGTGGCATATGCCTGAGGCTGCCAAAATAAAACACAATTCATGAATGACATTTCTACAAGTAAAAATTTCTGCAATAAAACAATACATTTCTGCAATTAAAACAAAACTAGATAGATGTCAAAGTATTTTATGTACATTTGCACTGACAATGAGCCTAAAATACTAGTAAATGTTAACTCCTCACTTTTAAAAAATAAAAAAGTAAATACATTTAAATAATTTAGGTAAATAAAACAAACATAGTCTGGAGCAAATACACTCCATCCTTTAAAACAGAGGGAGTGTATTTTATTAAAGAATAAAAAAAATCTCACTTATTGACATGATTTGTTTCTATTATGTAATTACTAAAGATTGCTTCGAACTTACTACACGGGACTGATGTGTGTGTGTGTTTTACACTCATACAACAGTCCTCTAGTACAGCTCCTGTATTTCAAGAATAAAAAAGAATGAAAGAATAACTTATTTATAAATCAAATCTGAATGGTACGTTTAACAATGAGATCATTTTCAGCCTGTTTACAATGGAATTTCATTTTCATTGAAACTCAATATGTATGAAATATCACTTGAAAGTTAAACACACCATCATTTATACAAACTGTGAAAGTGAAACCTGAACAGAGAACAACGCTGATTGAAACTGACTGAATGCTTATTTGTTTATTGTTTGCTTCCCCTGTTTTCTTGATGCAGCCTGAGAAACTAATATATTTAACTATATTTTAAAAATTAACTTAGTATTGTATTGTGTTATGTGAAATTATGTTTACAGAAACATGCGCTGTTGCAATTGTCTATATGACTGAGTGACAATAAAAGGCAATAGAAATTTTAAGATAAGAAAAATCTACCTGTTTGTAGTCAGACTCTCTGCCCACCAGCACCTGTAGGATGTAAATGATTCGGTCTCCTCTCATTGGTGGAATGCTCTCCCAGCTGACCTCACACATGTTCCCTTCCAACTGTACCACTCTGGGGGCTAAAGGGCAACAAACAAAATTAAAGATGTTACATGGAACAATCCAGTACATAAACAGGTCATGCTGTGCTTGTAAGAGAATACATTTACCCTTGAGAGCTGGAGGAACCGATCTGGTCGTATGGAAAGTGTGTATGTCAGAGAACGGGCCCTCTCCTGCCTCACTCACAGCTTGGATCCTGAGACAGTAGCTGCTTGACTCACTTAGCCTCTGTACCTTATATGTGTGACTTGGGCCTCTGTAGATGGTGACAAACCTAAAACATACAGTATATGTTTTAATGAACCACTAAAAACTGAAACTGTACCACAGGAATTACTGCTAGTATTGTACAATTACTGATGGTTTTTGCTTTCATGCATTTTTAATTTTATAACAATAAATAGATAAATTACTAATCTAATGTTAAGGGATTCTCTTTTATACCAGTTTTCCTGTTTTCAAGATAAACAAAGAACAGAATGGCTTTGTAAACAACCCCAGATTTTTAAAATCATATTTAACCTTTTTGGTCTCAATCACAATAACTTTAACACAATAACGACCAATACCAGAAAGAAATTTCTGGTATTGGTCGCGAGTTCTAAGTAACGGGAGCGTCTTATCCAACCAACATCAAACACCTCATGTCTACACAGCAAAGCAACAGCTGCTACTTAGCAACTGTTTCTAAAGGCACTTTGCCAATCTCAAGAAGTTCCTGCCAATTTGATCTCCGACAAATGAGACAAATTAGTGACCCAAACTCCATACCTAAGATTCTCACCAAAGCCTGTCAAACCTGGACAATGTAAAAAAGAGAAGCATAACTCAAACACTCCTCCATTTTCTCATGTTGCCAAATCATCTTCATCAACCGCTGGCTTGTTCTGAAGACTTTCCTAGCAGCTGGCTGGAATTTTAGCTTTTTGTGTGGATATGAAGGAACAGAACTAAACATCAGTGCAGGTCCAGCTCCAGCACGTGGTACTATGGCACCGAATCGATTATAATACACAAGGCAGAAGAAAAGATTTTTCAAAGAGAATGAAAAAAGACATGCAGGGGACCCAGAAAGAAGAGGTCTGATACAATATATGCTATTGTTCATTTGAAAGATAGTGCATCTCTGTTTACTATGGCAATCTGACCAGTAATAGAACACTAAGGGTAATAGCACAGGGTTCAAAGCTCTATTCAGAGACCTGCTGAATTGGGTTTAAACTTCTCTTACTGCTCTGTCAGCATCTAATTTTGATTAAGCAGCTGAACTGATTATCATTGGCACAGAAATGACAAAGAAATGTATACCAGACTCTGATGCCCACCGATGGTGGTAATTGCTTTAGTCAAAATGGTTATTGCACTGATCTGATCAGGGTTATTGCACAAAGAGAAATTATGCGACCAATTGATAGCCTCCTGTTTACGACTGTGTCTGTAAAATGTAATTTTGTGACCTTCACCGTACACACAAAATAAGACACAACGTACAACTGGAATTGTATAATATAACAATGTCACAAATGCTTACTAACATCACAAATGTACCAAATA
The DNA here is from genome assembly GCA_036877545.1 of Yasuhikotakia modesta. NCBI lineage: Eukaryota > Metazoa > Chordata > Actinopteri > Cypriniformes > Botiidae > Yasuhikotakia > Yasuhikotakia modesta. Next base: position 73,970 of record JBAJNP010000021.1, read on the forward strand.
TACACAGTGAAACATTAATTTATTGACATTTGCATTAGTAGTTTCTCTTAAAGTAGGAATATATATTTATAAAAATGTACGCACTTTGGTTTTGGGAAATTGTTTTCGAACTTGAAGTTGTTTGGTCTGTGTTCACCATTTATTCTCAGTGATGGTCAAGAAAACAGATTTCATCAGTGATTTTTATGGATGTTAAGTTCACATTGATTTTGATGCAGAAAATGTTTCCATCTGCTGACCATTTGTGGCAAGTTACCATTCGCCACAGAGAATAATTAGAAAATTAACCAAATCTAACAGCAAAAGGATTTGTGAGATTGATGGTTGGGAATGTATTATGTTTTATTTCATGCCCATCTGTCAGGCTTGCTGCCTACTCACAAACAGCTGCCAACAAGCCAGTTTGCCAAAAAAACAATCAACAGTTGCTATTAAAATCAGGGCGTAAGCCAAACTGAGACCTGTGTAGGTTCAAAGGCAGCAACATGTCTGAAGTACTGCCACTTCTGGTAAAGATCAGGCTGTAACACTAATCACAAATCAAAATGCTGATTTCTGAAAAGAATGCGTTCATTCAGTCACTGAAACAAGTAAAATACAACACACATGATTTTAAGTTTATCTCTTAGCATTAAATCTGTAATTTTATCTCAACAAACTGCCAATATAATAAAAATGAGTTATTATAGTACCTCAATGCCATCTACTGACAGCTCACCTTGACTAAATGACATCACTGCTCTCAGTCTGCTCTCAAAATGAATTAAATTTCCATCCTTGTGGTGTATCTACTGATGTTCACGTGGCACGACAGAGATAAACTCACCTTCTGTTCTTGTCCTCTATCTGCAGGTTGTAGACCATCTCGTCTCCAAGAAGACTCTTGACATTGCTGTTGTCTCCCCATTTCAGTTTAAGGCTCTGGGGTCCGGCGGCTGTGCACTCCAGCCTGGGAGGGACAGGGGGCAGCTGCCTGGTGCGGGCCAGTAGGGGAGGGCTCAGGGGACCAGGACCGATGTCATTCACTGCCTGAATCTGCACACTGATACACAACACAGAGGATTTATTACAACACACCTGTGACCCAGGTCAGATTTGGGTTTTATAGGAAAATACATTTTAAGACAATTCATGGCAAGCTAATTAAATACACAACAGAGCATAATGGCGCATTATGTATTGAAATTTACTGCAAAATATTTTTGTCATCTTAAAAATAACTTTAACTTTAAAAAAATTAAGCTACATATTTTTAATAAAAAAAAAAAATTTGAATAAAAAACATAGAATGAGTCATGTGACCCTGCAGTACATGACATACAGAAGGAAATACTTGCAAAAAAGACCTTTAACTACCATGAGACTTATTTCTTAGTGAATAAGAAAGTATTCCTTGTTCTCCAGAGGTAACACTTTGCGTTGGCCATAACTGTTGATGCATGAAATTGCAGAGCGTGTGTGCATTTTACAAGGCAGTGTCTCTGGCTATTACTGGAGTTACAAGCTAGGTGAACGTTGTATCTATTTTTCTTTTTCCATTATTTGTATGAGGAGCAGTACAGCCTTCATCTGACCTGTAACACAAGGTCTCTGGGTTGAGAAATCAATAACTCATTAGCAAGTAAGCAGTTCTTAATAATCCCTTCTTTTTACCCAACCATTTAAAACCTTTTCAGACAAACTGCATTCTAACATCTTAATATTCATCTTTGTTGGGCAATATTAATAAATGCTAGTAATGTAAATACATAACTACTATTTGTTCAAAAGTAAAGCTGTTTAAACAATTAGCACTGCAGCATGACAGATTTGACAAATGCAGATCAGGCAAATTTTACATTGCTACTTAGATCTTGCATTGCATTGCAAACTCAAGATTGGAGTGAGACAAGACAATAATCAGAAGCATTCTCCTGGAGTAGATACTATTGATTCATTTTAATGAATTCATTCAGCAAGTTAACTTTAATGAACCAAGTTAACTTTAACTTAAAATGAATCACTGCCTAACTTCAGACATTCCCAGTTTCAATTCCCAGAACTTCCTGGAAGTAAATATTTGTGGAATACTATTTTAACTTGCTTTCTGCACCACCCAGCAGTAAAACATTCCTGAACATCCATCGCACAACTTTTAATTTGATACGTAAGTTAACTAAAAATAAGACTTTTATATTGATAAATATTACACACAGGGCTACTGTTGCTACTGACAGTAAAAACAAGCTCAGCAACTAGTAAGTGCTGAACTCCCCATACTGTGAGAAATGTAATGGCAAAAAGAGCAAGCAACTGTAGCAATTACAGCATCTGGACTTTGGTTTGTTTTCAAAACACAACTAACAGAATGTCAACAGAGACACGTGGAGACTACAAAACAGTAGCATGCTCATGTATACAGTGAGTCAGTACACGGGACTGATGTGTATGTGTGTGTGTGTGTGTGTGGATGCTGAAACAATATTTGTACTGCTGTTTATTCTAGATGTATGCAAATGATTCACATGAGCATCTTCTTAAAATGCATGTATGGGTGTAGTGTAGGGTAGACTGACGTTTGTTTATCAACAGACCAACAGATGTTCCCTTGTTTTACTGTCAAGCCTGAACAGGAACACAAACATACAAACCAAACAGCTGAAGTCTTGAGAGGTAGATAACATTCCAATAACCCCAAAGCAACAGTTTTTCGTTTTGGTGGAATACCAGTTTGGTTATTTTACAAAGAGCTTTACCTGACATAACCTCAGTGGGGAATGATGGTTCATCACCGCCGTGAGAAGTTATCAACTCCAGCACACACAGAAAAACGTGAGATGCTCACCCACCTACCTGAGTTTCACCTCCAGTTTAATATTAAAGGCGTGTAAGACTTGCAAGACTTTCAATAGTACCCCATTATTCTTGAATATGCCTTGCAATTTCATTAAATCAAATAGAACAAGATGTAACGTCCAGGCTTGGAAAAATAGGAGGTTGGGGAATCGACTTGAAATAACAGCAGCTTTTCCAGCAACACGAGGCTCTGTGGTTGACATTTAACTGAAAACAAACATACTTTAACCTTTTATGAGATTTCATTTGTCTGTGAACGCCTAATGACAAGACATATTCAATCGATCCCAAAGCACATGACCATACATGCTGCTTCATACTGAAGCTGAAAGCTTTTGACCCTGATTGAACAGGTCTTTGTGAGAGTAATTTAACATATTTAACATCTTTATGCATCTATGGTCTGCACTGATGAAGTATTTATAAACTTCAACTTGTTTGACATAACATGTAATCTTAAACTTGACCACAACATCACAGAATACTGTATATGGGTTAGAGGTAACCCAATCTCTCCCAAATTTAATTTATATATTGAACTTAAGTCTCAGCTTGTCTGTGTGAGCAGGGTAATAAAGACCAGAAGAGTTATGGAGAAAGAACAAAGGTTATACTGCTATTAGGCTAGTCATAACAGTGCTAGCAGACTGCTGAGGTATCAAATAATGAAATCTGTGGGTTGGACTTCTGCGGAAGGAAACTGAATGGTTTCAACCATGGGTAATGATAAAACAACTGCTTATCAGAAATGTTAAATATCTAAAAAGGAAAGTGACCATTGTAGAGGTTCCACATACAAAATAAAAGAAGAATGCTAAGCCAACATGAAGCTCAACAACAAATACAACAGATGGAGAATATGGATATTTTGGAGAAGTCTACCCACCAATAGGATTCAACCAGATAACTGTGGTTAGTTCAGTTAATTCCTGTGATATCCAGTTTGTTTTAGTTGCAAGTTACAGTGGGCAGAATTCCTAAAAGGAATCCCTGTTTCCCTGTATTTAGAGATGCACCATTTCCAGAAATCACTTCTATCTGATTATCTGACCAATGGCAGATGGGGGTGGAGTCATTGGGAAACATTGGCTTTAACTACAGTGTAAGAATCTGCCATTTGTGTTAAATGAAGACTCTTGTAAGAAACTATTAAGATGAATGAACAGTTCTGCTGCATCTAGAAAAAAAGAAAATATAAAATTGTGGTAACATTAACCTAAATATAGCCAGAGCTGTAGAGAATAAAAATATTAAGTTGTGAGTGGGTGGATTTGTATGAAAACAGCAAAATCATTCTTGTGGAGTCCACTAATTCAAGCGTTAAAATAAAAGCTTTCAGATAAAAACACGGGTTGCATCAGACGGCTGAATGAGATGGTGATGTGTGTGCTGTGGAGGCCCCATGCAGGGATAGACGGTCTGACTAAAGTGTCACTGCCGAAACAGGTCATTAACATGCTGCTGTTTACCCTCTGCCTCCGATCAGCCAGAGGAGGTGATGTGGTTGTGCCATCACTTTTGGCACAAATGGACAACTATTGAGAAGGATGACAGCCTGAATGCAAATGACTGCAGCAACTGTTCTCTGCAGGATGGTAGTTTGCACAGAGGAATCACAGAGCTCATATATTTATATGTACATACCTATATTCACTGTCAGGCTGGAGGTTCTGCAACAAGTGACATGTGCTGTTGCCCAGGTGGATGACCTGTTCTCCCAGTGTGAGTGTGTAGGAGGTGATCTCTGCTCCGTTGCTGCAGGGTTCATCCCATTTCAGAGCCAAGCATGTGGAAGGTGAGTAGACGCCACTGTCTGTGGGGTCATGTTCCAGGACGTACAACACTGAGACTAGGTCTGGCACAGTGGCGGGGGTCCGACAGCTCACATGCTCACTATATGGACCTGCACCTGCCTGATTTGCAGCCTTAAAAATACAACCAAACATAGTATCTTCTTTAAACTACTTTAAACTGTCTTCTTTTATCTACTTTAAAGTAACTAATTACTTCTTACAGAATACATAATAAACAATATTACAAAGAGATTTTTTTAATTGCAACATTATAAAACATTGTTATATTATCATTGACATGACATTATCATCAATTGCTTAATTATTTTAAGTTTTAATATATTAGCCTGTATTTTACATACATGACATGGCCAATGTGTAAAATGACCCTTTATTCTAGTGAAGATTGTTTTTAATGCTACAGCACATCCATAATGACATTCTAGTTATTCGTTCCTTTTTCTGTTCCGGCATGACAATGATAGCGAGATCTATGAAGAAACGATTTAGTCTCATGTTACAACTTCTAATAGACTCACTTTTATCCATCCATACTATAACTGTTCTAATTTGTAAGTCGCTATCAGTTTTATTATCTGTAAAGGATTTGAGCTGTGCACTCTTTATAAATAAAAATGACTATAGTGATCATTATCTGTTTTTTTTTCTTATTAACTCTGTATCATTCTGACATGAGCATCAGCGACTCATTAATTTCAAACACAATGACTGAATCCTTTTTACGGCCTCACTGCACAGAATGATGCAGTTAATGATGCATTGACTTTTTCCATTTTTAAGTTTTCCTGTTACACGCTGTTCTAGTCATAATTCAATGGGGTTTAATGAGAGCACATGCCAATGTCTACCAAGTATATTCAACTTGTGAGGCTGCAGTAGAGATTGCAGTATAGCACATTGTAGCCACATAAAAGTACACTATTTAATACAAAGACCAAATAAAAATGCTAACCTCCATGCTAGTCTACAATAAAGACGCTAAAGTTACAGCCATCATATTGTTGTCTGTTATGCTTATTTGATTGGTGGAAAATGTCTTCACATCCACACAGCAATTACTCAATCAACAATCAAGTGATCTAAATATATATATATTCCTTTATATTTTCATAAAAGTTTTGTAGAATCTTTGTTTTCTGTCCAAATGCAATGATTGGATGTCCTACTTGCGTGTCAAACGTATTTTCATACCTCAGAGCTTGTGATCATGTTTTGGGAACTTTAGTAAGAGCTCTAAGGGGAGGGTGGGGTGCTTTCAAATAAATGCTGTGTAAATACTGTTATTTCTTACTATTGCTTACTGTAACTGAAAACCTTGTGTCTTTATGTTACGAGATTCTATGTCTGTAAATGTGTAAAACACCATAGTCCAGTTATTTTGTCTATTTTTTTCCCTTAAGACGATTAAGGCTTAAAAAGCAAAGCAATAGAAACAGCCACATCATTAATTACAAATAAAACAGAACTTTTTCTATCATTTTAAAGGCATTATGACAGTCTAAGTAAATGAACTTTAAAGGGCTCAGCAAAACATTCTAGAGATAAATTATTCCACATTTATAGGCAAATTAACATGCTGTTTAGAACCACTGGGCATGAACAATAAATGGAACAGTGTTCGCTAAATCAACTCTTTCAATGACTCGAGTACAACTGGTAATGAACAGTGAGTTTTGCCTAATACCTGTAATCTGCAGTAGTAATGAGTGGCAGGTGTCAGGTCTGAGATCTCACACTGGGTTTCCGGGCCACAGTAAATGAGCTCCATGGGCTCCTCTTCTTTGCCCCACTCTAGACGGTACTCAGAGATGTCGGCCCCTGAGCTCTCAGGACTCTGAAAGGGAGTCGTGCATCGCATATACAAATTATTTTACTGACTGTCTGGGTCGAAGTGACACTTCAGCCCTCTAGAATTAATCTAATATCGTACATTTGCTTGTATGAAAACAGGTTTATGGATTATACTGAAAAATATAAATAGTATTAGAACAACACTTTCAGCAGTTATGAACCTACTGGTACTTCATTGTAAGAATTAAAATTCAATGTTAAATTTTCACATATGAAAAATTGCACAGATTGATTTGTACCTCCCAGCTGATCAGCACACAGGTGTTGTACAGTAAGTTGAGGGATGGTGACGCACACTGGCCAGGAGGACCAGCTGCAGTTGTTACTTCTGTTGGTTCTGAGAACTGTCCATACTAAGACAAAAAAGAAAAAAACTTAGAATACAATAGGTTAAATATCGTCAGGAAATGTACCCAATCAGTAATCAGTGTTTTATGCTGAACAACAAGACTAACAAATGAGATCTTCATGTCCTTTTAAAATCAGGGTGTTTCCAATAATCTTGTAATCTGATGTGAGACAGTATTGATTCTTCCATATCTGAGTAGATATCTGAGTTGAATTACACAAATAATACAAGCAAACAGAGAAGTAGATTCAATTCTCTTTCGCATCTCTGAAACTTTCTCTAAATGCTGAATTTACACTCCTGTCAAAAATATTGAATGGCTTTCAATGGTAAAGGAAAACAAAAAGTAGTACAATTAAGTACAACAGCGTTTTGCCTTTCTGAACACTTTCAGTATCTGATTCAAATACTGAGTATATTGACAGAAAGTGAGGTAAATAATTACTCAAACATCCTGAAGTTGGAGAGATCTCCATTGATTTCTAGAGTGAAAAAATGACAGCTAGAGGACAGTTCATCCTTATTAGATTCTTCAATCTATATAAGATTTAGATAATGCCACACAGCTCTCATTTCCAGATGGATTCAAATGATTGTGACACATCGGCTATGTGACTAAACAGAAAGACAGACAAATCTGGTGCATTGATCAAAGTGACAAAAACTTACAAAACCAGTAGTGCATTATAGACTGAAAAATACAATACAATCGTAACTAACATATAATGGTAAACAGCAGGTCTTCTATATATAGGAAACCTGTTATTAATTACATTTTAGAATCAGACATAAGTTTATTAATTGATAACATAGTTTAATTTTGTTACTAATTAATGCACAATCCAGTTAGATGTTTAATTAGGGGATAAAGTTTTTTGACTTTAGGAAGCACTGACAGGCACATTTATAAATTAGATACATTGTTGAATAAAGTATGGATTATTGACTAAATTATTCAATATCTTGACATCCCTATTCTCTATCAGTTCATCTCTTTATTATCAATTATTGAATCATCATATTAATGGACTCACTCACCCCTGCCTCATTGGCAGCACGCAGGCGGAAACTGTAGGTGGCGCCAGGTAGCAAACTGCCCACGGTGCATTCCGGATCACAACCGTGATAGACCTCAGCTGCCTCTGACTCCCCCTCCCTCATCACCAAACTGTACTCACCCACCTCACATGCCCCCTCAGAAGAAGGACAGTCTGAGATAGGTAACAAACATACAAGACTTAGCATAACAACTAAACACAACTAAAACTTAGTATTATCCAACATAAAATGAATCAATCATCACACAAGATTTCTCTCATTATGAAAAGTTCCTCAGAACTTATGAAGGAACGTGAGCTTTTTTTAGCATGGCAGCATGGCAAAAAAGCAGCAATTTACCTGTAAATAATGCAAATAATTAAACACTGTTCCTGTAGCTCAACTGATACAGAATGGTGTTAGCAAGCAGAGATTGTGGATTCAATTCCCATGGACACATCTTGATAAAATGCACCTTAAAGGAACTTTAAATTGCTTATTGGATAAGTGTCTTCTGAAGGCATCAATGTAAAGGTAACTAAGTTGCAAAGAAAGCTAAGGGATAAAAACAGCCACCAACCAAGGTAATGCTTACATAATGGTTACAAAATTTGATGGTTTAGGCATCTGGAGAACTCACCCCATTGTAAGTGCACTTCTTTGTGTTTGGGTTTACCCACAATCCTCGGAGGCTGGCAACGTCCTGGAGGTACAGGCAGCGTACACACAGGCAGACTCTCAGAACACTGCAAAGACAAGCCTTACATTTATACACTATATTTATATAGGTGTAAATCCACTTATACGTTTATATATAGAACTGTATCTATATGTGAATAGTTAAACTGTATCCTGTGTTACCTGGCTGTGGCCGCCTGTGCTGATGCTGCAGGTACGCAGTCTGTACGAAGTGCCAGGTTTCAAGTTGTCACACTCACACTCTGTGGCAGGACCGCTGTATGCAATGTTCCACTGATTTGCTGACAAATATACAGGATATGAAAGTTGAATATATAGAGGACATTATAGACCATGTTTAATCAGTCACTTACAGTTCCCAGCACTCCAATAAATGAAAACACTACGTTATAAAAATGCATGCAAGAATCTGACAATAAACATTCAAGCACTAATTATCCAATTTCTGACAGATATTTAAGACTGACTGTAATGCAACATTATTGTTAAATAAATCAAAATAAATCAAAGGCAGAATGGAATGAGGATGGACAGATGTATGAGGATAAAGAACTGCATTAGAAGATTAAATACGAGGCTTTTCGATATTCTGAAAGGATTTATGTGTTCTGTGAGCTCTAGTTTTTTTAAGGACTAGATGGACTTTTAAACACTTAATGAGGTATGAAAAGATCTGCAATTATGCAATTAACCAGAGAAAAACAAATTGCTTAAACATACAAATGCTCAAATGTGCGTACAGATGGCAACAGGTGCGCTCTTGCATACATTAACGCAGTGACACGTACCATCAGAATTTCCTTCTGAAATCTCCAAGAGGTATTTTAGGATTTCTGAACCTCCATTGTCTTCTGGAGGATCTATGACGTGAAGACACAGACATAATATTAGAAATACATACATACAAATAGGGTGAATTGTCCTAATGTGGGACACTTAACTTTCAGGTGTCCTCTAAACCAATGAATGCCAGTGAAATTATAAACAAAAGCTGTACTGCCATGTGGTCAAAGTCACATGACTTAATATGTGCAGTCATAAATCAGGCTTAACGTTATAATATACTACAGAAGTCTAAATACAAAAATGCCCCACATTAGGACAATCCACACTATTTTAAAGCTATGCTACCAAAAAAACACAAAGCCTTGCAGTGTGTAACTCTGCAAAGGGTAGGAAAGGGTAGGCAACATATAAGCCACTATAAAGACAAGGACTTAACCTGGAAAAGAGCATAAATCAAACATTCGGCACCAAAACTACATTTTAGCCATTCGCCCTTGAAGTTTATTACAGCTATCAGGGATCAGCTGGTTGGTTCATTACTGTGAGAGAAAACGTTAGACTGATCACACTGCAGGACCTGCAACACAAAACAACCGCAGGTCGCATCCTCCTTTTCAAACAAGGAACTGAATTGGAAAGTGTCAGACGCCTAGCAGCCCATAACAAAGACAGACATCAAAGTGAACACATGCCTCAAATAGACTGGACTGAGCAACAGCCAATCAGCTGAAGGGCATTGGTTATATTGCACTGTAGGTATATTTGCAATTGTTGTAAAATAAAAATAGTTTACTCATGCGCCTGTATTTCTAAATATAAAATACTTGATATTTTCAATGTTCTTACCTTATTTTGAAGATTTAAAAGATAGAGTACAAATGCAAAACGAATTGCGCACAGGCTCACAGCATAAATGAGATTTTCAATTTCCCCTCACAGTCAGACCCCAATTCACCAAACAAACAGCTGAAGCTGAAGACTTCTGCTACATGCACACAGACACAAAAATAGCACATACCCCATTTGACGCTGAAGCTGTAGGGTCTGATAGGGCCCTTGATACAGGGTCTAGAGGGGGGGCCGGGTTTGTCTGGGCTGGTTTTACACACCAGAACCTCACTGGGACTGCTTCTGCCCTCCAGGTTAGAGGCTATGAGCTACAAGACACAAAAATAAAACTATTTTAAAAATAATTTAAAATAATCAAACATGCCTAATAGTAAACTGGAAGTTTTGCATGGCTAGCAGCATCAAACAAAAAAATACATAAAAATGTTGAAGAAAATGTGAGCGGTGCTTTCTTGCTCACTGCCACAATGCAGTCATTGCAGGTGGTTGCCGGGGCACAGTGATGTGGTTGCTAAGGTGTTCAAGGTGGTTACTAGAGCATTGCAAAGTGGTTGTAAGAGTGTTCTTAGAGGTTGTTTTACAGTTAAAAGAGCCTCCAAAATTAATATGAATAATTAATATGAATAATCTGTTCTGCTTAACAGCTCACCTCACTTCAACAAGCCACAGAAGCTAAAAAAACATTCAAACTGTCAGGAATGAGTCACACGACTCATTAAATTTATAGTTTAATGGCTCAATCGTTTAAACACATCATTGAACGTTTAAATTCCTAACACTTAGCATGAGCATCTGTGATTTGCCAGCACCATTGTTTGAATTTTCTAAGCACTTCACTGGCTGTTCTGTTTGTGCCAGCTTGTCATTCACGTAACTAGAAGTTTACGGTGGATTACTCAAACAAACAGTGCAATGCTTACAACACCACAAACCCAGTGTTTACAGTTAAATCAACACATTTTGTTTACTTATTGCCTCTTTACAGTAAACCGGAATGGTGGAAGGCATTTTAACTAGCCAATTATAAGACCCTAAAACATAAAACACAAAGACAACCGGCAACTTAAAAAATTATTTAGATGATCATTATTTAAGCTGTTCTGCAAACATATAAAACACACGATTATCCAGTAATAGAAGCAGGATGTTCACACACAGCCAGAACAAAGGCTGCAATCAATGGACACTAATTCAGATGTAATGACATTAAACAGTTTTACACAGCAACTAATAGCTGTCGCCATGAGAAACTTCAGAAATGTTGCCCACTATTCCGAGGAACCACTGATAATTATAAAAACACTTAAGCCAGACCCACTCAGTGCATTAAACAGCCCTTGATGTGGGACGTGGTCCACACGTAATTACACATAAGAGTCCACTGTGCAAACGTGACATTTTATTTATTTTTGAAAATATCTAAAATAATAATAGAAAAACAATTTTGCTATGAGTCACTAGAAAATGGTTATAGCAGTTTTTGTCACCATGTAAGATCCTGGGCTTATTTTATCAGATAACACAAACACACAGAGCTATACACACAGATTACACAAATTCTCACCCACACAGGTAAACAAAACATTTTGGGAAGATCGTGTCAAGCACAGCACACTGTTGACTAGAGTCATTAGTACATTGTGCTTAACCAAATCATGAGGTCAATATGACTTGGCAATGAATATTTGACCAACACTTGATATAAGTGTTATTTAAAAATAAACAGACAAATAATCTTTTAAAGCAATTATTTCGCATACATAGTGACAATTGTGCAACGTTTGTCCTTCAGCTAACTCGTTTTGTATTACAGTTTTGTATTAAAATGACAAAACTTTTAACAAAACATTGTTTTTAATGTAGTACTGTGTACTCATTGTTATAATTGTCCTTGTGTTACAAAGGTAAAGATTCAGTATGTAGTAAGTATTAAGTATGTAGTGTGTACTCAGCAGAAATATAAATCACTCAATACTGGAAACTGTCACACAAAAACTGTAATTTCTGATATCTCAAGTTAGATCAAAGCTGCATGAACCTATTTTGTTAACTTATTATATATGACTTACCCTGAATTTATACTGTGTGCTTCTCCTCAGGCCCTCTACAGTACATGTCAAGTTTTCTCCAGTGTACTTTGGGTGAAACTCTGTTCCCTACAGAGAGTCACAAACAGTGCAACTCAGCAAACCTGTACAGCAATTTAAACCTACCATGCCACAGGCTATATCAGTACTGCTCACTAGAATTAACAGTGTTATTGACAGGTGTTCAAATTCTGTGGATTCTTGCATTAAACTGATTCTGTATAGGACTGACTACTGAATAAATAAGCCATTTAAAAGCTTCTGCTAAAAACAAAGCTTTACTTTTGTAAGGTCATGACACCAGTGACATCACCTTGTGCTTCACCTTTAATAGCTAGTATTGGAAAATTACTACAGCATGTTGCTGTCATGTTGCAAGTGATGATTAATAACATACAATGTTTTCCTCTTGGATCTCCAGCGTGTATGTGACGGGTTCCTCTGCAGTGCAGCCATCCGGTCGGGTCCACTCCAGCGTGATCCATGTGATACCCGCACGCACCAGCCGAGGAGCATGGGGCAGGTGGGGCAGACTTCCAGTGGTGTAGAACACAACCTCAGGACTGAAACCACTGAAATAAACACACACATATGGAGAACATCATGTCACACAGATGTAAACAACAACAGCATTAAACCTTTTGCACTGCAAGCACTGTATTCACTGGCATTCCCCAGGAAGGGCTGTTTTGTTTTGAGTTTACAGTAATGTGAAACTTCCAGGCTGAATTATGGAATTTGGAGAGTTTTACTCTTTCAATAGAAGACTTTCTTCTCATTTCTGTTTCTACCACTTAACTTGTTGTGACAAGTTTACAAGTGTGTCAGTATTTACTGCTTATGGGAGAATGTTTGTAACTGCCACTGAGAAACTGGTGACTTCATACTCACTCCATTACAACCTGAGGGATAATGATACTATTGGTTTACAGAGGATAATGAGCTTGCTGTATTACACACACAGTGTTTAATCCTATTCATACTGTATGCAACATATACAAAAGGCCTTATTATCCTCATGCAGCTTTAATTCAAAGCTCGAACCAATGAAATATGTACTGCCTTTCTACTTATTCTAAGCCATATGCTTTCCCATCAACAGTGAAACATTTATATGGTAAAATATAACATACACTGATATAAATGTTTGTTTTTAATTCAGTACACATGATAATTTAGTGATACCTCATTCCTATGTCATTGCGTGCCGCCACCCGAAACGTGTAGGCCATCGCTGGACACAGACGACTTATTTTGTAGTGCCTCTGGCTTCCAAAGTAACATTCTCTGAAATTGTTGTTTTTTTTGCCCTAACAGATGACAAAAGCAGACGATTAACACAAACATCTTGGACATTCAACAAAAGCCAGGATGAAGGAAACAGCCAAGCACATAAAAACTAAAGTACATTCTATTTGTGTCATTTGACACAATTTAAGACAGCACACTGCCCTAAATTGACGACATTTTGGTTTTTAGAAACTACTGTAACCAGTTGCAAATGTGAATTGTGCTGACATCATAAAGACATCATTTCAGGTTCTAAAATGTGAAATTTGAGGTTTAATTGTGAACAGAAACACAATTGTAAACACAAAGACATTACCTCATCCCACTCTAAAAGATAACTGGTGATTTTTGATCCATTATCAACAGGTGCCTAAAAGCAGAACAAAAAATTAAACCTTCACAAAATGAGGGAACAATGGATTACCTCACTTCCTGAAAAACGTATTATGTGACAGGAAGTTGAAGCCTCGCTTATCTTTTGTGCTTAACTCTAACTGACCCACTTAAATGCTTACCTACAGTATGCCAAAAATGAGAACAAGAAGATTAGAAAGACATGTATTATTTTTTCAACAAACAGATGTTATTCTACCTTCCACTGTAAGGTGAGAGTGCTCTTTGTGCGGTGAGAGAGTTTGGGGGAAGGCGGGCAGTCTGGGGTACTGCTGTGGGTGGTGAAGGCCCCCACTTCCGAGCATGAGCCCTTCACTGAATTGCACACGGCGTTCACTCTAAGAACAGAAACATTTCAGTACAGTAGATGTCCAAGGTAACCCAGGGGTGCTTAAGAAAACACACTGTTCACACTAAAGGGTTGTGATTAAGCACTTTTAGTTTGACCCTGGATGCAAATATTAAATAACGTTCAAGTGACATTTACATTTATTCAGCTGGCAAATGCTTTAATTGTGCATTTTATTAAGTGCATTTTATTAGTGTGTGTACTCTTCTGGATTCAAACCCTTAATCTGGAACATACTGTAAGTAAACAAACATGATTCATCAAGTCCATCAGCAGTATGACATCAGCCTCGTCCCCTTGTGTACTGTCCAAAACTATCTCATTGAAGACTTTTTAGTTTAACAAAGCCACAAATTTGCTTTGGAATAAGCAATGAGGTGAAGTAAAGTCCATTTTCTTCAGTGCCAGAAATGCTGGGACAAAAATCATCTGGCCACATCCGTCATATATCAACAAGTCCCTCCAATTTCTATAGCTAACAATCACCCTGAAAGAATGCTGGTGTGTTGAGGAAAACCTTTGCACAGAGTTTTTAAGCACATACCCTTATCAGAACTGCAGTACTACTTCCATGCCAGAGGGCAAAGGTCAATCTATATTTTGTTATTGAAAAAGAAGCACTACATTCAAAGCCCCTTAATGAGGAGTCAGGAAAGCCTGAGGCCAAATTCAGTTCAGCTATAAATTTGTTATTGTGAAAGTGAGCCACTAACAAGTGATTGTGATAGTCCATCACACTTACACGATTTTTGGGGAGTACAGAACATGCATCATATTTAAGATTGACATTTTAAGCATTTGATACATGGCACTCTCAGATCAATTAATCTAAAGTAACAAAACAACAATTACAGATCTATTTTAGAAGTGCTAAGGTGATTAATTCCAGTGGAACTTGAAAACGGTGACTAATATTCTATTAACATTTACTTAGCAGAAAATGAACATCTAACTACAGATAATTGGAGAATATTGTAACTACAATGGTGGTCATTAGAAATAAAGCATGAACTGCTTTTAAAATGAGCATTAATCACAGGGGTTATTAAAGTACCTCAGACACATGCACTCAACATGAAATAGTTCAAACAAGTGAAACTGAACTTACCTGACATGGTAGTCTGTGGCGGGTCTAAGATCTTTCAAATTGCATTCCAATTCTTCTCCACTAACAGGATAAAAATAAAATGGCATTAACAGATGTCATCAACAGAGTTGCAATTACACTTTTCAAATCCCAAAAGTGAGCACTTATCAGGGGTGTGTTTAATTATTGAGGAACACAGCTCAAGGGGAAAACTGTGCTTGTCACTGACTGTTTCTCTGTTGCTTTCGATCTTTCTTTAGAGTAGTGCTTTAAAGAGGTATTGACAAGATATGGAGGGCGTTTACTGGTTTATTTTCTGCCAGCTGTCTGGATAATGACTCATACACATCCTTCTAAATCTTTTTGCTCAATGAATGAGGTTATCAAGTATATCTTCAAGTATAAATGTAGTGAACAATGTTAATAAATGAAAACACAAAGACCTTAAAACCAAACTCTGAGTCTCCAAGGATCTATTCTGCTGAAGTCTAGCTTAGAAAAATATGAAAACTTAAACTAGCTTAAACTGGTTTATGCTGGTTTGGTGTTGGTCTATTTACATTTACATTTATGCATTTGCCAGACGCATTTATCCAAAGTAACTTACAGTACTTTCAAGTTACACATTGTTTTTTTGGGGTTTTTTTTTACCAGTACATGCACTCCCTGGGTATTGAACCCACAACCTTTGCGCCGCTAACGCAATGCTCTACCAACACAACAACCGCTGGTGACCAGTTTATGTCTCTTACCTATAGATGATGCGGTACTGGCCATTACGGCCCTTGTCTGAGAGGGCGACCTCATAACTGCAGGTAAAGGGGTGTCCATTACTGTGCCTGTCTCTGTTTTGGAGGCCTGCTGGTGGTGCCCATGTTAGTCTGGCTGTCCGGGCCTGGATATTAAAAACCTATGTAGCAAATAGAGAATGTCAGTTGTCTTGAGAACTCTGTTCTTTCTAAGGTTCTGCTAAAGCAAATGTTTTGTGTAAAACACAACAACAACACAACATCCAGTGTCACTCCAGTGACTAGCCACTAAGAGACACATTAGCCGCCGTGGTACCTTCTATCAAGAAGAATCAATCTAACACCAAAACCCAACAACTTGCCAGTGCACTCCCAAAACACAATCCTGTGGCAAAAGAAAATCTGAGTGAAAATTGTCTGTGTATAAGCTCCAGCTGTTGCCCCTCAAATATATGATGCAAACATTGTCAGGGCTTCAAATAGCACTTTTAAACTGGCTGCCATTAAATGCAGATATAGCAGATATAACATTTAAATGCATAAATAAATTTACTAGCATGTTAGAATGTCCAATTTAAAGCAATTAAAGGTTTGTGCTCTATTTGTAAATCGATTGTAAATCGATTGTAAATCATTACAATCTTTATCTCATTTTAATTTACCCATTGACATGCATTTTATTGTTCATTGTCCAGTTATACTCTTTCTATCACCTTATTTCACCAGCATTATGTCTGTTCCATTCTCTGTTTCCCTTGTAAAAAAATATATTGGCCTCTCTGTGGAAATACACTTTAGGATGCTGTGCTTTCAATATAGGCTTAACTCATATGTATGGTGGATCCCAACATGGTGTTTGATCTTTTCACATAAAGCTCCCAGGGATCATGGGGAGAGTGGACAAAAGGCTGAAGGGGCTTTGCAGGACAGCTTGGAGGAGATGGATTTCCTGCTGGAAGATCCAGCTTAAGCTGATGGCTGTGTTCTGAAACATGGTAGCTGGTTGACCAGCCAATGAGAAGCTAGCAACTACCTACTACGTTGTAAAACACAGATACTAGTTTCAGCTTGTTTATACAAAAGGGTTGAAGGACATACAGTGGGCATTCAGTGACTCATCCTCTTAGCAAGAAGAAAAAGTCTGTTCATCATGATCTCATAAAGGGTCTATACTTTTTAACAGAATTCGTAGAAGTTTACATGCAAACATCGTTATGACTTCAATAAAGCCTATTTCTGTTATCACCTCATGGGGATTTCACATTCTTATGTCATTATGGTTTTTTAAGGAGATTCTACTTAGCAAAATGTGTATGAAGTCATCAGAGGCTATACATTCTAATAACCTTATGACTTCACCCATTTTATTCTAGAAACTATTCTATTGTTAATATGATGATGATGATGACCTCATTGGGTCCTCATTCTGGGTGCAGAATGCTTATGACATCATTGACTGACTTTGTGAGGGAGTATGATTCAAAAGTGTATGACCCTGAAACAGAGGTGTATGATTGTATGGGGGTAGTTGTGGCCTACTGGTTAAACAGTCAGGGTTGTAACCAAAAGGTCACCAGGTTAATTCCCAATATTGGCATTAAACTAAAATGCCCTTAAGCAAGACACCTTATTCCCCATTGCATTCCACAGTGAGTTGTTGCCCACTGCTATGAATGTGTGTTTATAACTCAATATTGTAATGTGTGTATATTCTAACATTCTAACAGTACTATAACAAACTGGATGGGTTAAATACAGAGGACAAATTCTGTGACACTTTACTTATGACATGTGTATATATATATACATATATACCTATATATATATATATATATAGGTATATATGACATGTGCTGTAGGTATATTCCAGTATATCCATTATCCAAACTTCTCCAGTTTGCCTGCAAAGCAAACCTAATGGTGCAAACTCTACCTCACACCATTCCACAATATTCTGCTCCATACTGCAGCTTTCTGACAACTCACTTGGCTGCCTGGCAACTATGGGGAGAGATTCTGGCATACAGCTACAAAAGATAAACCGCCTCCCGGGTAAATATCAGCTAGATAACTGATTCTGTGCTTCACCCCTGTCATACCTGCAGTCTGGCTTTCTACCTTGTGATTTGATGGAAGAGTTACACCAGCTCAGGCAATTCCAAGTTCATGAGGAAAGTGGAGAAGAAAGGCAGATGCATTACTGGGCTCACTGGAGACCGTTGCAGGGCTGATTATAGACTGACAATTCAAGTCCATTATTTACTGCACATCGCTCTGAAGGTCTTATCTTGGGGCACCTTAAGCCACAGATGTATTGTCAATCTCAGGGCCATGGGACACAATCTTTCCTGCCCGCTTCCATCAGACAGTAATCATTCCATCTGCTACTCTCGCCTTTTTGCATTGGAACATTTTCTCCTATTTGTAGATCTGAGAGTATTTCCGATTACAGCGGACAAACTCTTTGGTTTGTCCTGCTGTTTAATGTAAATGACACTGATCATATAACAATCACATTCAACAATCACAAATTAAACACATACTAAAATGTGTTTAACTTAAACGTGACAGACAAGCTCAAGCTCAAATATTGTAAATAAGTAACTTATAAAACAAAATTGAAAAATGTATGACAGAAACTCGAGTTACACTTATGGATTATTACTTGTAGTTACCTTATACAGTGTCCTTAGATAGTTAGTATGCTAAGTAACAGGTAAAGCAATAAATTTACCACTGAACAGATGTATAACAAGACCATGGTTCCAGATGCATAAACAATTCCATGGTTTTCATGGAAATGTTTGCCCAGTACTTTTGCGCTTATCAGTGGAACATAAAACTAAATGCTGCCACCATGTGGCTACAAAGGGGAACGGTTTACAAACTGTAAACACACCAAACCTGAATGAAAACGCTATCATTATTTTTATGCTCTTAAAGTTAAAACTATTAGTGTTTTCGTTTTCTTTGTTTAAACGAATATTCCAGACTCACCTGTGGTTTTTCCATTCCTGAGAGAACATCTTGAACTCTCTTTGCTTCTGAATCATGATCTGCAGACAAGAGAAAAAAATAATAATTCCATCTCATCCAGCAGGGGGCAGATTTATGTCAAAAAACATTAACAACCAACTACAGACCAAACAATTATTTATAAAAGAACATAGTTTAGGAATGAACAACAAACACAGTGTTTAAAAGTTGCATAAGGAAGCAAAGGAAGTATAGCTTTCTGCCAGAGATGTTTGGATAACATGAGTTTGGCTTCATTGCGTTCTAGTATTTCATAACCACAGAGGAGTCCCCAGAGATCCCAAATAAAAAAATCTCTGTCAGAGAACAAATTGTTGAGATTTTTTGCCTTACAGTAACAGTAAATCGTATGTGTAACTCATACACATTATAGATGATCATACTGACAGATATACAGACATCTACCAGATAATCAGCCACAGAAAGTCAGTGGTCACTGGTTTGTGTGGTTTATCTATGATAGTTTATCTTTGTGTGATTTATCTATGGTATGGCCTTTCCATCCACTGCCATTGTTTTTACCTTACAGAACCTTTCACTTCCCTTTTCAACTTTGCTATTTCTCTCTCTGGTCTAGGTGTTATAAATCAGTACATATGTACAGGGAGTCTGTGCATGTGTGTGGCTTTCTTCATTTCTATAATTGATATGGGTTTTTAGGAGTGAAAGTTGGTTTACAGTGCTTTAGAGTGGCTACAATTCACCTGGTGAGAAACTACTGACATTTGACTCCCAGTCAAATGAGTCTCCAGAGGGTTATATATAAGTGAGTCAGTAGAAAGGGAAAAATATATAAAGACAGGGAAAAAGTCAAGTAGAGTGAGTATTAAACTTAAGTTCCTTTCTTTTAAAATTCCTCAACCTTTTGACCCATTAATTTATGACTTTTCCATTCCAACCAAATGTCTCTATGATGCTAATAAACAGACAGACTGATGTTAACAAAAACTGTACTCTATGCACATAAAGAAAATGTAGTCAGTACAACATTGCATTCAAGTTCATTACAACAGTGAACTTTTCCTGTGTGAAGATTAAATCCTTCCATCACTTTTCACAGGAAATCAAGGCCTTGGGAACTTTGATACTAATACACACACAGTTTTATGCCCTCATAATTAAGGCATGAAATGGAATATTTATGCTTTTGAATACTTTAAAAATTCACAACACTCCATAGTTTTGTGAATAGTTCAGTGGTTCAGTGGCAGCAGTTCAGTGCAAACAATTAGTGACCATTTCCATAATATATATTTTATATATAGCTATACCTTTTTATCAGTTTGAACCTAAATTCAATGTAAAAACAAATGAGAGAAATGTGATAAACAGTAATCTGTCAACTGTCCAAATATACTGCAGGTTTGTGATTGATGTGTTTTTATTTCTGGAGCAGAGTGCATGATGGGAGTTTACAGTGCCTCTGGCACTCATGAGTCACGGTAACAGTGATGTCATACACAAGCACCTGAACATGACCTCAGAAGGCAGGTGACCGGAACGCAGGGTTCCCCGAGTGTCGGAAAGCTTTACTAATGCAGTGTATCAGTGCGTGTGTGACAGTAATAAATGATTACTGACAAGTGATGAGTAATTGCAAACATGTGGAAGAATACGAGATGTACAAACACAAAGGATTGAGTCATCTTTGTAAAGCCAGAGTCTCCTATATTTAGATTTCATCTGCCGCCATATAAAAAAAGAGCTGTCTTTACATTAAAAATTGAAGGGAACAGCATTTGTAAACACAGAGTGCAAAAAAGCTAAATCTTGTCTAATTTTAGCCTGGACATAAAAATTTAAAATAAAGAAATATATACTGTTACATAAATACAAATATTTAGCATTTCTAAGTGTCTAATTGTCTAGTTTTAATCTTCTATTAATTTTAATCTCAGAAAAAGTGAACAAAGGTAAATTCTGTTTAACTTGTCACTTTCCCAATTAAAACAAATGAAACAAATGACTCCCGGATGCTGTCAGAGTGAACTCCCTCAATACCCACCCAAAGGGGTCTGGCAATCTGCTCACCACCCCCACACTTGAGTTAGCAACCATGTCCACTTTTCTCTGTGTCCATCCTTTCCTGCCCTCGTTAGAGCCTCTCCCTGTGTTGCTGCTGCCAAACTCAGCATGCAACTTTTCCAACTTTACGTTGGTTTCTCACACGTCGTCCTCAAAGGGAGCTGTAAAGCTCACCCTCTCTCTCTCTCTCACCCTCCTGCTATGTTCTGAATAACTGCTGCCTCACATATATACATGAAAATAAATAGACAAAGAAGTTAAAAGGGGAGGAAATAGTTGGCTGTTATTTCATCCCATTTTACAGAAAATAATGTTTACTTCTGGTCTGCAGCACACTGAACGGGTTAATATCCTATTACTGGGTCTCTCTCTTTGGATATATAGAGCGAAGGTTCTGACTTTAATTACAGAGTGAGTTCACAGACAGGGGAGCGGAAAAGGAGTGAGGGGGGATAAGGAATGTAAAAAAGGACTGAAAGAAGGTAGAGCGGCCACATGAACAACAGAACTGGAGAGAGAAAACAAGAGAGGCCAATGCAGCAGCTGTTTTGCAGACAGAACAGGATTTGAACGGCTAACCCTTAGCGTTACCTCAAAGTAAAGCAGCTAGTATTAAGGATAAGTCAAAGGTTACAAAGGCCACACCCTTGGGTCATAGGAACACTTAAATGGCACAAACACGTATGGAGAAATTGTGACAGTGGTCTACAGATGCAGTGGGATTGGAGTGTTGGGTTGTTTAGGTGTTTTTGTATCTACATAAATTGAAGCATGCATGTGCATCGACAAACATATCAGTGTATCATGACTGGTGATCAGTCAGACCAAACATGTTTCACACTCCCAAATTCTATTAACAAAGTTAATTTATTAGTTTTCTTTTAAATTAAAGCCTTCTGAAATGTTTTCATGTGCCTCACCCTGAAAATAAAATGGCCTTTTGTCTACTCATTCATCTTTACATGCACACTGGGCACTATGCTCATTTTTGCCACCTGGTGGAGGGATACAGAATTACACATTCTTGATTAGTGACGGTCACTAAACAAACCGACTACAGGACAAGGGGACATGCATATTTCATGCAAAATCATGAAAATGCATTTCATGAAAATGAATAAGCAATGGCTTAGTTAACCAAAAAATATTACTAGACAGATATGTTTGTTGTTGTCACACAATGAGCATTTTTTAAAACACATTACAATGGGTAACATGTTAAAAACAAGATATTGATTTTTTAAAGGTGAAACTGGTAAAAGTATACAAGGTGGCCAGTCTTTATAATATTATTATATACAGTTTTGCAAAAAATAGTTTACTAATAATTGGGTGGTGAGGGAGGGAGGGAGGGTCTGTCGTAGGAAGAGAGAGAAGATCATTCTCATCTCTGCATAGCACACATTCCATCTGCTCAACAGCTGGATGTCTAATCCCTCTCTCACAAAAACCTGCATCTCCCTGAGAACCACAATCACAGCCTGCTCACACACACACACACGCACAGATTCACTGCCTTTCACTGCCAAAGGGACGCAGTCACACGCCACTTCTGTGTTTAACCAATTTGTGCAACTGCCACTGACACATCAAAACATGTGGTTTATTAAGAAACAATGACTAATACATTTCTAAGAAATCAGCCTTGACATGGCAGATAATAAAAGCAGTCAAGAAATATTATTGACTAGCTTTTAACAAGAACACAGAGAACACCAGCACCACCTAATGATGCTTTGGCAAATATTGCATAGCAACAGCACAAAAAACTGAAACACCTTAGCAACTGCAGTACAAAGCAATGCCTTGACAAACGCGTTATAAACATTTGCAGGTGCAGCTTTCCTCAACCTTTTTCTGAAGGCCTTAAGAAAAATAGCTAAAAGTGACTGATTATGTAAAAGCTTGTGGGTATTAACCTAATCTGATGATGTAATGCTGAAGGTCAAAGGTTATTAAGTCATAAGGGGGCTCACACTGGACCCCCGAACACTAAAAAATGGCTTGCAAATGTCTGTGTAACTGTTTCATAATGATTTTTGTTTTAGTTTCCGACACTGAAGAATGCTTGCGCTTTATCCATCAGCCCCATGGATAATTATTTCTCCACAACTGCCAAGCTGGTATCAGTCTTTCCTTCAGTCTGCTAGCCTCATATCCAGAGGGACTCCCAGTGGCATTAGCTCACACAAGAGATGCACAGCCTCCCTTACTGCCAAGGGACACAGGGATAAGCCAGTGTTTCCTGGAAAAGAACTGGAAAATGGAGCAAGCTAACAGACAAATGAAAGAAGGAATAGAGGGGAAAAAGAAAGACAGAGCTGTAGAGGTGGAGAAAGAAACTGCAAGAGACTGAATCAGACAGACTCCAGCAAGTCACAGCTTGCCCAGTGGCACAATTGCTACATTAGTGGTACACATGCCAGTTTCTTGCAATTTTTTAACCTCCTGTTACTGAAAGTGAACAACACAAACTCCTGAAAAAAAAAGCAAAACATACAAAGACAAAAACAATGGGATATAATCACATTAGGATTTTTTTTTAATTATAATCACCACACACAGGAAGGTCAACCCTCAGGGATGGGATGAAAATGTAAACGCTCCATTGTTTAAAACGACCTACTTTCATGTTACCTTAAAGGTAGGCAGTTTGCAATAGGCAAGCAACAGCAAGCTAACTATTGAAGAAAACAAAAAATAAGGCCATTTCTTCTAAGCAATCTTCAAATAATCTAATCTAATTTGACAGGCAAACAGGACATCAATTCAAAGTTAATGCACTGAACGGGTGAACATTTGGTCCTGCATAGAAAATAAAAATAATTCTCACTTTACTCAGTTATTGCAACCCGGATGTTAAGAGACTTTCAGCCAGCATAACATGATATTTCTCAAAAACGTTTCCTTAAAAAAAGGAACTACGTTGCTTTTATTTGATGTTACTTAACATGTTTCTGTGCTCGGATCTATTAAATTTATATGCTTTAAAGTATTCCCAAGAGAACAAAACAGTTTTCCTAGGAAATGTCAGAAATGCTCTTTATGGAGCTTCACTGAAACAGATGCAGTTTGTGTGTTCTGTTACCGTAACAGCAGTAAGAGTGACTTCCCAGAAAAAAAGATGATTCTGGCCCAAGTTTCAGCCCTCTCTGTGGCAACACCTTGGAAAGCATCTTAACCACACTTTTAAGAACCTCCTGCTATTGGACGCCCTGAACACCTCATGCTTCTACTGTCATTATATTATGTGATGGTTGTAGTGTGCCAACTATAAATTATGAAATAATCCACCAGTGAATAATCAAAAGATCATATTTAAGTAGACGGTGAGTTGGCATCCGGTTTCCAGCCCTTATCTGCCCTCAACCTTCCCATTCAATTTGGTTGCTTCACCCATTGTTGCGCCATCACATGTTGATATCAAATTGACCACAGGGCATAAACTTCACACGGTGACTCATATGTTATGAGAGATTAAATATGGGAGACAGGACTGTTACTGTTGTGGCAATAACGCAGAGCCAAGATGGAGGATTAGGGAACATCTGTTGCTTTTGGTGCGTAATGACGGAGAGTAAGCACGTGGCTGGAAGGAAGAGCTCAGTGCAAAAGAGGAGTGGAAAGAACATCTGTTTCTGCTTGAGTCCATGCAAACAATCGAGGCGAGTTGAAGACAGAAAGAAGTTAAGGCTGAAGTGCTGTAAGCCTGGGACCATGAGAGGGTTTGGGGAGGTTAATCTAACAGCCAGCCTGTCTCTGCACACAGGCTTAGCCTCAGCCTAATGTTGGTACTGAAGGAAGAGTAGTTACAAAAAGTGCAGAAATCCTTGCAGCTTAGAAACTGAGGAGCTGATGGGCCCAGGGACGTGGTTTCCTGTGTTATGTAATTGATCTTCATAAGCTGAGGTGAGCGTGTTTGGGCCTATGGGGTGATCGAGCAAGACTGTCCAAGCGAGGTGCTGAAAGAAGATAGGCTGAGTTGTTTTTACAGCTCCAGCTGTGTCTGGTAGCCAGACCTGGACCTTTAAGCTGCTATGCCAACAACAAAATATTTTAGACAGCTGGAATATTTTCCCTTTTGTTCTCCATCACACACACACTTTCTTGTTCTGTGTAAATACATTGTTGTGAGTTCCTAGTGAAAAGGAAAAAAATCTTAACCTGATCTCCAGCGTGGCATGAGGAGCCGAGTAGTTTGCATGTGTTTATGTGCGGTACATGATGATTTATGTCTGGGAGCAATGCTGCAGTGTGGCCCAGATGGCCTTCAGGATGTGAAATGAGATGTTTGAGTTCATTTTTTTCAGTCGACACCAGAGGACCACAGTTTTGCATTGTTCAGATGTTGTTGTCGGTATTGCTGCCTGAACTGATTCATATATATGTGCCTCTAAATTTGAATACTGTCATATATTAATAATACTTTCCATAGCTGTTTTGAATACTTATTTTGCTGTATATAGAATATATATATATAATATATTAATATATAGAATGTGACAGTGAGAATATAGTAAATAAAAATGAGTAAATGAATCAATGGGAGTGTCTGTATGGATGTGTAAAACGCCACTGTTACTTTCGCTCTGCCAAAACCAAGGAGATCCATTACAGACATAAGCATAAACAAAATGTGGAAACATTAACAGCTTCACCATTGTTATATGTAAAAGCCTCTTGATGCTAATGCTTGTGCATGTAGATGCATCAGATACTGCAGACATGACTACACAAATTAGATTACATCACTTGCACAGTGACATTATCAGCAGTCAGTGCTAAAATTGGCATTTGAAATTAAATCAATTTTGTGTGTCGTGTCTCATCCGCTTGGACTACCTTGACAGGCTCATAGAATCCTGTCAAAAATGTGTAATTTAAAATTCATCTGAAGACAAATTAACCATCTGAAAATAACCAGCTAACCAGCATGAGCTAAGACTATAGGCTTAAGTAGCAAGTAATATATGCTTATATGTGGATGTCTTAACATACAAAGCCAGAATAGGGGATTTTAACATGGAAAAGTTACACACGTCAGCCTAACTTAACTTATAGCCAAGTAAGGCTTCCAAAAAAAAATATATACATACATATCTGTGTACAGAATTACTGAATAAGAACACTGTATAACAACAGAAACACCCTTCTGGAGAGCAGGTGCAGTTTTTGTGAAAAATGTTTACATTAAACCGCAAATGTGACTTAGAATTCGAAATTTCGAATGCAGCTCTTTTCCAAACGGCAATGTAGGGGGCCTGATAAAACACATGTGGAACTGGTGAGTATCGGTGGTCATGCTCAAAAGACCCCTTCATGAAGTGAACATAACTCCATAGGTATGTGGACCGCCTTTTAGCAGAGGTCCAACCTGGGCAACAAGGGCCACATTGTGGGCGCTGGAAAAACGATAGCACCTTGGCAATTCGCAGCTATGTAGCTTCCGCACCGACCCTTCACCTCTATTAATGAATCTATTTTCTTTATTTTTAACAAGAGAAAACACTGTGGGTAGAATGAGGGAACATGCATTACAGATGTCTAATGCAAGCTGTGAAACTCCATAGGCTTAACATTCCAGCCATGTACAAGATGATTTAATGTAACCACAATAACATCTATAATGTCTTTGGTAAACGTTGCAAAGAACTCTTGGCACACAGAAGAAATTAACCATCGGTGTGCTCCAACTACTGAAGTTTTGTGGTTTTTAACTCTTTCTTTACATTATGCAATAACAAGACAATCTAAAGTCTATTTTACCTCAGAACAAGGAGACGCGTATCTCAGAACAACGGCAGGAAATAATGGCGGGAAAGAGGTCAGAATTAAATTTGGAAATGACACAGAACAAACTTCAAAAATGACAAAAGTCATCTCATTCACAGAAGAACAGACAAAATAGTAATATAATAATGTATTAAGTAATACAAACAAACAAAATACAACTAATATGATACACAAACTAATAACATTTTTAAAATTATATAGGAAAAATTGCAAAAGTTCTTACCCTGTACTTCGGGGTCACTGGACCTGGGACTACTGCGAGATCCACGGCCTGTTTTTTTAGCCCCAGGGCTGCTTCCCCCTCCTCCGCTGCCTCCTCCATTTCCATGGACCTTGCTGTAGCCATTGTACATGTTGTTGCAGCCCATATTGTTCTTATAGATAGATGGGGGGCTGTTGAGACGGTTCTGACGCTCCAGTCTGTCCTTCATCTTCTTTGGTGGAGGTTTGTACTGCTCATCTCGTCCAATGTAGTTCATCCCATACACTGGTATTATCTCTGTCACAAAACAATCAATCCAGCATTCAGAAACCCTATTGAAGCTCAAGCAAGCAGTATGAACATGCAAACAGACAATATGATAGAAATTCTTGTGTGTCAATATATTGGATCTGCCAATATATTGACACACAAATGTTACAGTGTAAACAGTGTAATGTGTCCTTGATTTATTTGTCAATCAGGCAAACAACATAATTCGGAGTTAAATAGCTACTTTTAAACTGAAAATATTAAAATAGAAATGTACATAACTTGCCAATATTTACTGTACTTTGTAGATCTTTCATTTGCTTAATAGTCTTTGCTGTAATTACAATTAACAACTATTACATACAAAGTCAGTGATCAGAGACAGTCTCACCTTCATTGTACATAGGTGGGATGTGATGCTGGTAGTACTGGTGTGGAATGTCCCCCGGGCTGACGGGTGGGTAGAAGGCCGTGTGTGAGTTGGGGATAAAGGGTGGGGGGGCCATGAATGGTGGTAAGTGATGGGTGGGAGAGATGGCTGGGGAATAGCTGGGAGGGTAACATTCAGGAGACTGAGGGGTGACCACCACTCTCCGGACCCCTGTGTTGTCTTCCAGCACCTTTAGAAAGGTAAAAATGTGATGTTCAAATAAACAAATAACCTCTTTTAAATGAAATCATATTTAAGCAAATAGGGCTGGGTTTTGTGAATATGGCCCATCTGTAAAAAGCTTGAGGCTGCAATCCGTTACTTTTTTGGGTGAAAAATAGACAAATTTGAGCAAGCACAAAACTGAACAGTGTTAAAAAACAATCTCCTAAGCTTACCATGATTTACAGCAGTATGTTTACTGAACTCATTTATATTATATGCTTTTGAGTGCAATTTCAGTTCCCACTGTTGAGTGCAATTTCAGTTCCCACTGTTGAGTGCAATTTCAGAGCAATTTCCATTTAAAATTGCACCCAAAAAAGTCAGTTTGGCTTTATCTGACTTGCAAAAGTTATGGTTTGCATTTATAATATACACTATTTCGACAACACTGTTAAAATGCTAAAGTGCCTTCAAAAGTTAATTTTATCAAACATCAAAGAGAAATGTTGGTTATATCTTGAAATTCACCTCAGTTGTTAGTAAAACAACTGATTCTGGGACCCTAAACCATCTGCTTGACCTGCTAACCTGTTACTGCTAGTTGTTACTGCTGAGTGTTTACGTGTGTGTGTGTGAATACAGTACAGTGGAGTATAAAAGTGTGTTTGACAGGCCTATCAATCAGCTGCCAGCAGTGAGAGAGAATGTCAGGAGTGGTTATCTAATCCTCAAGTTCAGGCTTGATCTGCATTTAGACTTCTAACATTTACATTTAGTCTTCGTTTTATCGAGCTTGTCTACGCGTAACTCGCCGAGATTGTGAATATAAGGAAATATTTGAGCTATGAGGCGAAACAAAGTCTCTAGTGACAGTGAGTAAAATAAATACCAAAGATAAGACCAGAGAACTTTAACACAGCTGACACCCGTCAAGTCCAACCAAGGTGTAATTTTACTTGAAGTAAGAGTTCAGGTGCAAGCCAACAGATACATAAAAACCTTCATTACCAAAAACGTATTTCAAACACTATGATGCAGGAAAAGTAGGGCTGCAACAATAAACCAATGCCACGGTTTGGTTCATATCACATTTCTGATTCCCTTCATATTAAAAATATTTGAAGACAGTAAATATTAAATAGTGAATATTGTTACACTCAAGACAGAACCCTGCTAAAGAACAGGTTTGCGAGTCTCCTGTCTTGAGGAGTATACAACACAGATGTTATTTTCCATTCCCTGCCAGTACTGCTCTAAATTAAACCCAAGCACAAACACTTTAGAACAATAAGCAGATTCCTCACTACTGCAGGAGGGGTGAGATGACTGGTGGTATTAGCCTAAGCTTTCTGTTTTCCTATTAAGAGTACAGAGTACAGGAAAGGTTAGGAAACTATGTCAACAAATGCCTAATCTGTTTGCGCTCTTGACTGGCTTTCTGGGAAACAACATCACCAGATAGCAACCTTTACTCAATGCTAGTTATATCTTAAGCAGAGTCATATGGGGCTCCAACTTCACCCCCAGGGGGGAAAAATTGTATTTAGATTTTACAATGATGTACAGCCCTCCAAGGAGTGCTTTAAACAAATACACAATGTTATAGAATACAGTTTAAGAAGCTAGGCCTAGCTTAGATTATATACAATACAAGAAGGAGTCCATCCATCGCTCCCTCAATCAATGGGTCTTTGTCCCTTGAAAAGTTGAAGACATCTGTTGTATCATTTACAGCTGTGCTTTATATTCTGAGCAGCTCTTTCTAACACTTGCCACAGAGCCAAGGGTGCCATTTGTTGGCTTGCTGTGGATGCTGCAAAGCTGGGGTGAGGTCTGAATGTAGATGTAACCTGACCATCAGGCTTCAATCCCAGATCTGTGCTGATCAAGATCTTTCAAACAACTACTGGTCAGGGGTTTGCTTTCATATCTGGCAGATTATAGAAGACATAAGGATTGAGGTATGGAAAGTTTATTCCAGATGAGCACTTGCTACATGTTGATTATTAATTTCATCTGCCAGATAGGGATCAAAACAGGGTTTGGAAACTTATTGTACAATGTCTAATAGATCATAATACTGAGTTGTAAGAGCTTCTGGTCAGACCATAAATCTCACCTAAGAGGTGGAATGATATGTGGTATATTGAATAAGACAAGTAAGTAAAAATGAAAACACTGAACGTTCCTAAAGGCCCTATAAAGGCCTTTATTGCTTGACAAGTGCAGTTGTTCTTTCCTGTGTTGATGCTTACTGAAACACCGGAGCTCTTCCCTTTGTTTCAAACTGCCACCAAATCACCTCAGCACTCACCTGGGAGATGTAGCCAGGAGGCACGTGGATGGGTGGGATGGATCCATTTGGTGACATCATTGGAACCTCTGCAGGCCCTGTGTAAACACGAGAGAAAACAAACGGTTAAACACCCCAGCATGCTACCCAGATATAACAGTTCTGTTCTACCAGCCATAAAAATTTACACACATACACACAATGGAATCATTTAGGGGAAATAGATAAAATAAAGGGTCAGAATCGCTTCTGTTAATCAGAAGGAAACACTAAATATACAAAATACAGAATTTTTGATGAAAAAATGAATATTTGCAAGCTTCTTTGCATCTGAACTACAGCACCACAGATTCTGCAACCACAGAATTCTAAAGAAATCTCCAGTGATTACCACAGAACTAGAGTTCCTCTTCCTCAGAAAATGCCTCTACACACTACCATGTTAATTTATTAAATGTGTTGGCTAACCTGATTCTGTTTATAGCTATAAACAACAGTGTAGTGCCCTCAATCCAATTTTGCACATTTAGCACACATTGTTTGAACACATTGCCCATGTGCACATTCTGTCTGACCCTATTAATAAACCACCAACTATGCGAATATCTTTATATCACCATAAGCTAAACAAACAAAACTTATTTAATTCTCATTGATAACCATGAGGCCAGTTTAAGTGTTGGATACCAACCAGCAATGGCCGAAACATAGAAACAAACAAAGCAAACTGGCCAAAATGTGCCGGCCCACTTGGCACAGTGCGCTGAGGGTTGTGGGTAATGGAACTGGAGCAGAGTCCAGACAGGCTGTTATAGTGGATTGGAAAGGATTCAAGCAGCATGGAAACTCTCTTATTGCTTTGTGAGCTTCTCATCAGGTCTGAATTATGACCAAATTATTCTCCTATCCATCACTCGGTTTGACTGATGAGATCACCAGTCGTGACATCACATACCTGGGTGCGTTTTTCCAATCGACAGCTTGCTACAAACCCCTTAATTCTGAGGCTTTACTCAAAACAAACAATGATTTTCTACTGTCTGCATCATTCACTCAGAAATGTATCAGAAACATTGAAGAAGGCTCTTGTGTTTACATCCTTTGGCTGTTAAGCTTGATAGAGAACACAAATGTCTTTAATGTGAACTGTAGCAGCTTCTCATTATACTATACATTACAAAAAACAAAACATAGTAATTATCAATTCAGTTGTTTACCAGGCAGACAAAATTGTAATAAGAAAATAAGCATAATTCTACCATTATGGGAGACTGTATCATTTAAAACAATGAGCTTCATGAAAAGTATATTCATAAGGTCTAATTTCTAAAAGAACCATAACTGGTTAATGCAACATTGCATAATATGTCTTCTATCCTGTTTTCTCAGCTAACCTAAGAAAACACTTATATAACATTTTTCTGCCAAGCTGCCAATGACATTCCATCAAAAGCTAAATATGTTCTGCAGAATCTTACTTCAGCAACTCCAGCCTAACAGCCTTCGCTACTGTAGGTAGTCTAATGTAAACCAGACACAAAACCCCCTCATCAGCCCATTTACAGATTCACTGGAAGAAACGTATTCAGATCCAAGGCAAATCAAATAAATTGTGCTGCTCAGTTTTCCACTGTGGTCTCTGTCTTATTCTGTCCCTCTCCCTCACAGTAGTGGAGGTCTGGGTAAAGGCTGGTAAAGACATCATCCATCTGAGCCATCTGAGACAGCAGCAGTCTGCTACGAAATGCCTCAGCCAGCATAAATCACACAACAGGCTGTAATGAATTCTACAGTTGAGTCTTCATTAGGTGCCAAAGGCCTCATCACTACTATGTCATATCCTGAAGAACATTCCAGAACTGCTCATGTGTGATGTTTTTCATGCCAGAAACTGGACTCGGTTGAATAAATCCATATTACAAAATGTGTTTTCTTTTTCAAACAACTTATAAACCCTGAACCATTGACCTTGGCATTATAAGCGCCATGCTCCACTAGCTGAGCTACAGTTGAGCAACTCAGTTGAGGTTTCAGAGTTGGGAAGCAACTAAGAACGTTTAGACATCCCATGACAGTCCATATTAAATGCTTTTTAAAACAACTCTGCAAACTTTAATTCTTAAAGCAAACTTTAATTCTGCAAAATTGCTGCACTTCTAAGGGCATCATTTAAAGTCTTCAATTGTGTTGGGAGTTTGATCATTCTTTATTTACAAAGCTGTCACACCCTTAAATTGCTTCAACTTAGAAACCTTAGTGCCTTGTATCACAGCTTTCTGCTTTTTTAAAAGAATAGTTCAACTAAATTTTAACACTGCAGCTTTCCAAACTACAAGAGACTCATGGTTGAAGTGTAAAGCAATTTGAAAATGACTTAAATGTTATTTAAAGACTTTTAAATAAAACTAATTAAAAATGCACCAGCATATCAGGAGGTTGAAAGGGCTGGATTAGCATTAGCAATTTTCCAGTAACAGCTAAACTCCTGCTGATATCAAAGGGTCTTTTTGGTTAACTGGTGAGAGGAGAGGAGGAGTCTTTACTGGAATGGCGTGTGTGTGCGTGTGTGTGTTTATGCTTACGTGCACATATAAGTGTGTCTGTGTACTTCACAACAGGGGCCCCTCTGTGCAGGACCCCAGTTAGAAAGATGGCCTTGCTAAGAGAACAAACCCAGTAGACTATGTTTTCAAACACAAACAACCTGTCAATCAGAGCAAAGTTGAATAAGTGGGCCCTCGCCATTAGTGTGTACTGGCATGAGCACAAGCATGTGCGTGGGTGAGTTTAAAGTAGATGTAAACTGTGTGTTTGAACCATCATTACCTAACAAGTGCACAAAATCAAGGTTACCTTGTGTACACTCACCCACATATATGTATGCACACAAACACAGTTGACACAATGTACAAGGATCAACATAAGTAAAATAATTAACCCAGCAGGCAACAGCCTTCATGACATCATTTTTACTAACTTAAGTTTTTAGTGCAAAATCCAACTGATCCTCTGTCTGTGTGAATGTTCAGCATCTTGAACTAATAAATAAGTGATGTGAAAGTAAAAAATGACATCATTTTCTCTATTTATAGGGATGGATGGGGAGATTAGTCAACCAGTGGTGGAAAAAATCAAATTTTGCTGAGGTGGTTTTCTTTCTCAAGGCCTGACTGTAAATCTGAGCTGACATGATGATGCAGATGCTCTGTCTGAAGATGAGAAACAGTTGCCACGGCACATCAGTCGTGATATTACTGTTGTCGTGATATCACTGTTGAGACGCAAGCCCACTCTAACACAAGGTACTACAGTAATACGATGGTATGTGTACTAAATATGATAATAATCCAGTATCATGATATATATTGAAGTTTCATAGTATTACTTATGACTGTCAATTCAATCATGCTGTAATTGTGCATGTGATACTAAAAAATCATGATTTAATTTTCTCAAAATTCCACAGTATCAGTATTTTTCTTCAGTATGCATTTAAATTTTTCACATTTCAAAGAAAACCCATGCACAGATCATCTAAATAAAAAGGAATGATGAAATATGCATTTCCCAGTAAGGACAGACAAGTTTCAATCACAATCCAATAGGGACACTGTAGTGCACTGTAATTAAATTTCAACATACAGTACAATATACATGCCCAAACCACAGCACTGGTCAGAAAGCATCTACAGACTGGAAACATAAAGTCCCTGAGTGTTCAGCAAATGACTATTCAGAGAGGAAGAAAACAGGCTTATGTAAAATACACCATTCATGGCTTCTTTCCATAGCAGAGCACATGTGGGCCTGAGGGAGTCTGTGGGCTATAATGGAGACAGCTGCCTGGAGTCACAGTCAGGCCTGGTGGAGTGTGCGAATGCACAGAAGACGTCTTCTCTTTCCCTGTATACACTGAGAGCACTCATGTGAAATCTATACTCGCTGCACATGGCCTGCTTTCTTTCCCCACTACTGAGCTCTGCAAGTACCCATCTCATCTCCTCTTCACTCTGAGTGGCTGTAAAGCACGGCTGAATTCTAAACCATATTCTCAATGTATGTATTGTGATCTCTTATGCATCTTATGCATTCTCTGCCTTTGAAGTATGGTCCATTTTTGAAGTATACAGTACTCTAACTTGAGTGCTAGATTGGACCACTATATGTTTTTGTATAGAATCCTTACCAGATCTAGGAAATACAATCACTTACCTCAAGGTAAGGTAGAGCGTTTTTGTATTTGGTGCCTAACCTCTGGTATAGCCTGTCTGACACTGTTCATGGCTCAGACACTCTTTACAAATGTAGACTACAAACACTAAGAGACATGGCAAATAAACTAAACTAATTGTAATTTGTACAATTTGCTGGTTAGAATAAGCAATATAATAAACTCAAAAGCTTGTATTTTAAAGATGGCAGCTTATTAACCCAACTGAGTTGCAAAACATCTTCAGACATCTTGAAAATAGATAAACAAATCCAGTTGACTCCAAAATTACACAATAGCCTGGATAACTGAGGAACAATTATGCCATTCCGTACCTTTACCTAGTGTTACAGATGGCTTGAGGCAAAGACATGGATACATGAAAGCAATGAATGGGAATTCAAAGCGTAATTAGAAATTTTAGGATGGCAGGCTGGTTAATCTTCAAAAGAATGTCTAAGCCAGTAAAAGCCCACAGCTTGTTTTTATCAGGCAAGAGATGGGCAAGGCATGCCATACAATCAAAAGCGCTGTTCCCCTGTTAAAGGAAACAGATAAACATAACCCAACATCCACCCAGACAAATCTATGTGAATATGAGCTGCAGTGGATGGCTGCAACACTGATAACAGGTTTCTAGGTTTTCAGATGGAGAGACAGAGTCTTCTTGTAGCACTTCCAGAAAACCAGAGATGGCAGTGGCACAAGCACTGTTGTCGTTCCGATCTTAGTAAGCCCTATGCCAGCTCACTTCTGGTCCTCTTCTCTCTCACTGCACAAGAGGCTCCATTTAGGGGCCCAGCCACTGAGGCTCCCAGCACACAGACAGCAATATGCTCCCAGTTGGCAAACAGACGTGTGTTTGGACAGTCACTGTAGTCCTCTCCACTTAGCAAACACCAGCATTCCTGCAGCTCCAGAGCCGATGCTAACATGCATCTGCAGCACAATGCATTCTCATACATCGTATACAGCAACCAGCAGAACCAAGTTATCTTCTAAAAGAAAAACAAGGAAAGGTTTGTCTCTTAAGCTCTTCTCCAGGAGTTTTTCCAACCATGGAAGAATCCAATCCCATCCACTGTGCTAGGGGGGCTACTGCACCAGGTCCTCACAGGACACCAAGGACTGTCAACTTTCTGCCTTTTGGAGTAGGAATATTGTTAGACCTTGAAACAGCCAATACAACATTTAAATGTTTGTTATTTATTGAGCAAATGCATCAATTTTCCAACAATAAAGATTTGGTGGGTATTTATTTACTTTCACAGCAGCCTTGAGGAGATCAATGTAATTTTATGACATTTCAAGGAGTCCCTGTTGGAGATCAAATCTATAAAACAATATTTGCTTTAGCATAGAAAAGAACAAAATTGCCACAGACATCAAGCCTGGATAAAGGACAGTAGAAATCCATGCAGGATCTAAACTTCACATCCCGGAATAATGCTAGTATGTCACTCATCAGGCCACAAATTACTCAGAAATACATCTAATTAGTCAATAATGTTTCACTCTGTCAATACGTCAATCATTCACTACATTCTGTCAGCCAGTTAAACAAAGTAGAATAGTTTAATTTGGACATTAAACTTATAATGGAGGTGCAATTGTATGAGAAAGAATGAGAAAACATTTTGCATTGCCAGACCACATGCTAACAAACACAATATATTTACATTATATTAATATATTTGAGATGAGAGAAAACTACATTGTTTATACGTTGTTGAAATTACAAACTGAAGCTTCAGTAATACAACAGGAAAAAAAAATATTGTAATATTGTAAATACACTCCATATACCTTGTTGACAAATTAACTCAATTTATGTAAAAGTAAACAAGCTCAAAAGTGCCTGTAATTACTGTAGAAACACTAACAAGCTACTTTTAAGCCTCACTCTTATTACGTCATGTTATATTAATCTAATTCTTGATGCTACATACAGCATCAAAACACACACACACACAGTGTTGTGTTTACTTCTAAGGTTAACTGACAGCTAGAGTTTACGGGAAGCACCCTCTTACAAACACACACATTAACACACACTTTCACTTCCAATCTCATTGGAAAACTCTTCACATACTGCATTATGCTTTTAAAGCTGCTCATCTGTCACATTAGTGGGGGTACAACTACTGTCAGACTCCTTATGGAAAAAAATGGGCTTATAAGTAAGTATGCCTTAGAAATCCAGTAAAGAGCCACATACATCATCTCTTCCTGGTAGAACATCTGACTCTATTAATCACCGGCTCCATTAGAATCCCATCATGTGTATTAGTAGACCAATTCATGAGCATCTAGTCCTAACTAAACCAAGCGCAACTTGGGATTAGTTGCCGCTGTTCAAACAGTTTCCTAAGAGCTTTCTGGAACCAATCAGATCTTATTGGAAAACATCTCCAAAGTTTTCTGCAGACTCAACTGGACTGAGGTTTTAAGGCTTTATCTATGGTGCCACTCTGCGATAATGGGGGTGAAGGAGGTTATGATTTATAATGATGTGTTTTTGAGGTCTGAGGGCTTTATGCTAGAAAATGAAGTAGGGGATTTTTAGCATCAGCTTCCAGAGGTAAAAGCACCACAGATGTGCAGTCAGCGCACACATATCCATTTATTCAATGGTTGACGTGCACACTGCCACAGGCAGGGCAGGGTCGAGGCACACACCACATGGTATCAGTCGCTGACTGTGCACGCCTAAGCTTCCTAAAGCCACTGGTGCTACACAACACCACATATCTCCACACACATACACTTTAAACAGTTATATCAGCCAATAATCCATCAAACAAAGGATTGACCTTTTGAAATAAAGGTCAAAGGATGATATCACTTAACCAGCCCAGGGCGTTTTTGCTCTTTGTGAAAATACATCCGGCAAATTCATGTGTTGCTTTAAAGATTCTTATCTTACCATATTTTCTACTACTGCAGTTTGATGTGCAGGGACAGGTAAGCAAATTTTCAGCAACAACATGAATAGAGCGTTATCTAAATGAGCAGCAACCGGAATGACATACAGGCCTATTGGGACATACAGCTGAGATGAGTCATGTTGTATAGAATGAAAGGTATGTTTGATTCAAACAGGTTCCCGCAAATATCAGTCACTTGAAGTTCATCAGAACAGCTTCAGGTTCCATTTGACATCTACATACACATTCCTAACACAAATGCATTTCCTTAAGGAGACCACATTGTGATGACGTTCCCTCCTCCCCTCCCTGTGGATTCCTGAACATTTTTCTCTCTTAAGTCTTTTATTTTAAAATGTACACACACACAGACACTTAGCAGCTGCATACCTCTGCTACAGAAACAAGCTAAAGTGATGCACTCTTTAACATGGCTTGGAGTTATGCCAGAATATGTGCAGCTTGTGGGCTGTATGTTGGGTGTGCTCCTACATGTCTGTCCTTTAAAACTCTGGCAACTCCAGCTGAATGCTGCGTGTCTCCACCCAACATGGTAGCCAAGTCTCTAATGCTTTAATGAGGTTACATATTATTCTCCCGCAAACGTTTGCTAACAATTACTGCTCAAAAATAATGAAGAAATCACTTCTACTTTCAAAGTGGTACTTGCTAAGGCAAGCATGACTATTATTATTGCTCATACTTATGTTTAGGGAATGGAACAAATTATTGGAACAAAATTACACCATAACAACCATA
The DNA here is from genome assembly GCA_036877545.1 of Yasuhikotakia modesta. Lineage (NCBI taxonomy): Eukaryota > Metazoa > Chordata > Actinopteri > Cypriniformes > Botiidae > Yasuhikotakia > Yasuhikotakia modesta. Next base: position 112,256 of record JBAJNP010000021.1, read on the forward strand.
GAGCACTGTGCTGACAACCAATCAGAGCACATTAGCAACCGTCATAGCAAACTTCCCGACAAAACCATTGAATAATACCAATGTTTCACACAGGCAAGCACTAAAATTTTATTCAAAAAATGTTGTTCTGCTTGCACTTCATCTGATCAACCAGACAGGAAGTGTGCCTTAACTCCACCCTATAAAGCCAGCACACTTAAAGTATGCACTCCCATCCTCACTCAGGCAGGTCAAACAGCTATTTAGCCAGGTAAAGATGAAACCTTGGGAGCATGTAAACCTTTGAGAGCAATAGTGCCCTGAGGAGGAAAAGGTCTCTTAGTGAAGCCCAGCCCTGGCTCTCACCTGCCAGCTCAGATTTCTATTACCCCTCCCACGGGACCACTCCCCTTTACAGCAGTCTTTTGTTGGAAAGGAAAGCCTCTGAACCAAGACTGACCCTCCCCAAAAACACACACCCCTTCTTACTTGCTTGGAATTTCTGTATTTCACACTATGGGCTTCATGAAACATTAGAAAATGACTTTGTCAAGCACACATATGTGACTGAAACACTGATAGATTTAGACTAACAGCCTTCATTGTAGAAACCCCTGTAAAGGACAGGCGTCTCTTCAGAGCCCACAATCCCAAAGATCTGCCGCTCAGACGGAATACATCACAGCCTGATGTCTTCTTGGCGTTCTGTCTATTCTATGCCAATGTCGTCCTACAAACTGGGTTCGTATGAAAGCATAAAAAATAATGGCCATTTCAAACAGCTTCCAGACATTTAGACTTAAGTTTGCAAACAGTTTCAAACAGACTATATAAAACAAAAATTACGAGGTTTTGCACAGTTACGTTGACCAACATAGAACCTATAGCGTACCAATAGCAATGTAAAACCTAAGCCTACCAGTTTACCTGTATATAAATATATGCAGCTACCTAACTAATTACCTTAAACCGTTTCTCTCTCTGTCCATCATCCATCTTTAAATTTTCCCATTAGCCGGACGTGTTGTTTTCACTAGAATCTTGTCTTCTCTGAGAATCTAGATTAATGATGTATATACATCCGGGTACCTTGACAATATGGCTCTGTAAACCTACTAATCGTAAAATGCATGTGCTGTTTGATGTTCTGTGTATGCGTGTGGATGATGAAATAAGCATGATCTTGTCATCTGTCACTGGGGAGAAGTGCACGTCTAGTCAGTGAGTGTGTGTTTAAGCAGGAAATTGTGTATATTCCTGTCTGTGTGTGGATGAGCAGGAAGGATCGAAAAAGGCTGCCAGCACATGGGTGGTCCCGCACCCTTCCAGCACATCTCCTCCAACACAGCGTAAACCAACTGGACCTCTGGGCCACACTTGACCTTCATCCATCAGGCTGGTGCGTGCACCAATCCAAAAACTCTGGATCCCCCAGACTGCAGGAGCAGGAGATATACGGACCTCAGCAGGGCTGCAGAAACACACACTGAAGTGTCCTGTAAACACTGAAATGGCAGCAGGAGGCCCAGCTGAGTTAGACACCCAAATCAAGAGCAATTTGCAGATTTACACCAACCCTCAGAGAAAAACAGGCACTCTGAGGAGAGAAGCATTAATCTCTAACAGCCTTAATATCCCTCACGCTTTATCTGCCTTTTAAACAACATTCAGTGGCGACTCCCTAGTGCTTATACCAGCATGAATTTCCATGCTGATTCAGCCTCATTAATTCTGGTTAGTGCTAGTCCGACTGGTAGACCACAATTACCATGTTGATCGCTAGCAAAACTTCAACCAGCCTGGCTTTTTTGGAATGACAATGTTTTGGCAATCACATATCATTGCAATTCTTTTTGCACCAACACTTTAGAACCTTAAACTGAGATTTTACAATTTGTTTTTTGTAGGTTATCATTTTCTACTGCTCACTACTAAAATAGCAAAATCATCTATAACAGTTGTTTCAGTTAACATCAATAACTTAAATGTTTCAGTATAGTTAGAACCACCTCTAGTCAAATGTCAAAGACTCACTCTCATGCAGTATGTCACATTCAAATTATGCTATTGTGATACATTGGAATTTTTAGCATGAAGGAGTTGGACAAAAGGCAGCCTCTGCTGGCAACCTGCATTAAAAACACATGCTGGCAAAATATTTTTTTTCCTGCCAGCTCCACACAAGGAAGACATCCGTGTGACTATCTCTCTGTGGGGCAGTATGTACAGATCTAATGTCTAATCCATCTCTAGTTACAGATACATCTTCTCTCCTTGCTCACGGTCCCAAGTGGTCATCTTTCTCACAGTTGCAGCAAACCAGAGCCTCTCCCAATCTCACGCACATCACCACCGAGATTATGACACAGCGATCTGTGTCAAGTTCTCAGGTGAAATGTGAGCGCTCACTCTGGAAACTCATATTTTTGTTGCAATTCTTTAAAAGTGGAGATAAAGAAGACATTGAAACAACAGACAAACCTAGTTACAAGAATAAAGCAAGCTGAAGGCCGCACGTGGATTCAATGCCTCATGTTTGTTTCTCCTCAGGTCCATCTTTCTTCAGAAGAGCCACACATGTGGTAAACATATTGAGAGGAAACTACAAAGCCCTGGTGTGGCGGAGCTGTATCACATCACTGGTGCTTTGTTGTGGCTGCTGACCTACATACTGGGGTGTATGAGAAAGGAAAAAAAACTGGTTGCCATTAAGAAAGAGTGAAAGGGTTGATGACTGGTCGAAAGTGATTAATAAGTCACAACAGGTGCCTGATAATCTAAAAGATTTTGTTTTTTTAATACTGTAAATGTGCTGACGCTCATAACTGACTATGCTAATACATAACCTTCCCACAAAAAACATGCTACATCGTGGTCTTTATTTAAAAGTGTCCTCAGTCCTGAAAACTGCCATCATGCCATTTCAGTTTCAGAGAAAAACTGTGTGGACAACTGGAACATTTTAGTTTTGCACAATTTACTTTTGTTTTGCATCAGTCTAGCCTGTTGTTGTTGTTGTTCTGAAAACAAACCTTAATTTCAGAAGTGGTACCAGATTGGTACCAGATCAGATATTTGAAGGTCTTTAACGGGTGACAGACAATGAGAGAAAGAAAGAAAGGGGCGGAGGAAGAGACTGGCTAGCACACATAAGCATCTCTATAAGATGTTCGGGTCTGCTGTTATTGCAAGCTAGTTTTTCCTGCTACTGATCACCAGTCACTCAGAGAAGACAATTATTCCTCATGAGAATGATAAAAAGAAAGAGAGAAGGAGAAAGCAGGAATTAAACGAGACAGGGCACATGCCTGTAATAGCAGTGAGGCAGACAGAACAAAGCCTGGGCCAGATTTACTACTGCATACAGTAATACACACGTACAAGCACCAAACGCACAACTGCCAACCTCGTTTTGGTTTCTTGTACCTTTTCTGGCAAAGCAGACTTGAGCAATCTATAAATGTTCCCTATAAGAAGAGGAGAATGAAATCAGAATCCACAGACAATTGAGGCACTACTAATATTTAACCCTCCTATTATCTTTGGGGTCAATTTAACCCCATTTAATGTTTAATGTCTCTAAATGCATGGTTGGCATCATTTTTTGGCTTGTTATTTAATGGCTATTTAGGTAGTCAACAAATAAACAAAGTACTTGATACACAAACCTGGGTAAAAATCATATTCTGGAGGTTTAAATTGCTGGGGTCTTTAAATTGAGGGTAATTTTTTATGCTGATGTTCATCTAAAAAATAAAATAAACATCTATTCAAACATTTCTTTAAAAAATTTAATGTGGCTGAAGAAACTTCTTGGCTATATTGAGTCACTATTAAAAGTTCCCTGGCACCAGATTTTGTCAATTTTGTTTAAAACTATTTAAACAAACATAAAAAGTCACCCGCTCTGAGAAGACACTGCATCTGTGTTTTCTCTTCTGATAAAGCCATCACATACAGCCATAAATCAACAGGCTTTAGTTCTTACAATTCTAGGTCATTCACCATTCATAAGACACACAGTACTTCAGCTCTGTGGTTCTGGAGGCTTGAGAGGACCACAGAATGTGTTCCAGTTCCAGACACTGGTGAAAGCTCACCCTGCTTTCCACTGATCTAACTCCCAGTCATCCTGTTCTGTTTCTGCGCCCAGACCTCCAAGACATTTCGTCACTGCACCTCTGTTATGCCTGGCCATGCTGTTCAGAGTAAACATATTTGCATTAGCCTGTATCCAAGGCAGGATTTACACTGAGTCATTCTCATAGGAAACAATAATCTCAGGTTAAAATCTTTACTCAAATAATGAAACATCTGAAATGTCTCCTGGACAGCCAATGAGATTAAGTGAAGCGCAAATAGAGACTTTTGCTGAAGCCTATAGTTTCTCAAATTGTTTTTGTAATATTTAGCAATTTCACACTCCTCACGAATTGCTGAAGAGATTTTTCACATTTGCCAAGACACCAAAGCCTGTAATAAAAAAAGATTTCAACATTAACTATAAACATTTCTCATCAAATTCTTCCAATTATCTGAGCTATGCTATTGCATCATTTAATGTTCTTTAAAAATCTGAAAAAAATCTGAAATACTGTTACTTCCATAAAAAAACACAACAACTGAGAATGGCTGAGAATCACAACACTTTATATCAATGTTAAAACAATTTCATAATGGTTTAAAATAAGTGTTCCAGTTCTGTTTGGTTATGCTAATTGCACATAAATTACAATTCATCTTGAAATTCCTATGAGGATAAAAGCACCTATTTTTCTCTATGTAGACATGATATCTTCTTTCAAACATGTGATTGAAATTCCTGAGCAAATCAGCAGTGTTTGTCCATAATTACAGCCCATCTCTTCCACAGCAGACCGCATGGACATACAAGGCTACTACAGAAGTTTTTAGGAGACTGAATGTGTGTGTCAGGAGTCATGTAGGCTAAACTGTGTCCTCTTTATTGTAACCACAGTTGCCTGGCAACTGTTCCTGCACTTATCGTGTTCCGTCTGATAAGCTACTGCGAGTCTGAGGTGGATGCAGGTGTTCCATAACATAGAGAGAGTGCTTTTATAGCACTGAGCCAATCAGATGAGAGGATGTAGACGTTCCACACAAACAGTATGGAAAGGTCCTCTAGAGCATTCTGGAGAATAAGAGTTTTAGAGAAAACAAAAACTGCTCAGAATCTCCAAGTAATTTAATCTGCAATTTCTTAAACATTTCATCTAATTTTTTCTAAGACAATTAACAACAACAAAACTGGATAAAACCAAAAACACCATCAAGCTCATAGAAAGCAATCAAGATTTCCTCAGGGTAGAAGAAAAGAGGAGTGGAGAACAATGCTGAGTCAAAGATCTTCCCTCTGACCTCATTATGTATTTTCTCACTCGATGGGGGTGGGGTGCAGATAAACAAACAGTGTGTGAATGTGTTTCTGTGTTGTTATCTGGAGGACCTCGACCACATCAGTCTCAGTAAACAATACATAAACTTCCAAATGAAGGTTGTGGACATCTTTAACTGACACTTTCAAAGAATGTAGTCAAAATACTTTAGAAATGGCCACCAAACATGTACTGGACTGGAGTCCAAGGACAAAAAAAGGCCTCAATATATCTCAATTTCGATGTGAGAATGTCTTAATTTAGGATTAGATTTAAACACTGAGAAGAAAATGTCGAGAGCTCTAAAAATTAGCAGTAGACCCTCCCTTGTAACAGGCCTATTTTTACAAACCTGACCTATTTCTAAGTCTGCAGGAGCTCCACAGAGCCAGGGCTAACGTCATGTCTCCTGGGCCACTGGGCCTGCTTTTGTTCCCTGATCACCCTGGAGAAGGGTGGAGTGTGGAAAGACACATACATACAAACACAGATATGTGTGTGTATTCAGTGCTTTCCCTGTAAACAAACCAAAAACATATTGATTCTAGAATCCCAGCACTGAATGTTATTGCTCTGAAGTTGCTTTTCCAAAGTTCAACTTCGTCTCACAAAACAACTTGAGAGAAATTAGATTGTTTTCATACAGTGTAATACAATGAAATTAAGTGTTATAAACAGTGTGGTTAGCGTCTTACATAGTTTTGTCCTGGATTTAAAATATCTGAGATCATGGTTAAATCACTGACCTTTGGTATCTGACCTATTTATAAATAACTGATGGTAGTTCAGACTTTATTTTGGCAAATCCAAGCACAATTTGAAACTCTGTTGACATTTCTTCTAAAATAATTACATAAGTAGTTTCAAAACCAGAAACACTGCTAGGGTCTTTTTCTTTACAGAAATAAGCAAAAGTGTACAGTTGCACTCAAATATTTTATTGGATGATAAATAATAAAGAGACATTTAATGAGATTTTTTTGTCCAGCCTTGCATTTATTCAGGGGTATTAATGAGTTCTTGGAACTTTGTAGAAACAGATCCCATCTCAGAACTGGGGGGAGAGAGAGAGAAAGAGACAGAAAGAAAGAGAGAGAAAGTAAGGGAGAGGGAGGGGCAGAAAGAGAAAAGCAGGAGTGCCCTGAAGTCTTAACTACAGTATATACTGTATATGTTGATGTACAGTATGAACATAGATGCCCTACAGCAGTGTAGACTGGGGATTTCTAGCTTTGTTTTGCCACCTGTATGATTAAACATTAAATAAGCCACAGAACACAACATTTCTCTGACGTGTGTGAACAGATGTACACACCTTAAGTAAGAGAGACAGACATGGAGTGTTTAGCCATAACATGATTGGTTTTAATTATGGTAAGGCATTTTGTTGCGGTCTAATAACCCTGATCCCGGTGACTCATTGTTCCCAGCAGCTACACACACACAGACACACACACACACTTTTTCTCTCTCTAATAGAGAGGTGTCACAGCTGGGAGTGTGTAAACAGGCATGGAAATTAAGAGTAAGTCAAAGCACAGAGGACTTCCTGTTACAAAGTGAAAGTGAGACCTCTCCAAAGTCCAAGGTTTATTAGAGATCAAAACCACACACAGTTTCTATGCTTTCCAAAGGCATATTGACTCCTATACTGTACAAACTGTATACCCCTTAACCAATGGCACCTATATCAAGAAACAGAGAGAGAGGGCGTGAGAGGTACGAGACAGAAAGGACACTTTTTATTTATAGCACTTTCTTTTACTTAATTTCCTTTATGTATCACATCTAAAGCTTATAATCACATGAATTTTCTTTTGTAAAACTGTCATTATGTACTTTTATGCCAATAAAGCTTTCATCCAGAAACTCAACAAGTGAAAGAGAGAGACAGCTGAACTCTTTGACTCCTGGGATCAGGGAAAAGAGAGAGTGCATGTAAACACTGCTCGTAAAAATGAACGACTTGCACACCATTGTGATACACAAGACCCTTCGCCTAACCCTCATCTCTGAGCTGACTTCCTGTAAACTCCTGTTAACAGGCATAAATATTTAACATACCAGCAAACATCAGGAAAGAGTGGCCAGATAACAGTTAATACACTGAGATCGTAGCACAAATATTACATAAAACCAGCCATGATTCAACAAAGTAAAGAATTTCACACCAAATCTCTCAAGCACACAACAAATTCCTGAGCCCAGACACCACAGTCAGATGAGAACTAAACATTGCAAACAGAAATCTGCTTTAATCTCACTTGACCTGCGGAGACACATACATAACTGTGAAGGGGAGGGCAGCTGCTACAACATGCCCACAAAGGAAGAGAGGAAGCGAAATGAATTTCAACCCTTCTGCTGAAATGACCATTGAACTCTGTCAGTGACCTTGTTTAACCTGGTGTTAAGATTTATATTAGGTGATCTGATCTACAAGGAGTCGCACTTAGAAGTAAAATATACATCCAGAATATGCACTGAATACCAACCAGATTAAATGTTTGGTTTAAACAGCCTTACATTAATGTATTGGTTGTATTATTAACTCCAAAGCAATTACCAACATGTTCAAGGTTTATACAAGGTAAACTTTATAACTAAACCCTTAAATAACCCTTAAATGTCACTGTGACTCACCCTCTGTACCAGGTCATCTTACGATCATAACAGATTAACTTTACTAACAAACATGACAAAACACACATCAAGAAAACAGATGCCTGCTACAGTTACACTCTGTAAGACCAAATGTGTTTACATATTTACACTCAGGAACTCATAAACACACACAGTATTTACACTCATGAACATCAGAGACGGGCTCGTCTCCAAAATCATCCTTTCAAAGCCTCCTCTGGGGGTCAGTTTAGCAAATGCTTTTATAACCTCAAAACTCTGGAGTGTTGAGAGGTTACTGGTGATGATGCCGCGGCAGCCTTGATGTTCTTTGGAGTCACTTTTCTTTGAAGCACATGACTTCAACCTCATCTCCACATCTGTAAACATTACCTGCTCCACAGGTGTGTGTGTGTGTGTCACACAGATGGTACTTTGGTGCTGGTACTACAATACCTGTCTGTTTGCTAGGCAGCTGATTTTAAACATTCACCTGTGCATCTGCATGACACTGGGACGAGTGCTGCAATGCAATGTGGGAGAATTGTAACTGTAAGAATTGTTCAATATAATAAAAAATTTAAATCTGACATGTCTATATTGTTTTGTTTTTACAAAGACCCAATTTCTTTTAATACTTTTCTTTTAATTACTGTTTACCTGAATAACTAGCTAGGTGGCATTTCATTTTGTAATATTAATATTTGTGCTAATATTTATGTGTTCAAAAGTTAACTGCAGTGTGATCACATACACTCAACATCATGCTGTCTGCAAATGTCTCTCACTTCAAATTACTTCAGAGGTTTTCCTTTTAAAAACTGTTGCTAAGGACCAACAAATACAAACTCGGTTACTTTTAAATTATTGTTTAGTCCCTCCAAAATGATCAATAAGGGAATTGCTCCGCCAAGCACAGAAAATTCCTATTGGTTTCCCATGCTAGTGTGCATGCTTTCCCACAGAGTGGTGTGAAGAAGCACACAGAACAGACATGCTACTGGTGCATGTTGAGCTGGAGAGAAGTGCACTGTGAAACGACGTCCAGCACTGTGTTTCAACAGCTGTGTTTACTGCAGCCGTCTCGCTCTTCACACGCTCATCTCTCCAGTCACACACCTGGAGCCAGTGATGACGTGGAAACATCACACACAGACACACACACACACACGCTGCCTTTCTAAATTTTTTTTGCACTTTCGTAGCATCATACTTTTACATACTATGTTGCCCAAATATTCAAACAAGTCACACAATGACACTATATATAGTAAAAAAACAAATGAGGTACAACTGAAGATAAAATAAATGCAGTAAATGTACAGTCTTTCTCCAGTAATGCTGGGTGTTTAGAAAAGAGGGCGGACTGGGCAGAGCCCGAGATCATGTGACAGGAATGCAGGGGTTGAGACTACACCATGTCCTGCTTTGCCCTCCAGATAAGCTTTCTGAAAATAGTCCTCTCTCACACTTCTCCTCATTAACTGCCATGGATACAGTTCCTCTCCCAATATCCTGTAAACAAAACATAACTACGGTGTCCAGGAAGGTTCTTGTCGATTTTGGCTGTGAATGGCAGTTAAAATAAAGCAAGTAGTGGAAATAAGCTCATGTCTTCTCACAGCACCAGCTAAACTTTGTGTGTTCAATGCTGAAATAAAGCTATAACCTTAGAACATCTGCTTCAAATTGATTTTACATTAAATCTTTAAAATTGCCATTCCCTTATATATGTGGACAGTTTTTTCTTAATAAAAGGCCAAAATCCCAAAAAGCTAAAAACTTTTACATTTTCATATTATGTTTCAGAAAGAGTAACAGAGTATAATGAGTAACAGAATAAAGACAAATAAATAAACTTGCATTATGAACTTCACTACAGTACTGTGTAAATGCTGTTCACTAGAGCACTACAGGACTGTGTAAATGTGCTGAACTTGCATTTACCTTTATACATGTGGCAAATACACTTTCACTTGCAGCGTTTATCATTATGCGTGTTTCCTGGTAATCAAACCACTGTGACTATGTGCCTTGCTCTATTATTTAAGGTACATTTAAAACTCCATTAAATTATGTGCGCTTGGAAAGGACACAGAGTTTTAATGTGTGTGGACAAGCTCCAGTCACACACAAAGATTAATTTCTCACCCGTTTAGGTGAGCAAACAGACTCATTTCCACCCACTGTGACAGCAGGACACGACAGAGTAAAGCTTCAGTTCACTAAACCAGCTAAGAAATCCACAAACCACTTCATAGAAATGCTACTACAACAATCTGACTCAATCTAAATAAATAGCCCATTATAACAGTAACGTTGTTCTGAGCAGATATTTTCATTTCAGCTGAGTGATTGTGGCACTTGTGAAAACTAAACTCTCAAGTGCTTGAATGCAGTATTATGCTGTGGGGTAAATGAGCACAATATGCTCCATGGACATTAATGCTCTGCCTCCACCCGACTGCTTCCCTCTTCCAGTTCAGCCACAGGAAAGTTTGGTGAAGGAGTGATGTGGAAATTCACCTCTTATATTTTGAATATCAGATCTGCATCGATGAGTCAGGAAACCAGCACAGTTTTCCCTACAGCACCTTCACCTCACTCATCTTACACATTAGCCAGGCCCCTCCACCCCAACTCTATAAACTTAGACTTTTATGAATCAGGCCAGGAGTTTCCTCCAGCCATTTCTGAGCTCCTAAAAAAATCCAAGTTTCCACTAAAAGGATGGAGTAAAGGGTGGAGTATATTGATAGATGTGTGTGTACAGGTTTAGCTATTTTTTTGAGGGCCACATCTTTAAAAATGTAAAATGAACATTTTAGTTGGTTTAGGTTAGTAGCTTAACAGCGCAAAGTCAGCCAAATCATGTTATACTTTATCTCTAAGAATTGCAATACACTTATAAGATACAGTATAGTAGGATTAGAAAATAAACAATATTATTGAAAACAACTGACATCTGTAACACATCCTCACTAATAGAGTGAAACAAACCTGTGTACTGTATGTGTGGGTATTTGTAAGAGGGAAAGACAGGTGTGATTAATTGCATATATTTGTTGCACTTAGGTAATAAGTAAATCAAATCAATGTATGTCAATAAAACATTCTCACAGAACAATGTACTGTGAATAACATAACTGATGTTATTTTAACATAATTTTTTTGCAGTGGAAAAAAACAAGGAATATTATGACTGACAACAAAGAACATAAATTCTACCACACGGCAAAAAAACAAAACAAATGAAGTGATCTGAGAACAAGACATCCTCAGAAACCACAGCCAGTGCTACACACCACTAAAGACCAGAGACCAAATGTGAGTCTAATGACAACAGCCTCAGGTTAGACATCCTGCACACAAAGTCTAGTTGAACTCTCTCTGAAAGGACAAGGGAAGGAATGCCTGAATGCGCTGCAGGCTGAAGAATGAGGAGAAGCCTGTGCTTCCCATAACTAAAATTCAAAGTCCCTCACGGTGCTATCCGACCCAGGACTCACATTCTTTCACCTTAATCTGCCATCTCCAGCCAGAAGGACCAGATAAAAGAAACAAACCAGAGCCGTCAGAGAATTGCAATGCAGAGCTGGAATATGTAGGACAGCCGTGAGTACTGGTGTAAACGGAGATAGGAGACTATGATTTAGTATGGTAAGGTGGTTTGGGTGAGTCGCCTAGTGTTGGGAAGGGAGCAAAGGACATACTATCACAATGGCTTTCTCAAATCATAGCGTGACACTAGTGGATTAAAATTCCTATTTAAAATAAATGTAAAAAAATAATTGACTATAAACTCCTACTATTTAATTAAAACATTTTCCTACTATTTAATATTTGTGTGTTTCGTTTAAAAGTATGCAGACAGCAATGCAGCCAACTTGTGTTTAGATGGAAGCCTATTTAATCCAGTGAATACCTGACACCTACCAACACTCTTGAAACTTACTCTTGTGCAGTACTGATATTTTTCGAGAGATTTGATCCATCTAGAAAAAAATTCCAGAGACACGTATGCACACACATACATAGTGAGGTTATGAGGATGTTACTAACTCTAGCAACCAAGTTAATGGCCTCCATTAAGTCGGAGCCTTTGGCTCCTTGGGACCGATTAGAGGGAACTCTCAGGGGGCAGCTGCACATGAACATATGGTGTGCTGCGCTTTAGGCATCCTCTCCTATTTTATGTGCAGTTGGTCTCATTAAAACCAATAGCATTTTGTCACCAGTAAAAAGTGTGTGATGAAACAAGACACATTAAAGAGCATTCACTCTCCAGCAGACAAAAGGCATGATGTGCTATGCAACAGTTTCCAGCCACAGACAATCATTAACAGACACATGGGAAAGTGTGTAAACATTTTGCAGATGGATGGTTCTTGTTGGACTGTTCTGACCAGCTTACACACCGAGGGAGATGAGAGAAGACAACGGTGCCCCACTCACAAGTGCACACTAGCTCTAACTGGAGACCTACAGGAGGAATCCTAAAAGACCTGAAGGAAAGCTCCCACCGAGCTCTCATTTACTTTTTCCATACCTATGAAGTAGAGCCTACTAAGCTATTTTCTTAAAGAGGTAGTTCACTTTTAAATAATTTAAATCTTGATTTCTGCAAAAGCTCTCCAATCTAGCTTATGCTTCTATATCAAACAGGTTTAAAGCATTCCTGTGAGCAGGTCACCACAGGAAAATGGGACAAAACTTTTGAACTTCAGATTATGGTATTTTGCTTATATAAAGCTATTGTATGACTTTGAAATATTTGAGTGGTTATTTTAAAATTGTTTAATGTTAATGTTCTTGAAACTTTTGGACCATTCCAGTTACCATGTTTTTTAATGTACAGAAAAGGCATGCTGTCCAAAGCTGAGGTAACTCAATTTGGGTTTCACAGTCAAAGAACTGTTTGACATGAGAGCGAGTAGACAATGGCAGGTGCAAACTGCCCCACATGGAACATACAGCATCAGTGGAATGTTCTGAGGGGTCCATCCATCATTGGCTCCAGTTCAGACCACAGACTCGTCAGCTGGACAACACATAGTGCAACACCATAAAAACCATATGAATGAATGATCTAAAGAAAACTACACAACTAATCAGAATCAAAGGGTTGTGGCATATCTGAAGAATATTTGTTTGAGAAAGTGAAGTACAGACCACCAGCTACTGCAGCAGGAAGTAAGAAAGATGGAGGAGGGGAGGAAAATAAGAGAGGGAGAGTGATTTCAGCAGCCCTGATGTAGCAGAGCCACGTCAGCAGGCAACAAAACTTCTGCCAGGTAGCACTCAAGCTGTCTGGAGCAGGAGTGAGGGAGCGGGTGTAGAGTAAGCAGAAGAATATTACTGTAGAGAAAGCATCAGACTACCAGCAAGATGGTGAGTATGCAAAAGAAGGACGCAAGGAGAGATTAAAAACAGAAGACTGAGGAGAAGCAGAGGAAAGAGCAACGGGAAAAGGTGGAGAGTGTAGTTGGTTGCTGTAGAGTTTCTGACAGGCTTGAGTAGTACAGCTTAAGGTAAGGGTTAAGAAATGGACTGCCCATATTTATCTAAAAGCCCAACTGTTTAAGAAGAACATTACCGATCAATTCCAACTGTTGGAAAAGCTAGATCGTCTGGAATTTCTAAAATGTTGAAACAGAGGTCAGAGACATAGACAGAGGCCATAAAGCATGTTCAAAAACTGACTAAGTCTGACTAAGTCTTCCCTGGAAACCTGCACAGCCCTACAATGTAAGGGCAAGTAGACACTACAGTGTTCTCTACGTCAGAGACCGCAGTGAATCAATTGATTTCGGATGGTTCACCGCAAGGACAGGGGAAAAACACAATGGTTTGCCAAAGTAATGCTTTGTCACTCAACCACAAGGCACTTACTGAAAAAAATGTAGCCTTTGCTGCAACTCACTCTGATATAGACAAGTATTGACAATTCTGAACTATAGACAGCCATGTGCATTTGTGTTTCCAACACACTCTGTTCCTTGTGGAGAGTGTGTTGTTTCAAACACACTCTCCACTCTGTACATTTTAAATGAACTCCAGAATAATCAGTTCTGTGGAATTTATGGCTCAGGTGATTGGATACAAGCAATCTAGTCTCAGATCTGAGACCCAGTGACCAACACGGTCAGATTTCAAAGAGTGTACAGTAACTCCTGAGGATCCTGCATCATCTGTGCAACTGCCTTCAAGAAGAACAGGAATGCTAATGTATAGCTTGCTGCAGACATTCCTGTCTCTAGTGTGTAAGTGGCCTTAGACCTTCCTGCAAGCACCTTAAAGTTCAGAGCAAATCACAGAGGTGACATGCATAGGAAGTTGTTGAGGACAGGACCAGATGTGCTGTTCCATCCCAATCTCCATCAAACCAACTACCCTGGTACGACTGCAAAAACACATAGCCACTAAAAATACTGGGTCTTCCTGCAAATAGAGACTAACTGGACCTTGCATTCCCTCCTGATAAAATCAAGTTTCCATATAAGGTTTGGTTTTGGATTTTTGCACTCTAATGACTAGTCCTGGCATTAGTATGAGCTACGAATGACATTTCTGATATAGTGCAAATGTTACAGTGTGCTGAAGCTGCAAAGATCTAAGGAGGCCATGGTATGCAGACCTGATGTATTTCACACTCCCTTTCTTTTTTTCACTCTCTCAGTTCTAAGAGGGTGTGGCTGAGGAATGGGCAGCAGAGCTTTAATCTTTAGCCAAGTCTGTAAGGAACATCTGGAATAAGCCGGGCAAAGCGTCTTGGGCCGTACCTCTCTGGCCACGGTCAGCAGGCCCTGTCCAAATGAACCCTTTCACCCCATGCTGCTCTCCTAGCTTAAGCTTGGGCCAGCAGACAGGAGGAATTCTCTCACTTCATCTGTCCTTTATCTTTCTCAGGCAATCTGTCATTCCCTGTGCCATATTCTACATGACCCATTTTTCAAACATGTCATAGACATGTCAATGTTTGTTTTGGATCTCCAAAGGAATATTTTACTTGAAAAGAAAATTCTATCATTATTTCTCACCCTCATGTCATTCCAAGCCTGTATGCGGATGGAATGTTAAAAAAAATGCACAGATTGGATGTCAGTACAAAGAATGGCATTGGTTCTTGTCTACCAAACACAGTGTTTTCTTAACATGTTAAAGGATCTGAGTAAACCAGATATGAGACAATGTTTCCTTTCAATCAGCTTAACCTGGTGCACCTTCCTGGCTACTTGACTTCTTTGCATTCATTGTACTTTTCAACTCGGCTGGAATATATTCAGAAAAAGCTTCAAAGAATAAAATGTGCTCATTTACCTGCTAAATTACCTACAGGGGTATAATTGCCTCTCTCTTTCTTTCTCTCTCACTATAGGAATGAATTGTGTGTGTGCTCCAGGTCCCTGGGTTCTGGTGGAGCACTGGTGGCCACTCAAACCAGCAAAGCAAACACACACAAAGAATCTCTTTATTTTTCCACCTCACTACGTTTCATGATGACAAACATAGACATTAACCTTCACCTGGACAACAAACAGAAGTTCTACAGAGCAACAATTTTACCTTACAGCTACTATGGGCCATTTTTAACCCCAGGTCCTTCTAATCTCTTTTTAAATTCATTTGATTAGGTACAGCTGCATCGACTGCCTGCCATGGGGTTATGTGATCTAAGGGCTAGAACCAAGGTCTGACAAATGGAAGGTTGCTAGTGTCATTCCTACAAAGAGTGATCAATAGTGGTGTGGCAATATTCAAAACAGAACCAAAAAACATGATTTTTCAGACATTGTACCTTCCTGGCACACCATAGTCACCCTGCACCCCCAAGCCCTGGCCTTTTTTTAAGGTTGACCTCACTTTACCTTGTAACATAATGTTTTCTTCCTTAACATTAGATTAAATAGTAATTCTTAAATATTTCAAATGCACGTCCCACTTACATCCACTGTAAATGACTATAAGAGGGGAGTATAAGCATCCCTTTAATAATTTCAGATAATACTGGACTCTCTGTTGGGACTCTTTCCTCAATTAAAACCTCTTCAACACATGCCAGCACAAAGCACCGAAGTGTATTCTCCAGTTCACTTATTATCTGACCTAACGGGAGACCTGTCTCTCGGGCGACAGGCTCTCAAACATAAATAGAGGACCAGCTGCTCAGTGCACATAGATAAATCAGCCCTAAAAGAGGGATTGTTACACACTTTCACCTCTGTAACACTTCTGCTGGAGACAGAAAAGCTGCCTTAAATGCTACAGTGTTTATTCTGTCAGCCTTATATTGGTCACAACACTGTGCTGAGCTAATACACACAAAAACACTCATGGCATAAGGATGTGCCTCTCATACAGTGTTTTGTTTTAACATTCGCAATTCTATTAATTTATTTATGGTCCATCTAGCTGTTTGTTAACACAACAGTATTATGTAGTTAACACAATAGTATTATAATAGTATATGCTCTCAAATTCTCTTCAAAGTCATTACTTTTTTCACCTACACTGTCAATCAGACTGCAGAATTCAGACTGCAACTAACACAAAAAAATGCCACCACAACAAAACAAAATAAGAAAATCAAACCCTATTTTGAAACTTCTGTATACTGGTTCTTGACTCCTGCTGTAAAATATTTTAAAGTAGAAACTAAACAAGTCACACTATTTGTTTTTTAATAATTTGTTCACAGCAATTGCTTCTGAGCATTTAGGTACCTGAGTCCATTTTCACACGGTACAGCCGGTGGCATGAAGTTTCTGTCTCACTGCATTTTAGGAGAACGGTAAGCTGAGAAAGTCACTTCATGTCACAATAGGCATTCATAGGGCCATTCTAAAGATAGCTAGTGACCTTCAGCCAACGTAGATAAAGTCCAATGGCAAAGACAAGAACACTTTTACCTTCCTGCAGTCAAAGACCAAAGAACAAAAAATGTCCTCCTACCCAATTTCTGTGCAAATTCTCAATACTGTGTAATTGTTTTAGTTACTCTCACAGGCCCATGACAAATTCATTCAGCACATATAATTTTTCTATATTTTCTGAGGCATAAACAAAATTTTGAGCATGTCGTGCAGAAAATTCGATTGGGCGCTTCTATGCATTATTGCTAATTTAATGCATGGACATGAGGATAATGCACTCTCAGAAAAACCTGCAATTATACCATAGAGGCCGTTTTGCAGAAACAATAAAATACACTTAATTACACAAACATGCAGTATAAACAATGTGTAATTTCATTAATCTAAATTGAAATGGCTTCACGGGCTTATTCATATGTGAAATCTCAATTTAACTGCATAATATTCTATCGTGACAAAATAAATGTACCAGCGAATTCACATTTACTGTGATGGGTAATAACCTTTTTTCCTAAAGCAACTTTTCATTTTATCCCTTGTCGTTTAGAAAACATGATATACAAATAAAATGGCTTTCAAATGCCACTTAATGTTGACTAAAGAGTATTTAAACTGTCTTTTAATACGCAAACATAAAAAGTAGTTAATGGGAAACAAAAAGGAAAACAAAAGAAATGGTTAATGTCTGTTCAAAAGCATTAGCAAATTGGCCAAAAACTAAATCTACTGAATCTATTGAGGCACCAAATTAAGGCACTACTGCAAAAAGTATAAAAAATACTTTAATTTAATTAAATCAAATTATCGGTTGTTAGTTACCCGGATGACCATTCATTGTGTTTATGAGGTGGGAATGGAACACAACTGATGTCACTTTGTCCCATTTGTAGCTTATAAAAATCTCTGCTAGGCTAGTCAAAACACAGCCCTGCTCTTCCTCAGCAGGGAACGTCAGGGTTAAAGATAATGCCTGCTTGAGGTCTGTACTTCACACACTGCACTGACCTCACAGCAAAACAAAAAACAGAGAGCAAACTGAAAAACGCAAAACAGACGTTGCAGGAAAGTCCAAACCCAGGGCAGGGTGAACTTAAACAGCAGGACTGCCCCCCCCCGCAAAACTGTGGGAAAGCAGTGTGGCCTTGCCGCCCAGAACGGATTGTGGTGGGGGGCTGTAAAGCGGTCCCCTGGAAAAAAAGGTCACCCTGTTTAAACAAGACAAAGATTACAGTTCAGCCTCTTCCACTCTAATTAGCAGAGATAGGAACAGGCTGGAACTCCAGTAAACAAAGGGCTCCAAGTGCAGTGATGACTTGCCACTCAACCAGAAAGCAGCACAGAAACACCAACACCTTGCTGAAAAACACTAACACTCTCAATGGTGACATTGGCACCCAGCAGGTGATAGGTTATGCCAAAAAACAATGGCACAACACTTGTGTAAAAGTGTCAAATATAGAGGAAAGTTGGACAGACTTAAAAGTGCTGTATTTGCAGAGAAAGAAGCTAATGTGACCAATGAAAAAGTGACCAATGAAAGATAATAATTCCTTCTCTTTCCAGTTTTCCACTAGGTGGGCTTAGGACGTTTTTTGAAAATGTAATTTAAACATTACAATACAATAACACAGTATGATACAAACCTAAATGATAAACTTTTAAAGGGTTTTGCTTTTTTGATCAACACTATTTTTTCACTGTAAGGTTGACATTTGCATGGAATTGTTCCTTCTCAGCTGTATTTTTGGCCCAGGCCTTTTCAAAAACTTCTTTCTGTGTTGCCAGCGGTCCAGGGACTAAACAGCGGTTACTTTATATAAATTCTAAATCTAGGCTTCTGCTCTGAGGTTTGTATAATGACAAAGAAGGTGCTCTGTAAAAAGCAGCTACTTTAGAGCCTGTTGCTTCAGTCAACACTTCTAATTAAACCCATTGACCTTTTTTGTAAACACATGCATTTAAAATGCCCATCTGCTCTGTGAGCCTCACCTTGTCCTATGTTTTGTTGGTTTATTTCTATCAATTCCATGACGCCTTTTCACCAAGCGTCGGATGTGCTTGTGTGCTTATGTCTGACACAATGGCACAACCTGAAAGGCTTCACCTAAGTACTACCTTGTGGTTTTTAACCTTTAACAGACTGTATAAAGGAGAGGTTAATGTTGGATACAGCCATTAATTACAGTACTGATGTTTGTCTAATAAGAGGAACTGGTTTGCCAAAAATATGCAGTAATAAGGAAACTTGGAGTGACTAATGGTTGGGAACACAATGGATGACAGTGAATACATAGAGTGATGCCTTAAAAAAACTTAATGGAGAATCACAAGGTAAGGGCTGGATAAAAGCATTTGAATGAACAAAAGCATTGAAAAACAGTGAGCAGACACAGATTTAGCTGCTGGGTTCTGACAGGCAGGGGAGGGGCGGGGCCAGTGCCTATTACCTGTTGTTCTATTACTGTGTCAACACGTTGTTGCCAATAGCTGGGTTTCAGACAGCCAGGCCCTTATCACAACAGAATAACCACCTATTCAAATGAGCCAATACTTAGCTTAACTACTGCTATCAGTGGAAGTCATTCAAAGTCTATTAATAGAAAATATAGTTATTTACATCCCAAACCATTATTTAACACTGGCTTGGTAAAATACTGTGACTGTGTACAATTGTCTTCCTTTCATGTTCCTAATTGTTCCCAACTGTTCCAAAATTGTGTTCTGATATTTTGGGAAAGCAGAACTTCTTAATCCGATCTTCTCCACAGAGAGCCGTCTTTTTGTGCACAGCGGTCCAGAAAACTTAACCACAGCCTGTGCAAACAATGCATCTCCATCATTAATTATTACAAAGAAACTGAATGTTACAGGAGAGGGATAATGAGACAAAGAGGCTTTGTAATCCACTATTGTATACTCTGTCTTTTATGTCCCCAGAAGCATGCCAGACATGGAGGTATGCCCAGCCTCTCATCCGTTTACACCCTCCCAAATCCAATAACACACAAGCCATGGTTCCGATTAGCTGTAAAAACATCATACAAACAGGAACAGTGCTGCCTCAAAACACAGATTGCAAGCTTAATATCAAAGGATTCTGCTACAGCTCCACTACACACAGACAGCAGGAATGCAGGAAGAAGATACCTGTTGCATTTTACACAAGACATTGGAGAAGACAAAGCATACCTTGAATGCATTGCAGGGAGCCATCCTCTGCTCTGATGGTGAAGGTCTCTCCAGGGTTGACTTGCACAAAGATCACCTGCGAAACATGTGGAACCACTTGTGAGACAAAAACTTCTGAAAGCACAGCAGGCCCGGCGAGGCCAAAGTTTTGTCAGCAAACACAATCTAAGACACAGAAAAACACATTTCTGAAGTTACATTCCCCTTTAAATGTCCTTTAAACGCATTAATCCAGAAAAGACTTAAAAAAGAGCCATGGAACATTTGAATCAAAAACACTTCACTATAGTGGCCAAAAAAGCCAAGAAAGATGATGTAAGCAGATGTTGAAATTTTCTTGTCAGAGCACACCAAAACCTTCAAAACATCACAGCATCTCAACTCCAACTGCCATGAGATCGGCTTCAGACTGCTTACCATCATGTTCTCCGCACACAGGTTGTTGAAAGTGCAGACATGCCTGTAGATGTGAAAAAGTTGGCCCGCCATGGTGTACGAGCTCGGCAGGTGAGACAGCAGTGTGTGAGAATGTGTGTATGTGTGCGTGTATGAAGCTGGGTTTCTTCAAAGCTCTTCTCCTGCTGGTTGTGTCGGGTGGACCTCCCATCTCCTCGCTTCAGCCCTGGTGATCTGGGCACCTACTTCCGGCTTCCACACACACACGGACACACACTGACTGCTGCTGCTGCTGTTGCTATGGAGACCATGGTGTGTCAAGCTGCCTTTCCAGAGGTAAAAAGGAAAAATGCTTGTGTTCTCTCTATTTCTCGCCCTCCCTTTTCCTTAACCATCCTTCCCAGAACACACCCAATGCAGATAAATAGCTTACCCAACACGTCCATGTAACATAAGCAGAATGCAAATGTACACTTTACACAACCCTACACAAACATCACACCTTTGCATATCAGTCCCAGACAGGATAAAATCAAATTGTGTGGGCATTACAATGTGTGTGACAGACGAGTGAGTAATAATTAATTGAGGAAGCTGGGCAAACACCTGTGACTGGGTACATACAGGATTTCCGTATGTAAGTAACACTCTAGACAGTCACATCAACAAGGTTGAGCTGTCTTCTGTCCATGATCCAGACTGAAGTTGACGTGAACTTGGCAGATTCGAAACACTTAACCTTCACTATCTGCCACAGACGTGCTTTCCCTTATCTCTCAAGGGTCTGATTCTCTTTCCGCTTTGGCCGGAGGAAACATGGCCGGCCGCTGTATCTGCAGCACCTGGAGCAGAGATCAGAACAGACTGATCGACTCTGATAGCACAGATCTACAGAGAGATGTGTGAGGAAGAGGTGAAGCATGCCTGAGGGCTCGGAACGTTCCGTGAATCTTTAAATGTAAGAACACTGGAGTGTTCCTCATTATTTTACTGTAGTTCAACCCTGCAGAACAAAACAGGAAAAGCAGGATCCATTCTAAGATGTTTTGAGTTAAGTTGGTCTTCTCACTGGACAGCTGAAAAAGTACACACTCACCAAATCAGTCAACAGACCAGTCTTACTATGCAGGTAAACCAGGTAACCATAACAAACCAACTGTTTTTGTTTAGCAGGGAAAAGAGAGCTGTTGACCTAAATACTGAGGTGACAATGAAATGCTTTATTTGTTTTTCATGTAGGTTTGTGAAACACCATGAAACAACAGAAATCCATCTTTGAACTTTGTACACTCTTTAAATAACTCTTTGACAGAGAAATATGCCATTTCTGTAGCATTTCTGTAGCTTTTTCCAGACAATAATTAATGATACATGATAATGAAATTAACTTTTTAAGGAGCAATAATCAAGTATTAAACTACATTTTACATTTTTATTTGATCTTTGATTTTTACATTTATCTTTGTTAGACTTCACAGAAAGCTAACAGCTACAAATCACTACAGCATCAATAAAGCTATTGCTAGATAGCACAGACCAAAAAGGTAAAAACATGAAACATGTAAGTTCTCAGATAAAAAAAAATTCTATGCCCCAACATTCAAAATATCTGGCAAACATGTTTTTTTTCCACAGCAAGCTGTGCAAAGTTCACGCTCACCTGTTGTGATCCATCCCCATTAACATTAATCATGTGCGGCATCATGGCCACCTCCCCGTTCAATAGAGGTGGCGGCAGGTCCAGCGGAATCTGGTCGGTCATCATCATTGTGACGTACATTCATGGAGAACTTTCCTGGACTGCCTTTCTGTGGAGACAGAAGAAAAGACTGTCAACAACTGTCATCAGAAAAAACAAACAATGTTGACAAAAGAACACAAGAGAGCTGTGGCATGAAAACCTTAAACCTGTGCACACACCTTCTGGTGCCCTGTTCTTAATGCTAGCAGAAAACAGATGCGTGTGTTTCACAACACTTGGTTGGTTTGTGACGTTTGAGTGACTGAGCTTAAGCGTGAATAAATGGAGATGCAGGATCTCACAAGGTGACTCAGCAGGCAACTGAAGTCAACCGTAGAACATTGCAGTGTCATTGTGAACCAGGAGGCCTGAGGAAATGAGAAGTGTGTGTAACCGACACAAAAGAGGGTCACCACCGCCCGGGTCACCCCCCACCGTTTGATTTTTAAGACAAGAAGCGTAAACTCTGCTGTGGCAAGTGATTTCATCACAAGCAATGAACTCAGCTTTGAAAGAAACGCCAGTAATGATCCAGCAGTTAAGTGCTGCATGACTATGGGCTAATAGAGGTCAGGGGAAAGGGTTTGGGGAATTAAAAGGTTACTGAGTCATTAAAGAAAAGGGTGGGGTGAAGAACAACTTTCTCAGTTTTAAACACAAGCCACCCGCTGGAAACTCAAACATATGTAAACAGTTTTACCACTATAAGTGATGCCATGGGTACAAAGACAGACATATATCACAACCTGCAGGACATCTTTTAGAGGAACAAAACAAAAAGGTTGGGTGAGAACATTTCTGACTACATCAAAATTCAAAAGCACAGAACTTTCTAAAGTTCTACCAAAAACTACAGCCAAGTTCAAAAGATCCCATCCCCAGCTCTGAGAAACAAGTCCCTCCCTCTGATTCAAGACATTTTTACCCATAAGTCAAAGCACGTATGCACAGTTTACTATACTCTAAATAGCTAGGAGCTCAGCAATTGCCTTAGCAAGTGCCACTTAAATTGGCCAGGGCTATTTTTTGGGAGCTGAAAATTTTGTCCCATTTTGCCTTCAGTTCAGTTAAATGGGCACTTCTGCACAACCCACAAAGCAGGCAGAAAGACAAGAATATAACACTTATGTTTGACAAGCATTTTGTGCTTTAATCTAGAGGTGCAAAGCCTTCTAAAAACATTATTAGTGTTTGTAGACATCAGCAGAACAGAAGTGTAACACCATCCCTGAGATACTTTATAATGTGCTCCTTCCATTGTCTACCATTTCTTCCCCTGCTCTGTTTGACTTTCCATCTATCCATCATCACTTTTGGCCAGCTCCTCAGGTTCTGTTTATCCAATGCATCAGGTGAGATTGACAGGGCAAAACAAAGTTAAACAGATTACACAGATGGTGACTGACTTTAGACCCACCAGTCTGAGGAAAAGTGATCTGGAATAATGGACCATCACCTGCATCTGGTATCTCAGCAGGGTTGGGACCACCAGTACCCAGCTGGATCTCCCCAACAACACTGCTGTTACCATAACACGTCTGGTGTGATTTTAACATAAACGACCTTTTAAAGCAGAGTTTCAGCAAGAAAATGTAATGTAAATGTAATGTAATTTTGACTGAAAACATCCACAATGATGGACACAAAGCTCTAAAAATAGCATACATTCAGAAATAGTATAAGTAAAAAAAAACAAACAGGACATAAAAAATGCTATTGAAACATGAAACATACACAAAGTGATATACAGGAAAGAAAACGATGCTAAAGACTAGCATGACAAAAAAGTTGGAGACAGCAGTTTTCAACAGACAAATAGAAGTCAGAGTTGAATGTGTATGAACTTGAGAAAGACAAAAAGTGAATAACACAATGATACACTCAAGAGTGAAAGGGAGAGGAAGGAAAAGACAGAGACATAGGCCAACAGACGGCCACACACAGCGACAAACCCTACAGCTAACCAAAAATAATTAATGACCTTTCATAGCCGCCAAGCCACAGTGCCAGAGTGCTCAGGGAATGACTGTGGGAGAAAAGGCTGGGCAAAGATAGCAAAATGAGAAAGAAAGAGTTTAAATGACTAACTAAAGGCCAGCAGAGTTAATTCAGTTGTTGGCTGTGAAGAGAAGTCCTGATGCACTCTTGGTTGCAGGGGACAGGTTAAAGTTTCGGGTGGTTAGGCTGAGATTAACATAGATAGAGGAGAACGGGCTGTCCTGCTTTGATGCCTGGATCCCTCCTGCTTTAGCAGCTAATAGGGCCTATGCTAAGCCTTGGCCTCTCACCCACCAAAAGCTATAATTAGTATTTCCATTGAAACTAAAGCCTGCATTTATTTGGGGATTTGTACAACTTACAATGGAAACTTAGGGAATAAGTTGTGATAGCTGCATGTATGGCTGTTTACAGAAAGACCAGCCTGTTTTATACTCTTTTGTAGCCTTTTTGAGTCGTTTATGTGAAGTGTCTTGTTTTGCTCAGGCTGCTGCATTTTTTCCTCACAAGTTTCATTGTGACGGTTGTTTGGACCGAGGTTACTGTCATTTACTAAACCTATTAAAACATGTTTTTATTGAAATTAAATAAAATGAGACTACATATTATTTTAAAACTAAATGATTAATTAAACAAAATGAAAGTAAGAAATGCAATTAAATTTAAAACTAAAATAAAAATTCTCACATAGCAATAATAAAATTATAAAACTATTAAAATGACAAAAGCACACACACAACAGGATAGCTAAACATTTAACTAAAATTAGCAAGAAAAAGATAAAGATAAAAGCTAATTCAAGATATTTATTGAAACAAAAAACAAAACTATAACTCAGTTTTCCCTGCATTTCTTGCATGAAAACTCCTTAAAGCTTCATCTTGTATGAAAGAATGTCTGATTAATAAGGTGTAGATTCCAAAGGACGATAAAAAAAGCTAAATTGAAAAATTCCTTGAAGGATATGCCGCAACAATTGGGTGCTTGTTCGCCAAGGCTGAGAAGTGGTGGGATGACAGACAGCCTTGTATGAAGAGGACCAGCTTGCTGCTGAAAGCGAAAACTAAGTACTGTCTCTCAAATGTAACAGAGGATGTAAAAATCCATAATTCACAGAGGTGTCACATAATCTGCCTGCCAGGGCCAAAAAGGCTGCAAGCCCTCAGCTGCAAGCCCTCCACCTTTTCTGTCAGTGTTTGACATAATTTCTTCCACCATTACTGATCTTTACATACAGTTACTGACAGATGCTTATAATCACAATATATCAGATTATCAGGTAATCAATTCATATAAACATACAGGTTCTACAAAAGAACAGTAGAAACAATGGGGCAGAAAAATCGTGGAAGACCTGGATGTATAAATGAGACTCTCTGAGGTCTTCTGGCTACTCGCTGGTCATTACCTAATTTTCAGAGCAATTTCCCTTCTCAATTTGAGAAACAGAAAGTACCTTTGTGTGAAGCAATCACTGACACACACACAAATTAAGCAAAGCAAACTGTTATTTTAGGGCACTGATGGGCCCCATTATCCTTTCATTCACCCTCCTCCCTGGCTTTTTTTAAAGGGCCTCCTTTAAAACTGACCTCAAATAAATGATTCAAATAGCTGGCACTGGTCAAAACCAGAGTACCAGAAACCCCAATAAACTTATAAAACAAGTTCTAAATCCATGGAAATTTGTTCAATCTTCTTCCTTTGTAGCTCTGACAATTTCATGGTCTCAAGGTCCATCTCTCAAACGGTCACTCAGTGTGGCAGGTGTGATAAAGTGTGTAGCTTAGCACTGTTGCTAAGGGCTTTCCTTGACTGTTATGTTGTGTTGTGTTTTGGCGTGTCTACCTACAATATGTCTTTCATTCCCACCTGTTAAAGTCTCCCTGTAGTGCAAAGAATAATTTTCCAGAGCCTTTGGGTAAAGTCCTGTGCAGGTCTGTAGAAATACAAAGGAAAGGATGAGGGAGCACAGGATTTTTGAATGGCAATGCTTTGACTAATTGGAGATGAATATCACTTTCTCTCATTCACAACCAAACAAAATAAGGCCACTTCCTGATCAAGTCAAGAGGTTATTCAGAATTGTCTATGTATTTAAGGCTGTCGAACACAATAAAAGTAAGTATAGTAATGGTCTGCTTAGCTACTTCACATGGCGGGTGATTTGCCAGAGTCATTCAGGCCAGATCTGTAGAGCAAGGAATTGGTCATGCACACCCCAACTTTCCTGTTTCCTGTCAGCCTGGCGGAAAGGACCAGCTGTGGGTCATGATTGCACAACGGTGCTAACACAACTCATCTGGATCCTAATAAAGTTAGACGTTTTCACACACATACTCTTGCACATTTCATTTCTGCACACATATTGCCAAGACGATACATCCAAAAGTGTTCCTGGGATAACAACAACAACTCACTTACACCCTCATCACATGACACGAGATGCGGGTTAGCCACATCCACAACATTCCTCTCCCACTGCATGATACACACTGAAGCTTCCAGATTCCATTAATAAATCACAACATTCTGGAACCATCTAGTGGTTCAAACCTTCACAAATACATCACAGAAAACGTCACGATTTACAGCAGCAGGGTTTTATGCAACAGCTTCCTGGACATGCAAAGGACAAAATGTCTGTCTTTGTTTCTATTAAGCCTGTAGGAGGGCAAAATAGTGAAAGACTGAGCAAATATGACAGCTCCCACTTTTATTTATGCATATCACGCAGACCAATTCAATTCTGAGCAGTGGGGAGTTCAGTACAGCCAGTCTTCATTCTCTCTCATTCACTGTCTGTGTCTCTCCCTCTAAAACTAAATATACATGTACAGTATATGATACAGTCTCACCTACAGGTGTACCCATCTCAGTGTTAGCTGACTGTTAATGTGAACTTAACATAAACTTAACAATTCATCAACATTTAGCTATGATCTACTAACAAAAAACAATGCATACAGAGACAGTGCATACATAAAGTTTTTCATCTTTTGACGTTACAGGATAGTATTATTATTTAAATTTATTTTTCTCATTACAATCTACACTCAGTAATCCATAGTAGAATTCTGTATATTAATTAAAAAACAAAAATATTCTGTTTTCACATGTTTAGAGACCCTTTGCTGAGTACTTAGTTGAAGCACCTTTGGCAACAATTTTACAGCCTCGAGTCTTGCACACCTGAATGCTGTGGAACATGCTCTCATGGAGGATATCTCTGTACTTTGTTCCATTCAGTTTTCCTTATCACTGACCAGTCTCCCAGTCCCTACTATCTAAATCTTTATTGAAAAACAAAGTCTAGTCTTTTACCCTCTGTATGCACCTTGGGGCTTCTCTATCACCACAACTGGCTGACAGATTCCCTCAAAATTACAGCTTCTGACAGTGTGGCACAGAGACTCTTTAAAGTAAGGAGATGGAGTCCTGCCTATCCAACCGCAGAGTCCCTCAACCTTGCAAAATTCATAAAAATACACAGAGCAGTAGCACAATGGCTCCAGCTTTAGAAACGTCATCTGCAGAAGTTCTATGATGATGTTGCGATTGTTGGATGCCTTGTGGGCAGGCTGGAGGGAGAACACAAATGATTGGTTAACAAAAAAAACACCAGCAAACCAATGAGGCAAAGACTAGAAACAGAGATTGCTGGTAACAGAACAGCATCCAGCTTAGTCTCCGTAGCCAGACATTTAACTATTAATTATTTCTCATGATGAAACACCATGGGAGAAAAATGTACAGAATATACAGGCGTTCAAAATTAACTTATTTACTTGTCAAAAAAAACTTTAAACTCCTTTTAAAAAAGATGCTGCCACAAAATTTGCCAAATTCCAGGGTTAGTGTTTCCCTTGAAATATAAACACCTTGCTCATGTTCTATGGCAACAATGATTTCAAGCTAACTGATACCTGCATAGATTACTAAAGTATCCTGGGAAAGCTACTGCCATCTGTGTCTATAAGATGCCTCAGTCAATGGGGAAAATACATAGCCTTCAGACCAGATTTAACCCTTAATTTAACAGATTTTAAAATTCAGACAGACTGCACAGACAAAAAACACCAAGGACATCTGTAAGAAGAGACAGAGGCAATTTCAGAGTTTTGGGATTTAGAAGAATGTTGAAGGCTAAAAAAGCGCATCAAAAGTTTTGTCATTGGGTCTGGATAGCAGTCTCAGGGGGAAGTGAGAGTCTGTCATCATCTCAGGCTTGGTAAGGAGCATGTTCAGCAATAGGATGATTTAACCAAGATGCAACAGAAAGAACTACAGATGCACACTGGATACATAGACAGGAAAACATCACAATTTGTACACATGCCATATACCAAAAAATGTTCTCTATGTAACAAGTTTTAGAACCAAGCAAATTATTCAGACATATTCATTTTGAACAAGTTTTGTGCAAATGAATTATAAACACCGGTTTCATAGACATTAAAAACATTTTTCTACCTACCTGGTGTATTTACAATTACATGAAACTTCACCTTCTACAAGGTCTCATTGCTGAATGCAGACAGTCTATCAAACCTAACATCCGTATGACAACCTGTGCATCATTCTCACCCACCTCAAAAGCAATGCAGACAAACTTTCATACAGACACATGCTTACAGCCACAAACATACATCTTAATTACTGAATCTCATTCAGTGTTTGAAAAGCTCTTGTGAGGTGGTTTGTGGTGGCTGCATGCAGTCAGCAAAGACTCTGATTATGGGCAAATCTTAACATGCAGAACAGAAACGTGAGACGCCTGTAGGCAGAGAAACTTGAATGTTTTCTTCCTTTCAGTGCTAAAATAGACACAGCAGCAATGGCTTCATTTTTCCAAAACTGTGACCCTATTCCTCTGTTAATCTGACTGCAAGGTAAACCCCAAGAAAGTTACAGCTTCCGAAAACTTCACCTGCAGTACGTTGGGTTTAGAGCTAGTTCAATAAAGCACAAATAAACAGACACAGCGAACCATCAGGCATTAACCCGACAGTCTAAATTCAAAAGAGGAGGGGTAGAGAAAAATATGGAGACAGCAGAAAAAAATGAAATGAGACAGAGGGAGACATGAGCACTACCTGTAGGTATTCAGCCAGCTGGCTGCAGATAGTAGCATTTGCCAAGGCTGTCTGATATCTGCTTATTAGCTCTATTTAATCACAGACTGCACAGAACCACTGTGGACCCACAACCTCAGGGAATGACAATTATACTGCAGACATATGCACAGACACACACAGAGTAATTAATAAGACCCTCAGTAGCTCTCTGGCTCCTGCAAGCAGATGTAAGCACAGAAAAACAGGAGGTAAAACTGAGACAGTCAAACAGTCCAAAAAACAAAATGTACTATGGTAATGCCAAATCATTTTAGACATTTGAGTAACTGGTAAACACTGTATATTAATCTGATTTCTCATTTTTGTATGATATTATACAGTAAAATACAATGATATTACTGTCCATCTGATTACCATTCCAGAGCACTGCCACAGTTTTTTAAAACCGTGTAGCATTTGCTATGTCTATTAGCACCCATTTGTCTGTCTGTTTAAATATGTTAGTGTCCTTAATGTTTGCAAGATTAACATTTAGCATATCTATAATTCTAAATGTACAATCTCTCTCTTCCAGGAAAACTAATGAATTGATTATTCTCCACTACACATTTTTGTTCAATGAAATAGACATAAAAATAGTTATAAATGGTTATAAATAAAAGTAGGAGAATAAAAGATAAGAAGAGTAACAGAAAGAGAGAGAAATAGAGATAAAAAGTAGTTTTCCATTTTGGAGCTCAGTCACACTTTATCACAGCTAGAAAACAAGTCGTCATTCAATTACAGTAGAAACACATGCAGCAAGATGTTTGCTAACAAATCTTGTGCAAGATGCTCTGGCACTAACGCACACAAATAAATAATTCACCATTACTATATTATACAATACTATTTAATAACTATCAGTTACTGATTGAATAACCTAGCAGCCGGTGCAGCCATTGGGCATGAATTCGAAATACATAATTGCGATGTATTCTTACGTGTCTGTTGTTTCTATTATGCATGTCTGTTTACTCCGAAATCCTGAGAAACCAGGAACGTCCTGGCAATACCCTGCAGAGCATGTAAGCCACAGGCACAGTGGTTGATAACTACCATTTTTACAGACCATAGTAGTAACACCATGGAAACAGCCATCTCTCATAGCAACAGCATCTCTTGCAGTATCAGCTTACCTTTTCCCAGGTCATGCTGAACTTTAATTCCACCCTTCCATTAGAGTATGTAGCCCCTGGCACATAAACAAAGTTGGGGCAACGTTCAACTACATTTCAACCTGCATATCATTGATATAAAGGCTTTAAAGGCCTGCATGTGAAATGGTTTATGTAGCTATAGGGGTTTTCGCTCCCCATACAGGAATGCTCTCAGATGTCCTCATACAATGAATGCCAGACCCTGGGGAATATTCTTTAGAGACTTTAGAGAAAATTCAGGGTGTCGAATGACTACACTGCTGGGTAAAGCTGACCTAAAAAACTGAATTAAATATTACACTTTTTTTTCCTTTGATTTTGATGATTTTTTCACTTGTTTAGGAAGAAAATGAGCACACTTAAACCGGTGTCTTCCACATGGTCACCATAGCTTAATGCAAACAGCACATAGATTAACCTCTGCAGTACAGCTCTAGCACAACACTATGCTTAATATCTAGCCGCAAACCTAAGAAAATGTTTGGTTTCCACCAACAACATCAAATAGCCAACAAGTCATTGTGGCCAACAGCTAAATGATGAAGGCACCTGTGAAGATTGAAAGAACGTCCCACCTAAATAAACCTTAGCCTGCCCACATCTCTTCTGGCAGTCAGGAGGGTACTCAAATATGGTGGGAAACCAGCTCTCACAAGTCTCCCATTAAACTCCCTACTCCCAACAATAGGTAATGAAAAGAGGGGAGCAGAAAGCCTGGCCACAGAGTGGAGCACCTTTGTGCAGGCAGCTCTGGGTGAGGTGGAGGCACGGGTGTGTGGAGCTCGGCTTAGGGGGTGTTGGGAGGAATGCAGAAGACTTCTGTTGGCTTTTACACAGAGGCTCAGTTGAGCAGCGATGGTGATGTGCAATAAGGTCTCTCTGAAGCCAAGCTGAATTAAATGAGTGCACCCATTCAGACCAAGCCAAAGAGTTCAACAGGTTCAGATGCTGTGGGCGGGTACATGCATACCTGCATAATGCACCACAAGGTGTGTGCTCAGTGGAACTGACTCCCCATCCAAACTGCACTGCACATATTCCATCCATTTACCATTTTGATTTAAGAGAGAAAGAGAGAGTGATGGGGAGGACAGAACTATCCAAGGGTTGATTGACTTTGCTGATTTCAGTTCAAAGTCTACCAGTTCACTGTAATTTAAGTAATAACATGGTTTATGCAAAGCAGCCCAGGCAGTGCAGGTATTCCACTTTGCTGGAGGTTTTCGCTTGACTACAGGGAAAAAAAGACCTCCCCCCAAAGTTAAGGCATGTCTCAACTGGTCTCCTTGTTCAAAAAGCTGCAGCCTGAGGACAAGCTTTTGCCACAAATGGGAAGCATTGAGGAGGACAGGTGAGAGAAAAGGAATATTCAGAGAAGCCACATCTGGTGTGGAATGGGTCTGAAAACATTGACATTCACCCTGACTTTTCTAATTGGCTGACCAGAATAAATGTTTTACACCTCATAGTGAGGGAATTTAATGCTTTTAAGTTGAGAGACTCACAGATGTCCCTGCTTCAATTCAGTGCGAGTTTAGACTGCTGAAGTCTTATCTCACTGGCTCTCCACCATTCTGCAAACATTGTAACAGCCACTTACTGAGGCTGATCAAACATCAATTAAAGTTATGTTCTGTCAATAATTACCAGAGGCTTCATCTTACTTTGTTGTGATAGAGCTAGTGGAATGTACGCCACTTCAGAATAAGACTGAAATACACTTGACTTGTAAACCTACGTGAGGTTACCTGTCCCTCAAACTCAGCTTGTTTCAGCAGGGAGTCTCCAGGAACAAAGGCTTCCCTGTGCATTAAGTCAGCCTGAGACACAAGCAGTTTTATTAGGCTGACTGAACACAAGAGCACCTCAAGAGTCTTTATGACATGCTACAATATATAAATTTAAAGTTTCTCACACAATTTTAAGATCACGTCATATGAACCATACTGAGGAAAACTATGCAACAATGACGTGAGAGCAACAAAGACCTTCTCTCTCCACAACAACACTTCACAGCGGATGTCCCTCACCTGGCTTCCAGCACATACCAGTCAGTCAGAAAAAAAACTTGAGTTCATGGGTTCTGACGTGTTCAGACATGGCCCTGACAAATAACAGACTCAGCTTTTTCTGTTTATTTCTTTTTACAAGTTTTACTTCATAAGCATCAATGATCAGCCCAGAAAATCTCCATTTTTCTCCAGAAAAATAGGGAATCTCAGATCTTGTCAGTTGTTTAGGCCTAATGGAAAACTGATGTCCACATACTAAAACATTCCAATTAACCACACATAAGGAGAAAAATGTACCCCACTCCATTAAAGCAACATTCCAAAAGTTTTTTAAATGCATAACATGCAAGAACGTGCTTTCCTCCAAACTGGTGGAAGATCAGCTGGCACCAGATTATACCCCAGCAAACCAACACCACAGTCTGTTCTGAGTAGGTGGCTCTACATTTCTAGTCTGATGTCCCCTAAATTGACTACTTTAAAGTGGGCTAAATAGATATTTGCTGGGGTTTGCTTATGAAGACAGTAATCTGTCTGTAAGACCCAACCTCAACCTTCAATCATTCCCACAGCAAATCCAGGCCCTGCTGCAAAATAGAGAGACAATTAAATACAGACAGACTAACAAACTTATAGTTTGCAGTTAAATTAAAAACAGGAGGTATTGGAGGTATTCAAGTATGGGTGGTTGCTGGCAGGTAGCACTTAAGGTTGTAACCAACGGTTAGTTCCACACAGTACTGTTATACAAAACTGTGATATTAACTGAACCGTGGCATTGGTATATCATTACAGCTTTGTATTACTACCCAGCTACATCACCCAAGTGTTTTGGAAACCAAACATGTTCCACTATCTTTATTTCATTATTTCATATTGAATTATGTTGTTGCTCACAGGCATAAGGTAACTGTGTTTGCAACACCAGTGTTCACTAATGCTGTTGTCTCCTCTAATTGGAAATTAATTTTGGGTGCTAGCAGGTAAATTGCTGTCAGTGTGAACAACTCTTAAGCGTTCTTAAGGCAAAAGAGAGAGGAAGGTGAAGCTGGCATTGCAGAGTCAATGAGAACATTCGGGAGTTGTTTTGAAAGCCATTACAGGAGCAAAACAGTGCCAGTGCATTATTTACACCATGTCAGCAGGGCACACAATGCTCCCATGCTTAATCACCCAGCCAAAATTTCCAGTGGGGCAAAGGGGCATCTGAGATCATTCAGCTGAATCTCAGTGTTGTGGGAAAGAAAGTTGGTTTGATCTGCATCATTGCTCATGTAGGAAGAGTCAGTGTGTCTGGTCCAGGCTGCATTGCTGCAAAGGTCTCTCCAGGGGTGAGCTCACTCCCATTGCAGTGGTCTGTAAAGCATTGCATCATATCTGAACATTAATGCAGCCTCAAATTCGAAGAACCACAAAAACTACACATGATCCTTTTTGGCAATACATGTGCAGCAGTAATTTCATTAGAGCCACACATACATACAACCCAAACATCCACACAGAGATTTATTGCCATAAAGCCAGCTGTTTGGGAACATCAGCAGAGAAGGTTCCACTCCACATTTGTTCCGGTACACAAGGGAAGCAGATGCTGGCCTGCACATCTCCAGAACACAGACTTCAGCCCTTGCCTGACACCCCATCTGACAGAATGTCCTGCTCAAACACCTTTTCTCATTATGGCTGACTTCAGTGACAGACATTAGGGCTGACTTCAATGAACTGGATAAGTTGAGACACACACGGACACAAACGGACACCTAGTTTCTTACTCTGCTCTGCACAAGTACTGGTGGTAATGATCCAAGTTTAATTACACAACTAGTCCTGCAGACATGGAGAGAAGCATGTGTTTCTGTGAAGGTCAACAGCTGCATGGCCTGTGATTGTAGGAAAGCGATATGGGTCCAGGCCAAGCAGATATACAGCCATAACTTACAGCAGGTTATATCAGAAGTAAGTCAATTCCCTCTTGGCAGAGTATATCCTATATTATTCATAAAAGATTAGAAATAAAGACAGGTGACTCCTGCTTACAAGTTATTGGCTTCCATATCAGATAGAGTGGGAGGTGTACACACCATATCTGCTGACAGTTTTATACAACCATGACAGCCTGCTCTAGGGCTTCCTGACATGTTCCTGACAGGCCCACCAGGTTAATTATATAGTTCTTAAAACCCTTTGAACTCAATGTGACACAGAACATTGCCATTGTCAGGGGCAGGTGCCCATAACCTAACCCACTTTACTGCTGTCACAAAACCAATACCAGATCAATAACATGATTTATTATGACTACCTTTCAATTTTTGCAATTCATTTTATACTGAAACTGCACATTACTGGTGCATTTCTGTGTGTTTAGAAAACAGTGGACATGCTATAAAAAAAAGAATATGCACAAAATTGATAATTGATTCTCTCAAGAGGCATGTCATAGTTATACAGTAAAGATTTCTCTCAAGAGGGATGCCATAGTTATAATACTTTATTAAACCCTGCTGCATAAATGCATTGCATTAAGACTCAAAAACCCATAAACCCAAGATAGAAGACACTAGATTTTTTTTGCATTAGCCTAAATTCATAGATTCAATTGTCACACATGAGCCACACCATGGAAGTCTGCCAAACTAACCCACATCATGGTTACATTCTGTGTGCCAGCCAACTTGCCATTATGGTAAAGGAGGGGAATTCCATTTTTTACTTTAAAATCTCCTCTGGAAAACTCTGGCCTATAGCCATTATATAAAAATGAAGCAATGATCGCCCCTGAACAATGCCATTCTTTCACAGGAAAATCAGCGGGCTTGGGAATAGCAGACTAACTGCGCTTTCATAACACTTTGGCAGAAAGACAGGTAGGAGTAGACCATTGCTTTCTGCCAACCATACAGCATCATTATCTCCAATGGCTACTGCAGACTATTCCTTACAGACTAAACTGAACTGACTCCCCACCACAGGAGTAATAAGTAGCTGCAGTCTCTAATGGAGGAACATTACAGCACACACTAACACAGAAGTATATGCATGAATGTCTCTTACTGAATGCACTTATAAATGTATTGCTAAGGTTTCCTCAGCTACCAAAGAGTAAGGGGCAATTCTCATGCTACATGAAATGCTGTTTCTCATCATCTTGCTGCTAATCATGCATGTCTATTTTCCATGTACCGTAATGGGGGTGCGGAAAGCGCAATAATATGCTGCATCTGAAGCAAATTACTGTAAATACTGTATTTTATGTTGCATGTAAGTGACAGCTAATAAAAACAAATCCAATTAATTAAAAACAAATGATTTTATCACACTTCCTATTGGTCAATGACATATGGCGACCACCCACATACAACAAATTGGAAACTCATGTTTTACAGTGCTTTTCCCTCAACAAGTGCAAAACTATTTAATTTGTGTGTTGACTAATGTGTCTTCGTAATCCATTCTGTTTCTCAAATGCTAACTCAGTGAATGGCTAGTCACGGCTATCTTTAACTGAAATAATTTCATTCACAATCAACACCAGTTAAAAGCTCTGTTTGTCCGCTTTCCCATATTTATCCAATTAACTGTGACAGACCTTGGACTGTCACGCTCTGGGAAGACAAGAAAAAAAATTATTGTCTGATTTATTAATATTCATGGTCTCATGTTCATGTTTTCCTGTGTGAAGTTTCCTATTACAACAAAAGCCAATTTTAAAGCCATTTAAAGCCAAAAGTCATGGGTCACTTCAGGGTTTTGGACCCACCGTTTGGTTCTGTTCTATTTGCTGTGGGGGAAGGTTCATGGTACCAGCAATGCTAAAGAACATATGATTTACTTTTAACTTAATTTACTAATTAAATTATTTCACAATATAGCAACAGAAATAAGGAAAACTACTTCCTAACATGGCGCTATAATACGTGGTTATTATTATAATCGACTAGAACAGCTTGCTCTCTTTTAATTATTAATTTATTTACCAAAAAGTAAAGATAGCAGATGTCCATTTTGTTGACAGTTTTCATGGAGAAGGAAGAATTCTTTTTTTTGAGTATTTATTTTTATTATCCACGTGTGGTATTAGACATTAGACAGTTACCATGTTACACCCCTAAAACAGACAACATCAGGGAAAAGCAAGAGGTGTGTTACACTCTAAAAATCCCATATGCTCCAAAGACCAATGAAAAGCCCGATTTAACAGAGCCTTGAGACAGGTACTCATACAGACATATTGAATAGAAAAAGCCAAAATGACATGAAATAGTCTCCTATCTCTCTGCAGCAACCCAACACTGCCAAAGTGAGAAACAGAGAGAAAACTCATCCAACCATCTGGATGTGGACTAGGCAGCAATCCAAGAGGCAGTAAAATTCATTCCAAGTGCCTGACCGATGTGCGACTGCCACGTAGCTGTTAGCGCAGGAGGACAGAGAGAGGGGAAATGCTGCTTTACTCCTGCAAAAACACTTTTCTCACAGTGCAGCAAAGGTCCCTCTGCCTGTCTGCCTGCTCAGTACACTCAGTCCAATCATATAATCCCACAGCTGTGACGTCATAATGTTACAATGACCAGTTCTTAACAGAATGTGGTTATGGTCATAAATGATGTTCTTAAGGAAGAAACTCTTGTAACATTATTGTCAATAATAAGGTTCAGTTTAAATCTGAAGAATTCTGAGGTGTAAAGATTCCAACAGTGGCCCTTCTACCAGGACAGTCTAGACTTGACAGTGACTAGGTAAGTCCACAAACAGGAAAAAAACAGCAAATGTCTAAACTCCATCCGATATGCGCCACGCAGCTCAGCGGGTAAACAGGAAGGTCAATGCACAGCTCTCAGAACTGAGCTCTCCTGAGCATTTCATTGGCACATTGAACTTGTGTTTATACCAAGCTGAGAGGAAGCAGCATAACTCCCACAAACACATGAAAATGACTCACTCACAGCCATGGCTGTGGTTCAAGATTTCTTTCCTTTTTTTTTGCTGTAGCTTACAGGGAGAGTCTGAAGGAAAGAAGCGCATGAAAGAACTAAGAACTGCTTCTACTAACAGAAGCAGGGATTTATCTCAGGTGACATATCCCAAAAAATCCTCAGAAAAGGTAACAGAGGCTGTGTAAAGTAGAAAATTCATCTTTAAATAAATCCTAGTACAGGCACTAGTGCTATAGCATTTGGACAGATGCAATATGGGAAGCACACCGGCACCTGACAACTGTGGCAGTAGTGTATTCAAATTCTCAAGACCAGGTTTTAAGAAGGTCAACTTGCTTTTCAGTGGGAAGTGGTCATTTTCGCCACAGAGACCAGATTCGTATGGTCATTTTATGGTCCTGGACTGTTGAATGACTCAACAAAAAAATCTTATACTTAACATTCAGGATTCTTCCAACCCCCAGCTGAACTGTGCTGAATTCAGCCCAGTGGAGGACACAGAAAATGAGGTGAAGGGATGTGGGTGTTGGAACTGAAGGGACAGATTTTGTCCCACATGACTGAGCGCTTTTAAAGAGGGCAGCTCAGTTTAAACAAACATAACCACTTCCTCCTCGCTGAACACAAAGCCCTTAAACAGAACTTATTCATCGGCCCTCGTTGGGTCATTTGGGGGAAAGAACAGCAAACCACCAAAACACTGGCATCCCTCTGTGTCTGGTAACAACCTGAAAACCCTTCGCCAGCTCACACACAACACGGTTTTCTGTCTACAGTCAGAATTGGTTCAGTGTATATCTGGTCAGTGGATTATTGAGACTGAAGTCTAGATGTCACTTACTGACTGCGTAATTAATTCTAATCAGAGGAATTTTCCTCAGTGTTGAATCGAATCAAGACAGAATCTTCTGGAAAATGCAAATTTAACATTGTCACATTCCTCAAATGCCACCTGGAATGTGGCTGCCCTCACATCAATGACCATGATTTAAATTCTGTTTTCCTTATTTTGGTAACTTTGCAGGTCTAAAATATGGACACTGTGCAAAGAGGTGCTAAAGCGGTGCTAATTCAAATATAAATATTTAACTGGAAAAATTCAGTAGGCTGAAACAGATCTGGGCTGTAAGAATGGACAGGCCCCTCCCACCCCTCCTTACTCCCAGAGGTCAAAGGGTGAAATTCCTCAACTTCCAACAGAACTACGAATTTCACACACTATAAGGGAGAGTGTTTGCATGGGGGATGGGTTAACAAGACCTGATGAGATGATGGGATTGTGGGAGGCATTGGTGTGGGGTCCTGCTGGTTACAGGGGTGGGCATAAGAAAACAAGAAGCCTAGGACAACAAGGGAAGCTACAAATATACGCAAAGTGACACTGCTGACATTTGTTTGCATAGGGTAAATTGAAAGAAGATCAGGCGGGGCATATGTCCTCCTTAAGGGGGCATTGTGGGAATTACAATAGCTCAGACAAAGCAAGCAAGGTGGGGACGCAATAAATGCAGCCTCTGATGCCAGGAATGTTTACTCCTCTCATTGCACATGCATGCCTGCCACCAGAGGCTAAAACTGTCCTCAGCTCCAGTCAAATAATAGCATCATTAACAAACTGCCATCGCATGTAAAGTTTCCATCGCCTGGCTAACAGCTCCGGTCTCTGCGCTGTGAATGTTAATGCAAGCACGAACATATACCACTGGCCACCTGACAAAACACTTAGTGGTTTTCCACTCTGTTGTTAGCTAATGTGAGACTCTGGCAATTTGAATAATGCACTGCATGTATGCGCAGGTGCATGTCAGATGAAGGAAGTAGCAGCATCTCCAGATTCCTCTTCACCAACTGATATACATAAAACACTGAAGACAGATGTGACAGACAGCTGAATTAAAATAGTCGCATAAAAAACAGTGCATTTTTTGCATATTTTTTTCTTGTGCCGACTTATTTTGTCTGAGAATAAAAAAGGAAAAGGGCGTTAAAAGACCCTATTTGTCTTCATCTAAATCACCATAAAAATCATCATGTAGACAAGAAAGCCTGATGCACAAACATAGCAGCGCTGAGCTTAACAAACATGCAACAGCAGAGATGATGCTGAGCACAGTGGACTGTGAGATCCAGCAAGCACAAAAACAATACCAGGGTTATTGTTTTAATAGAAGAATGCTGCTTTTAGTTCCTCTAAATGGCACTAAATGTAGATGTGGTTGCTGATTCAAGATGTGCAGCAGAACCCTGATTCATGGACCAGCTGACGGCCACATCATCACTGCATGCATATTTCTCAAGCCTAAATGGTTAAAGCACAGATACAAACTTGTTCTGTCTTGCTTAACAGTCTGTTGGAAGAGACGCTAGCTGTTCTG
Organism: Yasuhikotakia modesta; assembly: GCA_036877545.1. NCBI lineage: Eukaryota > Metazoa > Chordata > Actinopteri > Cypriniformes > Botiidae > Yasuhikotakia > Yasuhikotakia modesta. Next base: position 152,051 of record JBAJNP010000021.1, read on the forward strand.
GGTTCTGCTTAATGAGGTCAAGAGAGAACAGCGGACAAACACTGCAAAGAAAAGGTCATGCGACTTAACCGACATGGCTGACCATCTTGTAAAACCATCAAATCGTTTGCCCGTTGCAAGAACTTTCCAAAATAAAAATGTGCATTAGAGCCACTGGGCTTAAAGGCTTTGTAATTAATTGTAATTAAGCTTACTTAACTAAATGAGGAGACATTGCAACTTCAAATTTTACTACCAGGAACAATATGAACCTTGCACAGATATTAAAAGAACATGCATGACAAATTTACGATAGACACATTTTTCCTACAATTGCATTGCATTGCATTGTAACAAATGCTTAAATTATGTCACTAACTACAGACATGTAAAGTTTGAGCAGGTCAGCAGGTCAGCAAACCTCCTAAAGAAGGTGGACTACAATTAGGAACAATCACAACTGATTTTATCACACTGCACTGCATAACATCAGCAGACATCAAAGCACAGAGCTGCTTCCAGGATGATGTGGAGCTCTGAGGGAAGGCATGAGTGTATGCGGGGTGTTTGAGAAGACCCTGGAGAAACAGACCTTCAGCTCTCTATGTACAAACCGTGTGGCCTCAAAGGAAGACCACATTCCATCAGCTATGCCCAGTCAGGAAGTTTAACTCCAGGGGGACAAGCCATGCCAAGCAATTCCCCAAGCACAGCAGCTAGACTGATTAACAAAGGCTGTCTAAAATAATCCATCAGAAATTGGCCAAAAAAACCAAACAATTTGTTGAGGAAGTGTCTCATATTCATGCTAGGCACAGATATGAGTATATCAGTCAGTGCCTCTTTGCATCTATGATCTGTGATTAAAAACATCATTAAATCTCATACAGACAGCTCCAAAACCATCTCTTGCACACCAAATCTGTGTGCAAGTGGGTTTTCAAGATGATCAGTGTTAAGAAAGAAAATTCTGCATTATATTAATAATAGCGCATCATTTTACAAAAGGTTAACATTAAAAACCATTCACTCAGCTGCAGAATGCAAAAGTGACGTAATTTACAGCAGATCAGATTTCTTCTCCCACAGATAATGTGCTTCTTTCACTCCAATAAGCCCTCTGGATCCAGGCAGGAACAGACCCCGCTGTACTCAGTATTCTGACACTTTATTTCAGTGACCAGCAGGATTTGAGATTAAACGCGACCTTGGAAAGTCTTCATTAAGAACTACTGAACACTGAAAGGCAACTAGTCTTTTCTGACGTGTGTGAAAATATGAACGATGAACGCATTTGATTTCAACCAAATCTAAATATAAAAAAAACAAATTGCGTATAGGCAGAACATATTATATGACACGACAACGACAGAGCAATGTTTTCCACCATAAACAGACACAGATGTTGAAGAATAGGCTGTCTGGAATACTAGGGCATGATGGAGTTGACGACTTTCCTCTCATTTCATATCATTTCAAGACAAATGTGCATTATTCCATTAAATATTTACCAAACATACTATAACATCATTCTAGCTACGAAAACAGCATGAACATCTGTTAATACTGATATGTGCCTGTTTGCAACACTATGTTCCCTATGAAAAGGCACCTGGAAAAGTTCAGCATCCTTAAGATCTCTCTAAATAAGTGGTTCAATTCCAAGCCATAACCATTAGAAAACAGTCATTTTCATAGAACTTCAATCTAATACATCACCCTGAAAATACACTCTGGCAACAGATGTAATAAAACGTTGCGTTTTCATTTCCCGAAATTCACAAGTTTCCCGTCGAAAACTGAAATTCAACGACGCAGTCGCCAAACTGCATATTGTCTCGTAAATGTCTCCATCTTTATCAAAGTTGCACAATGCGCTTTTAGCACATATATCACAATTTATTGTAGCAATCAATGCAAAAGTAACTGTTTTCCCTTTTGCCTCTTCCTCTGCTTGGCCAACTAACCCAGACTCCCGGCGTCGCCGCCGTGCAGACGCAAAAATGTACCAACTTTCCGTTATGGGAATATTTTCACGGATACGCATTTGATTAGCAGCTGTGGTTAAAGATGAACAAAGCAAGAAGTCAACAAAACTCTGCTTACCTCGCTGCAATAAAATGATCTTCAAAGAAACTCCAGCGCTCCACTTTCACCCCAGACACAACTTTGGCAATCCCCGCTTTCGTCTGCCTACCACATCGCAGTCAGGGGGAGATTCCGCGGCCATGTCCCACAGCACATGTGAGCAAGATCCTGCCCCTTTTACCGTAACGCACCATATAAACGAACTGAGCGGAACGCAACAGTTCTGTACGGACGTATGCTAATAGTTTTTACCTGACAGTGTGAACTGAGCCGTAAAGTCCTACAAGCGTTTATTCTTTTATTTGATGGTTATTAGATGATGCACTTGTTGGAAATTTTAAGTGGCATAATCTTAGATTTTATTAGCCAAAAAGTTTCACCAGGTTAAATATGAAATCTAAATAACAGTTTTTATTCAAAATATAAAATAAATATTTTCTAATAAAATATATATTTTAGTCAATTAATTCAAGAAAACACGCAAGCTTTCACCCCCACACATATAGGAGTAACTTTCCATTTACTTTCATTGGGCCACATAATGGTGTCAAATGTATTTATTTGTGTCTTATTAATTATTTGTATTATTTATTCCAATAATATTCTAGAGTAAAAGAAATTAATTTGGATGTTAGCGCACAACAACTTTTGTGTGTGTTTTTGTGCACATTTAGTGTGTTTGCAAGCATGTCTGCATGTTTGCTGGCCTGTGTGTGTCATGAAATATTAAAAGACAAACTATTTCAAACAGCTTAAGGTCCATTGCATGTCTTTGACTCATGACATAATCACATAGGTTGCTAAAGAAAACACTCAGTTTAAAATTGTACAAATCAAAGTAGCACAGCTGAACAAACTCATTGCCCCTTGTCCTACATTTCACTTTCCTGGCAAAGTCAGGCAAATCACACTGTGTAAGTGTGTCTACTGCCACCAGCAGGGCAGTTAAATGCAGGGCAGGATACCCAGGTACAGTATATATATAACGACCAAGGCATGTGCTTTTATTTAGCCTATTTGTTGTACTCATCCATTAGTCACATTGCAATGTGTGTAATAAAATTAGACAATAGACAGATCTTTTATTATGTCATAATAATGTACAAAATGTGTACATATACAGAGGCAGACAGCCATATACATAGTTGTTGGCTAAGGTGTTCTGTTAACATTCAAATTGACATAAAATTATATTAATTTAATTAAAAGGATTTTAAACATTTTTTGCAGTTCCCTCATAGACATGAAGTGAAATTACCTCATTACAAAGTCCTTTGCATCATGCTCAGGGCCTTGAATGGAAATAACTATTTCATAGAATGCGTTTTAACTAGCCACAAGGTCCTTGAATGGTATTTTACCGGGATTACTGTCTGTGTAATCCAACTCAAAACTATTATTTAAGCTTTCTGAAATATTTGGGTTTGGATGTTAACTGCATGTACAGTTGTAAAATGTGTTTGCCTGCCCTAAAGTTAGTTGTAAATGCATTACTGCAGAATAGTAATTCAAAATTAGATGATTTTTCAAAATGCTTTTAAAGTAAGGCAGGGAATAAAGATTAAGTAAAATAATTAACAATTAGGTGAAAATTAGAATATGTGTCTTAAAGTTAATAGTGTAAAATATATTTATAATAATATAAGTTACTTAAAATATTTACAATTGTGAATTATATATACATATACATACACATATACACATGTATAGTGAAATATAGTGTACAGCTGTGGATCATTTTAATGTCCTCAATGACATTATAGCAATGGTGTCATGGAGGCTGAATGTTCAGGGGATTTCCTGAAGATGAAGATTTTGAGTAAATGTGGGCAGTAATCAACTTCTAACGGATATGTGGTACTGATAATCACAGACAGCTTCTGTCTGATACAGGATAGGGTGTTCCTCTGCTCTGATTATGTCTGAGGTGTCAGTATGGAACAGGAAAGACTGATTCTAACAAGTTGTTGAAAAGGTGTGGAACTCTCTCTCCCTTTTCTGTAGGTCTTTCTGTCTTTTCTGGGTCAGATCGGGTCAAGGAGGTCAAGGTTTGGTTGCTTAACATGGCCTAGTCAGTTCCTGATGCTAGATGCAAAAAATTCCTTTATGGGGTCGGTAAGGCTTCCTTAACTCTTTACACACATGTAAGGGGATCAAAGCTTTATACTTCATATAGCAAACCCAACTTATTTATACTTTGAAAGTGACATTCTGAATGTCCAAATTTATTGCCTAAATTAACCATGTTTTGCAACATGCATGTTAGCTTCACATATACATTTTGATAGATAGAACTCAACAAAATAGTTTTTGCCATGTTAAAATCAATATTCTGTGCTTTATGTATGAAACTTTATTTGTAAATGTATACTGCAAGGAATGTAAAGCTAAAAATTAATGTAAATAAAAAATAAGAGTGAAGAGAGCAACAATTATTTTCCTTGCTCGTCACCCTTTGTTTTAAAGCAAGTTTTCAGGAAGATTTTCCCAGCTATTGTTTTTCCATAACTGACGCAACATGAAATTTACTGGATGACACAGAAAGCTTTTTGTTTAATTGGAACTCATTCTCATCAACAGCTACAGCATGTGGTTTTACTCAATGTTTACACCAGGGTAACAATCGCCTCATGACTGCCAGAGAAGTGGTGGATGGAAAGTAATGATAATTCATGACACGCACACATATACATGTGTCTTTGTGTTTTGATCAGATAATGTATTTCCCACTGTAGTTTGTCTAATTTTTATATAGACACCTGGGATGAGAATTTTGTAGATGGGATAAAAACCCAGGACATTCTTTAGCCCACAATCCTCCACAGAGACCAAAACAGTGGAAAAATGAACTGCACACAGTGAAAAACAGAGACCGGCCTGGATTTGCTGAAGTTCACTTAATACCTTGAGTTTCTGCCCAGAATTCAGAAATCATTCGGCTTGATTTTTTAAGACTCCTCTGCATCCGATTATAGGAATTTGCCACAGGCTTTATGCTCAATAAGACGCATTAGATTCACATCAGTCTTCCTTATGTCCTCAGACAAACATGATTATTTTACTTTATTGCAAAACACTGTTTGAGGGGAAAATTGTAATCCTGAATAGGAATTTGTTCTGATTTCAGTTTCCACTAGAAAAAATTTAATATCTATTTTTGCCGTTGTGTAGATCCGCATTAAAGTCCTGATCTCTGTGGCTACAAAGAGGATAAAGTTAAGAAATGTGTATTGTTTCAAGCATTACAAAAGCAGATGTGTTTTCATATCAAACACCTAAAGCTTTGAGTGTGTTCTTTAGCACACATGCTTCCCAAACCCAGTTACAGCCCATTTTGTGCATTAAGGGAATTAAACCTAAGATTTTAATGGCCTGACACTCCACATGTTGAGCTACAAATGAACTTCTTATACATTTAAAGCATTATGTATGTGCATTTATAGAAGCAGACAGACAGGTAGGTTGTGTATTGTACCAACTATAGAAAATCACAATAACATGTCTAAACTTTGTGATAGACTGACAGCTGTGATAAGTGACAGACTTGAGCATAAACATGCTGGTGATAATGGCTGTGCTGTGTAGGTGATGTGGTGGCACTCATAATGCTTGGGGTCGAGACACAGCTCAGGGCAAGCCAGGTACAGATAGGGGAATTTTACAGCATATTCTAAGAACTCAATGCCCAAAAAAGGAAAAGCAGCAGTGGGGTCCCAGATACACAGCACAACCCCTGCAAACTGCATTGGGCAGGCCAGAGAACACATGGAGAAAGTGTATCCAACCTCCCACTAGGAAACAGAAACCTTTAAGCAGACCTTCCGAAGCCCTTTCAAATGTTAAGAGCTCTGGAATGGAAAATACAATCTGAAGAATAATGACATAGTTTGAGTGCTGTAAAAATAACGAGGTGTGAACTTTAACACTGAAATATAAGAGTCTACCTTATTCTGTACTGGTCAGGGCATGTACGGAAAGAACCTAATTCAGTACAAATGGAAGAATTTCAGAAACACTTTAGAATCTTCTGAACTGACTTGAATATCAATTTTTGGCATTTTGTTCTTTCATACCCTTACATTCACATTAATTCATTTGACAGACGCTTTTATCCAAAGCGACTTAATTTAAGGTAAACATTTTATCAGTACTTGTATTCCCTGGGATTGAACCCACAACCTTTGCACTGCTAATGCAATGCTCAATGAGCTACATGAAACTACAGGAAACCATACTTCACATAAAAGTAAAGATTACTGCAGAATTAAAATCATCACATCAATGATTTTCTTGTTTCCTGCAAGAAGCAAAAACGTGACAGAAACTTCTTTGAATATTTTAATACATTTATCCTGAAGAATGCATGAGGAATGATCTAATTATGTAGGAACTAGGATCTCTAAGAATTCCCTTAATGAAAGATGTACAAAAGAACCTTTATTGCAACAGGAAATAGGAGCAGTATTCCAGATAGCACACTGACAACACCAGCAGCTATCTAAACATCTGCAGCACAACAGAGCATGCGCACCGGTCATTCATTTACTTATATTGGATCCAGGATTCTTCTAACTGTAATTGCATCTCCATGACAACAGTCAAAACACACTAATGCTAACCAGTAACTATATAAATGAATACCTGAGTAACTGAATAATAAACATAGATAAAGCCCACTGGGTTCACACACAGATAAAATGACAGATTATTACCAATGCCGACACAAAACAAAGAGAAACATCCATCGTTGTTCTTCATCAGTTATGAATTAACAGCCTTTAAGCAGTGCATAAATGAATGTTTTATTTATTTTCAAAAGAAAAAGAGGGAAAAATTCATGCGAACACAAGAGCATCTTATCAGAGCACTTAAGAGATCATACTACTGAAATCCCCTGTCACTGTCTGCAAGCAACTCCAGATCAAAACACATGGAAAGATATAAAACTCAAAAAAAAATAATAAAAGTGGCACACCAACAACTTTTGTTTACAGCTTCTGTAGCTGCCAATAGCTGTCCAGAAGATCGGATTTGCATAGCGCTCAATGTGCTAGTAATAAAAATAATGAACCAGAATTTTAGCATTAGTCAAGTTTAGATTCAGGATTGTTTTTATAAACATGAGAAAAGTGTAACACACTACAGCAGTTGTATTGCTCTGTTTTCTAAGTGCTACTTACATGTGATTACGGCAGAAACATCCAGTTGATTGTCATGAACGATCAATGAATTCATAGTGAATTTTCTCATAAAGCCTCTGCCACTCAGCTTAATGCACATTATATAACACTGACAGATATATAATAATTTAAACTTCCTCTACCACTCAGTGGCAGAGTGAATCACATGGGAACAATAAAATACAAAGACATTTACAGTGGCTATATAAAATAAATGTCCTAGTTCAAAAAAGGCTAGACTACAGTACAAGAATAAAAGCTAATTGTAAAACCATAAAAACAGCTGGCAAAACAAAAACAAACCACTTCACATATATAAATATATTACACTAATTACATTAACCAAAAAGTGTTAGACTGGAGGGAGGTTTGACCATCAAGCACAGAGAGAGAGAGAGAGAGAGAGAGAGAGAGAGCAAGACAAAAAAGAGAGAGATTTGTAAAACACTGATATGGCTGTCTGGCACAAGGAGATAGACATGAATTCACGGCCTCGAATTCATTAGTTAAAGGTTTTGCCATTGTTTTGAAGTAAAAACATTCACACTTTCACCCATTACTTAATGAACAGAGATTAATGTACAGAGAACTATAAGTAAGCCATTTGTAGATTGATCTCCCTGAATAGTGTAAACACTGACACTTTTGCTCTGTCTGTTTAAATGGCCTGACAGTGGCCTCAGCTTGAGGCAGGAGCACCTGTTTTATGGTGAACAGTTTGAAAGGGTTATTTTTTTTCCAATTATTTTGCAATTACACATTTCACTTTTGATATCACAGTGGAAAGCATAAATCCAATTACACAGGCCTTTGAAGGCTTTTTGGAGTGCATTTGAATTTCTGCAGAAAGATGCATGATTGAATTTGGGTGTCCTTGAGTGACTCAAAGCTTGACTAACAAACTGAGTGAACAAAGGTAAGACTAGCCACTCCAAACCAAGGGTCAGGCACGAAGGACTGTGATATGACATTTCATACATGGTGACCCCAGATCTGACTGTATCATGTTATACACAGAGTTAACAATGCCCACGCCAAATAAATAGTGCTTTATAGCTCTCATTTTGATTATACACATGATTACAGGTGCATTTAAAACATTTCAATACATACACAAAACGCTATAGGACATACGTCTCTGTACAGTTCAGATGAAAACTTGATGAATTTATATATATATATATATATATATATATATTCAATCTTTACATTTCTTTAAAAAGATTTGACCAATTTAACGCCTCCTAAAAACATAGCATATGTTGAATATATGGCTGTGAAAGAAAATTTCCAAAAAGCATTTTCAAGTCTAAGATTGTCCTGGTCAGTTCATCTGGAAATATGTTATTCCAATGGAGTTTCAACATCTGCAGTTAAGTTTCAATACCTAAAAAGTCACAACTTTCCATTTTGTCTTTTAAGAAACAACATGCAATACCATCAGCGACACAAGGAGCAGCATATAATCTATGTGATAGTTTTACACCCTTCCAATGTCCTTTAAACATAATGTGCAACACAGATTAGCAGCACAGAATATATGCTGTTCTCATGTCTTACATTTCAGATTTTGTCCAAGAACTTGACATTACAATGAATTGTATGTCACATAAGAACGATATGTGAGCTCTTTCTCTCATTTTTCCTTCCGCACTCCTTTAGAATGGCAGCATACATATAGTTTTAGTCACATTTAAGCATATTCTAATCGTATTCTACGTAACTAAAAAGTCTATTTTTCACATCAAAGTCTTTATGAAGGATAGATGAAACCAGCCGGCAGTTTAATTTGAGGAAGTGGATGGAACTATCGCTAAGAGAGTGAAAAATAATGAGTTTACATTTACATGTTAAGACATATTGCACATAAAGCCTTTTGTGGGTGTATGAAAGCCTTTTGGTTTTAGAATTAGTTCTATTTAACATGCACACACACACACTCACACACACACAAATGTCTTTAAAGAAATGTAGAAAAAAGTTTCCTTTCCAAGAAGGGAAAACAAGGGTCATGGTGATCTGCTCATGTTGATAATGAACATGTGTGGATGACAACGGAGGCTTATGCCGATAAATCAGATATGACCAGCTTATCCATTTTGTTTCCGATGTCTGAGGAGACCGTGAGCTCATCGGATTCGTAATCGTCGTCGAAAGACCTGCGAAAGCAAGCACACAAACATTTTGCTACGCAGTTCTTCAACCACATATAGATTGGATCTGATGTCATTCATCACAGAATGCAGTGGCTCACCCCTCTCGCAGCTGTTCATTGGCCGTCTCCTCTGCCACAAGAATCTCATATTCCTCAGCTGCATATTTATCCCAGTCTGAGGGCTCTGGACCATCACTGTCCAAATCCTGATACACGCACATATAATTAATTACAAACAACCAGAAATTACCCAAAAATAACTCTACAGAAGACAATGAAACATACCTTCTGCACTGCAAAGGGATCCCTCTGCTCATGGTCCAGGTACTTCTCCAGATTGAAGAATGTGTCATAGAATATATGTGCCATCCTGCAGCGCTTCAGATCTCGGAGAGTAATTTTACCTGCCAAGAGCCATAATACAGTCAATTGTTTATATTACATAATAAATTAAAATTAATTTGGCAAAGTGGTTCTTTACAAAGCAAACTGCAGCGCACTCTTGTAAACAATTCATATACTGCCAATACTGGCAGAACTGCACATACCTGGGCATTCTGGTTTGACCAAGTCCAGCATCTGACACAGGAGATCCTGGAAGGGCAGTGGTTCAATGCCCATGCCCTCCATGCGTTCACACTGCTCCTCGTAGAAATACTCCAGTTCATACATGGAAAGAACACCATCTCCATCCATATCCATACAGCGGAACCAATACTCTATACTGAACGCAGAGAGATGAAGATGATATAGAAGCATCTACAGCGATGACTCTAAGCCACAAATCCATTTATACACATACATGTTCAAGCCTTTTTTGGTCAATTAAAGTGCATGATCTCATTGCTCCATAAACCAAGCAAAGACAAACATGTTCTCAAAGATAATCCAGAATTAATTTGGTAGATCTGTGTAAATACCTCGTAGGGTTCTTCTTGTCCTCCTCTGAGATCAGGAACCAAACAAACTCAGCATAGCTCATTCTCCCTTCTCTCTGCACTGAGTTTCCCCTGGAAAAGACAACAATTGTTTATCATAAACCAGATGGACAACAACCAAAAGCTTAGTTATCACCTCATTTCTCCTACCTCGTGACGGCTCCTGAGAACAGCCTCTCAATAATTCTGCTTGATGAAGCTTTGCAACAAAGAACACAGAGCAGAGGTCCATTAAAAACTACTTCCCCACATCCCTAGACCTGAAGCCAAACAAGACCCATCCAAAATAACAGTATCTCCCTGTTTAAAGCTTGCATGCAAGCTTTAAAAGCAATAAAGGTTTGGTTTAAGTATAAAACACACCCCGAATGTGAATGAAACACAGCTGCGGGTTCTTTCAAAACTTACAGTGGTCATTGTATCTGGCCAAGTCCTTGGGGTCAATGAAGAGGTCATGGTCACTGTCCAGCTCCCAGAACTTACAGTAAATGACATAAAAGTGCTCATAGGAGAAGTAATCAGTGATTTGATTGATGTCATCCTCTTCCTCCAGCAGGGCGAGGGTCTAGGGAGAATGAAAAGGGTGTTCTGGTGAGAGTTCATTCAGTTTGGGTTGACAACAGTTTTTATGTTGAACACAAGCTGTGGACATTGGCTGGAACAAACTAAAGGTCTAGAGTGATGGTGGCATTGAATGAATGTGTACCTGGAGGAAGTTGCTTCTCCTGAGCTCGGTCATGTTGATCTTGCCTGTCCATGAGCGATTAACTGTGTAAAATATTCTCTGAATCACCTGGAAAGAAGAGAGCGAGGAGTTATTTAAAGGTTTAAGCTGTCAAAAGTGTCATTATGAAAACACTAAATGAGCTAGATTAAGGCAGAGTCTAATCCCAGTGCTAGGTATCCATTTCCAAAACATAAATGAATTTGGAAACACTTAGATAAAAACAATAGATATTTGATAACTCTGAGAGCCTGTTAATTTCTTTCCACACTGAACATAACAATAGTAAAAAGACTTTCAAGTACATAAAGCTTTGGTGTTTAAACAAATTCAAATGGCAATAATTCTCCACATAATTATGTCTGATCAAAGCTTCACAATGAAAACTATTGAGAACTGATACTCAAGAGGCACTTGTTGCATCAAACTCAAGTGTGCTATAAATAATTATTATTATTTAAATTAACAGATAAGCAAACCAAAACTGACATGCCCAGGAGTAAAAGACATTGTAGTAAATGACTGGTAGTAAATGCACTTCCTTTACGGTGTTTTCAACTCTTTAGCACCCATTTCATTACACTGATGAACACCACATACATGCAAGGCAACAGAATTTTAAATTATGGATAAACAATTGCAGTTTAACGTTAAACATCCCACAATGTTCCATGTGCATGTACTGTAAGTGGCATTGCCTCAGGATTGGTTATACTGAGACAGTTATATCTAGACCTGTGGTGACAAAGGCCCCTAGTTCCAAGAGAAACAGTGACATCATAGTGTGGATTAACATGTATTTCCTGGTATATCAGGCCTCTAAGGAGCGATTGGTAGCAGGGTGTGTCACCCAGTAGGCCAGGGCAAGGAAGTGTCTAAATATGGGGTTGTGCAAGAGCAGGGTCAGTGGCCTGTGGGTGGCATCCATCTTTCCGTGATGTCAGGCCATTTTGACGCCATTGCCCTTCCCACTCCCTGCCCAGCACGTGTTGCAGCTGTCCCCAAAGACAGACAGACAGACATATCAGGCTCCAAGTATCTCTGTTCTGACCCTCCACCAGCTTAGCTCAAACTGTTGTATATGATTAGCCGCAAACACTTTGGTAAGCTAACAAGACTTTCAAAGGCTAAAATGCTAATAGCAAAACTAAAAATAAAGGTTTCAGGTGCCAGACTGATGATGATCCAGAAGTCATGTTACTGTCGACAGATGCTGATGCACAAATAGTCACAGAGCGAGGGCAGAAAATAAAAGATTACATCAAGGAATTTTACAGTGTGTTCCAGTGACAACAAATGTCTGTTGCTGTAACCTTATCACTATAAAATATTTCTAGTCAGGTATCACTGAATCCCTAATGAAGATACTTACTGTCGTGATGTACCGGGAATGGAATTCAGGAGCATCTTTTAAAAACGTCAGCCCTGGGTGAGTGTCCACTATGTCCTAATCAGAATAAGGAAAACAGAAGTGAATGGCCTTCCCTATCCCAGGATAACAGTGAGTCTAAAAACTTCTCCTGAGCACCAGTAAGTTATGATTGCAAAACACAAATACATTATAACCAGAGTTCAAAGTTAACATGTTATTGCATATCATGTTTAGAATCGTTTTTTGTGTAATTAAGATTTGATTATGCTATTCTGAACCATTATAATTCTGTAGGTTCAAATGTATTTGTTCATTTGTTTAATTTAGTTTGGCAATACATTTTGCATGCTATTAATCCATTTGTCACCAAACAGAACGACTTTTGAAACAGATTTTTGCATATTAAGTTACAGTAGAATTCAGTAACACTAAATTATTCACACGCGAAGTGTGAAATTTTTTAAATATTCAATCAGTTTCATTTATATAACCATTCATGTGGAAAGTACAAGAAAAAAACAGAACATAATTTAAAATATCCACATTTGACAGCTCGAAATGTGAAATCATTACTAGGCTTATTATTTGTGACTCGGATATAAATGTGACTGAAAGAATAAACATATTTTTCAAGAATAAAGCAATATTCCAACCTGTAATAGAGGAATAAAATCTTCTTGTTCCAAGTAACTGCAGCCTGGTTTGGCCAACAAGTAAACAAACTTGGATGCATCATCATAGCAGCTGTGTAATAATCTATTAAAAAGAATAAAGGAAGAAAATCTCAAACTAACGCCACATGGATTTATAAAGCACATTGAAAGTGCTTTTGTACATTAAACATGATGTGTAGAAGCTCACTTACTTTCTCCATGTTGCAATAAATGAGTGAACAGAAACGAAGCCAGTTCTCTCTCCACCAGCACAAATAAACATTGGTGCTTTCCAATAGAGAGGACACCCGCATGCCTGAGAAAAAATTGTTTACATCGTACTTTAAATGGCATTTATACATATGAGGCCAGTCTGCCAAAATTACTATAAGTGCTATATTTTTGTCACAGAAGCAGCTGACAAAATTGTGTTTAATCATCACCAAAAACACAGTTACCTAAAATGGAATAACTGGAGATGAAATTGCCATTTGTGGCTTTTCCTATTATTGGCAGACATTGGGAGTGTTTGGTAAATATGTTTGAAATTTTTTTTGCGAATGTCTAAATGCACATATTATGTGAATATATGTACTATATACGTATATATATGTAAACTATATACCTTAAATATATTTATACTTATTATATAATATATATAATAATTCATATAATTTCAAATACAATGCTGATATGAGACAGTAATACGATTTGGTAAGCACAGCTGTGACAAGGACTTGATACAACAGCTGACAATCATACCTTTGCAATCTTCCCCATTTCATAAATGTCAGCTTTTTCCTCCTCAAACTCAGTGAAGGCTGCCTCAACTTTTGCAATGGCATCGTCATGGTTGGCAGCACAGTTTGGAAGGCCTTTGGGGAAGTAGAAGCGTGGAATGTTTATGGAGGGGGGTGGGGGAGTGGGAACCACTTTGACCGGCGGAGGGGTGGGTGACCGTGGGGTCGGCAAAGAGGGTGCAGGTGCAAGAGACGGAGGAGGAGATACAGGTTTCTTCTCTGGCTGAATCTGTTGAGGCAGAGAGACAATTAAAGAGAGAAGGAGAGAATTGTCTCCACTAATATGATAGTATAACACACTTTAGCTAAAGAAAACTGAAGGAGGAGATGATATTAACATAAAGAGAGACCTTCAATACAGACCAATGATAAATAACTCACATCTTAAACTTTTTTACTTCACATAAAACTTCAAACTTTGCAAGTCTTCTAAATATAGGAGAAAGTTACTCATCATTTTACAATTATTCAGCACATTTTTCTTGCACATTTTCTATTGTCTATGTATATAGATACAATATATAATATATAGACAATACAGTGCATCTCTTATCAGATGATTTAGATAATTTAAAGTGTGTTGATCAATATGTCTTTCACATAAATATAAAGATCACAATGAAATTGTTAGTAATTCTGTTTTCCACCTTACAGCTGCTGTAAGGAAATGCTGGCTAACATATTTACAGTGATGAACTGATCTGAATTATCAGTAAACCAAAACCAGCCTTATCATCTTTTCAGCTCTGATGACAAGAACTTCCAATGTGTGATACTGCAGAGCTCTGCCATTGGACTCTCTGCCCCCGACAAGAATAACTTCAGAGTAATTTCAGAGTGATTGGTTATTTATATTTCCATCTATAATTTCTCATTGATGTAATGGTGAAGTACAGTGATGGGACATCTTATGCTGTAAAAAAAAAACATTGTATGCATACAGACTAATTTACAGGGCAGACACTGACAGCAAACAGCTGATGTCCATTTACTTATGCATTCTTTTCATGAGGGACCTTGCAGGACCAAGGTTAAACTTCTAATAACAAGCTGTGGAAATGTTCAACACATTCTATACATAGTCTTGACATACTGTTCTTATTCTAGTCTCTGGGCAAAACCCTAGAGTCATAGTGTGCACTTAAGGCCACTTATTTGTGAACAGCACAGTCTTACTGTCAATCAAACATAAACAGAGCTGTTGAAATGCAACCAAATTTTAAAGAACTCCACTGTGAGTCGTGCAGGCCTGCATGCATCAAGTATTAAACGGTGCAGCTGTAGTTTAAGTCCACACCCTCCCCCCTTCAAAACTTCCATACGCAACACTTGGACACTGTATTCCTGCCTGCCTCACCCCCTTCCACTGTCCTATTAATAAATATGTTGGTATCTGCCTGTGAATAGTTTTGTCTTGCCTGGCATGTGACAGTTAGCCAAAGCATTCTTTGTTGAACTACAGAGGCTCACAGAGCAAAGCTGCCTACTGACCTGGGCTTGCTGGAACGACTTAAGCCGTTTCTTGAATCGCGATGGGAGAACAAAATCACAGCCTCTGGCCAAAAAGGCCAGTTCCCCTCGCAGGTCGGGGTCCTCCCTCAATGAGGCCTCTTTGATCATCATATTGGCAATGTCAAAAGTAGTCAAAAAAATATGTAAGGAAAAGCCTCAAATCCACAGAACAAATTATGTCCTTTGTGACTTCCGTTAAGGGGGATTAACGTCCTTTCAGCAGCTTGCACAGAACTCCCTTCTGACCAGTAACCCTCGTACAATCTTTCGGCCCGCTGTGCTTCACTCACATGTGCTAGCACACTTCAAAACTCTCATTTGCCAGGTTTTGTCCAGCGATGCAGTATGGACGCGTCCTGGTGCATGAAGCAATTCCTACAATCTTGTTTGGTAGAGTGACACCTGGAATCCAGGAGCATTGTACCAAAGAGGCCAGGCTGCCAGCCTCCCAATTGCCTTTCGAAACTACAAAACACAAATCTCAACTCAAGTCCATAGCCAACAGGTTCCCAGCCCTGCGAAACATGAGCCACTCTAGGGTCTGCCTCCCGGACCAGTACCCTCTCTGCGCCTGTCCTGATGAGCAGGGGGCTGAACGCAATGACACGGAGGGGAGGGAGATCATCTTGGTCAAATGTCTGTGGTGCACATTTGTGTATGGGTGAGCAAGTTGTATTATGGGAATGGAAGCCCCCTCCCACCTCCAAACTGAAAGGCTAAAGTTAGTAAGAGCACAGATGAACTGCAAATTGCTGTCGATCAAAACTTTGTTTACGCACAGAGCAAGGAAGGGGAGAGAAACCAAGGCTGTCAGGACCCTGAAATGTCCAACACCCAAGGGTTCATGGGGTACACTTGGACATGGAGTAATAGTTGTAATAGGGTATTAACATGTTTTAGGGCACTGCAACCAAAGCATAACACCATCAAACACTCTAGAAAGTTCCTGAGTGACAGACAAGTTCACTATGTTTCATAGTTGGGGCAGACAAATGCCAAATAATACTACATGAATAAAAGCTGACTAGCACGCATGAGTAATTTAGTGCTCTGGGCTGAACTCACTGTTTACTAGATGGTCCTGATCAGGTTTTTAAATCAGTCTGTGAACAAAATAATTAGTAAAATGTACACAAATATTAAATGATAAGTATTTTTCTGCTGGTTAGGAAGAATTATTTTTGTTTTTATTTTTGCTCGCCCTGCCAAAATGTATTTAACTGTTACAGTTTTTATTAAAAATTAATAAAATATTAATAGCTAATATTTTAAAACTGAAGATCATACACTTATTCCCTTAAAATTTCTATGAGGGCTCTAAATTCAAACAATGCAAAACACTGGTCCTGGGTCAATAGGCTGTGTTTATTTTTGTATACAATGTACATTAAAATACTTTTTAAAATAACTTTAAACTCCAACTTAACAAAAGCTTTATTCCAATCAACTTGACTTCATCCCTAGACTGGCCTACAGTGAAATGCAAAAAAATGAGATTTTGACCATCATTGTGAAACATGCAACCTCATTAATTGGAAGTCTACCATCCATTTAAACGTCTTACATAACATCAGAAGAGAAAGCTAAATAGGCATACTGACATCTAGTGCCTGCACGTACAAATTATCCGACATCTATCTTTCTAGAAATCCATGCAACAATTTAACTGCCACACAGCTTAATCAGTGCTATGTTTACGTTTTATCAGCACAAATAAACCAATGAACTTTTCAAGAAGAAGAAAGCAGAGGTAATACAGACGGGGGGAGCAGATCCCTTTGCGTAACTAAGCTCTAACGCCCAGCACATCTTCTCCTCTTTCCTTTAAGCCTTATAAATAACACCCGCTGTACAGGAGGCCTCCTGACATTTCAGCTGTACATAGCAATCCCAGCATTCCCTGTTCTTTCTCCAGCAGCTGTTAGGAGAATATCAAACACATCAAGATTCCACTGTAGGCAGTGTTGAGGGACATACAGAGTTCTGCCTACTGCTAATGCCATTAGCATTCTCTCCTGCAAATGAAGGCTATTGGAGGAGAAAACAAGATCCTAAAGTCCATGTAATGAAATACTTATTCTTGTGTTGGCCAATTCTTAGCCACAAAAACAAACTAGCTGTTAATAAAGTATTAGCATGCTTCAACCTCTGTTAAGGTTAGTAAGTATGGCTCTGGCTTACACTGTATTCTAGCACACTAGACATATAGCCAACAAGGACTCTAATAATGGGGAAGGAGAAGATTGCATAATGGGAAACAATGCTGTTCGATCTCGACCCTGCATCCCCAAGGATCATGAATGCTATGGCAACACAGTGGTCAGGGCTATAACAAGGCAAATCAAACAAATCAATGTGCTTACATTGCCTAAACATACAGATCTTTTCCATGTAATTTTGAAGGTGATGACATGAGAACTAAATAAAGGTTTATAGGTGTTCTAAATCCAACTCTCTTTTTCCAGACCTGTCTGTTGCTGTTAGTATGACTTTGTTGATAAACTCATTTATCTTGTGTATTTTTAGTTGATTACATTTCTTGCGATGTCATGATACCTAACAAATCACGGCAGAATGCCATGAAACACTGGGGCAGGCCAGGGTTGTAATGCCCTTCATTGTTGAACAATATGAATCCAAAAGTGTAACCTTTCCTGAGGCGGCTCTTTGGAACCAACATTGTTTATTCTGGAACCATGGTTACATTCTAAAAACCTTCACCAAATCTTCCCCCTACGATCGTTGGCATAAGGTAGAAAAACTGTGAAACATGCAGCCTCCTTGACTCTCAGCCTTGTAGTGTTAGCTGAGAAATGTTTCATCTCCTGGTCTGAATGTACCTCAGTGGCTTTGCCTAGACCATTTAGAGGTGTGAACTGAGGTCTATGCTATCAGAAGAACTGGAATGTGTCAGTGGAAGTGTGGAACATTCAGACAGAATAAGATACTACAACTATGTTACACCTTTGGCTGTCATTCATTTTCTGCAGCGTCTTACTGCCCATAAAAACTCAGCGCAAGAGTTTTATAAAACTAGATGCTGTTAGAGATGTATATCAGTGAGATATGCATGCACTACATGTTGCTAGTGTATGGAACCGCTTCAGCAGTTATCTCTATCTTTCTATTTCTTTACTTCTCTAACTTCTCAAACTTTCTGTAGAGGCTAGAAATTGCAAAAAATAAATAAATGGGTTTATCAAAAAAGCAATGCTTGTATAATGTATAATGCATGGGTTGCAAAAAAGACATACAGAAACAATAAGGCATGTCCTACATGTACCCTAAAAATCTGTATAGATAAGAATGTAAAAACGACACCAGATACACTTCATACAAGGTGTTTTTTCTAGACCACAGGTGAAAAATGTCCTAAGTCATGGCCTGTCTCCAGAGGTATTTATTTGGCTGGATTATGAAACAGTTTCTGGGTGTTGAAGGAGAGGGGGCTTGTCCATGCAAGCATGCAAACACATTCGCTGACCCCAGCAGTGCTGCTCAACGCTGGGAAACCCTATGAGCAAGGAGACAGTTAATACTTCCACCCCCCTTCACTCCAGCATCACACCTGTCTGCCTGCTTATGCTGGCCAGCTTGTTCTAGGACGTGCTGTAACAGTGCCCGGCCTCTCGATGGCTCTGCAGGTGCTGAGTGTGTTCTTGCACTGACAGGAGCCAGGCTCATCACACCTGTCTTCTTCTCATCATGTTAGACACTGTGCAAACACCAGCGCCTCGCTGAGTCTTCAATTAACAGCAAATCCACTATGTGGGATGCCAGAGCTATCGGAAAGCTATAAAGGTGTCATCTTCTAGTCCCCCAAAGGTCTACTGCCATGACCTATAGAAATGACCTATCTTCATAACCTTATGAAGATACTTGTCAACTATTTGGAACCGTGGCTTTCTAGGATTAAAAAAGTACTTGCTGTAATACTTATTCATGTTGACTACTCTAAACATTTAGGTAAATAAGTAGAATTTGAGGGAATAATAATGTTGTCATTCCATTAATTTTCAGCAGGTCTCAGTTGCACAGTGTTGGGATGCCATCACCAGCTGAAGTCTGGTGCCCCCTCATCCCCCGCACCCCATGTACCCCTGACTCTCACATTGTGATGTCATAATGTGCAATTACCATGGGCAGCATGGCATCATACCGTATTCTTTTATGCAATCAGACGGTGCTCTTTACTCAACACTTAAAAAGTGCATTGCTGCCTACAACCAGTTATTCAGAGCTTAATTTCAGCTTTCGAAGCTATGCTTAGTCTTTGATTTATGGCACAGCAAGTGCAGCATAGGCCACTGAGACTGGAGCAGGATGGGGCACAGAGGAGGTGCAGAGTTATATCAGATCCTTATTGAAAGTTATGAAATGAAACAACATCGAGTTTTTAGAATAAGTATCTTTCTGCTTTCATGCTTATTCCTATGTATAAAAACTATAATGTGCAAAAATACAGTACAGCTGACAATGAAACCTTAGAAAACTGCCTGCCTTCTCTCTTACAAAAAGTGCAATGCCACACAATGCCACAGAGGAACCATTATGGTTCTATAAAGAATCTTTAAAATCTTAAAGTTTCCTTGAAGTGGAAAATGTTTTTTGGACTATATAAAGAGTAAGAAAGAAATAGTTCTGGCTACATGGTTCTTTAAAGAACAAAAATTGTTCTTCTATGGCATCACTGTTAAGAACTTTTAAAGAACCTTTATTTTTAGAGTGTGAACAACAAACCAAGACTTTCAACATTCTCTAATCCAACTTATGATAACATTATAAAATCAGATATAAACAAACAGGAAATGCTATGAGCAGAGGCAGCAGCTTTGGCATTAATATTTTTGCAAATTTCTGGCCAAACAAACGCTTACATTAAGACTTGAGTGACAAGCGGTACTTGAGTTGAAAAGTAATGTGTAAAATAATAACCACATACTGTTTTGGAATGTACTGTATGCTAAACTTGTGCTTTATCCATTAATAAAAGGAGATTGTGATAATTTGGTTTATTAAAGCTCTTAATATATTCTCAGTTATATAAATAACACATGCTAGTAACAGATCAACACTATCTTATTAGCCTTTCGCACAGTATTATAGCAAACTGGTGTTCATAGCACACAAGTCTGTCTCTACACAACTAACTAATGTGGAACCCAAACACTTGGAGTGACTGGGGGCAGATGGCAAAGGCGCCTAACACAGTCCACTGCTGAGCAGAAAGAGATCATCAGTACAAGGCAGCCCAGCTCCTCTGAACCCCACCTTCTCTCACTCGCGTTGACGCAGAAGCGCCGGCCATGTGTGTAAAATGATCTGCAAAGATAAAGCTTCTAATTTGCAGTTTATTTCTGCAGCAGGCACCGGGCAGACTTCAGAAACACATACAAATACCCCACCCCCCCGACACAAACACACTCAAACATGCTCTGGCCCATTCCAACACGCACACCACTGTTTGAATCTGACTGCTTGAAAATAGCAGTGCCAAATGCCATCACCATAGCGATAACCCTTTACCTGGCCTTATGCAAGACTCTGTGGAATGTGAGGGTATGAACGAGGCCTTATTTCCTCACAAACATTCAGCAGCGAGCTGAATTGAGGAAGTGGATTTTATGAGGGCCCATTCTAGTCCGAGATGGGTTTCCTTTAAGAAAACCCACACAGTGGAACTGCTGCAAGAAGTGATAGGATGAGTTCCCAAGAAGTATATTTTAAATTATCTCACAGTAGAACTGGATGAAAAATAATTACTCCACAGATTAACCCTTCTGACATACAAGCATTTGTATATAAACAATGCACAAACATTACAGCTAACATAATAGTATTCATGTCGGTTTTAGTATTAAGTAATAGTATTAAGTCAGTTTTGCCTTTTCCCATCTGTCACACATGTAACGTTTAACAATAATATCAATAATCCACTATATATCTAAATATATTAATATATTGGAATCTAAACAGTTCTATATATATTATAGTTATATAATCTATATTCTGATCAAGTTTGCAAAGCACAATAAATGTGTGCCATCACTGAAAAGAAAATGGGCATATCAAATCAATTCCAAATCATCAGCACTTCAAAATTTGTAAAACTCCTTAGAAGACCTTTCCTTAAAAGATATTTCCTGATAGTTCCCTGATGTAAACATTAAATGTGAACATGTGAATAGTTGGTGGTACATTAGTGTTATACACTACTGCGTAACTTTGAGTCTGGTATATGCATGAGGTGGTATGAACACGTAGTATTGTTACACTGCATAATTGATTTGTGGCTGCCTTGTGTTTGCAGCTCTTGCTCAATGCAGTCTCCACATGCTGTTGTTTACCAGTCGCCTGCCATCTATTTCAGGGCAGGTCAAAGTAGCTTAAAGGTTCTGGCCTAAGGCCCCACTCACGCTTTTAGAACCCAATACACAGTTCATCAAAACACAGGGGTTCAGGATTGAAATAATCTCTGTGCTATCTATCTTATGAAAAAAGTAGTTACCAAGATATCTTGAGTTTAAACACAAGAGTGCAACAATATTAACAGTGATCAAACATACTGCAAATAACTCACTTGTTTCCAAGAGTTAACATGTGCATGTTGAATTACACTGAAGTGCCAAACATTTGTCTTGCTACAGCACACATCTCAAAATTTCTGTCCAAGCCAAACCACAGGGCATAGAATTTCCATCAATAACTGAAGTAGAACTCTCAGAACTCTAAAATAAATCACTAGTGTCACCTAAAGCAATGACTTACAAAAACTGACAAGCATATATATTATAATGTACAGAAAATATGATTTAAACTTAAAGTTTGTGGAGATGATGCCTGTTGCACTATTGGTCACCAGCAGATGGCGTTGTGGGCCTACACACAACTTAAAATACAGCAGATGAAATTTCATCCATGTGAATTTTAAAAATGTTGCATAACTTTGCACATTACACTTTGTCACTTTACTGCTACATTTATACAGGGATCAATCACAGTGCATAAAAAACTAAGAGTATGGCAGCAGTTCAAGAACATTCCTGCAATAGATCAACCATGTGTGAACCACACATAATACCTGGATTCAGCAGGGAGTCTTTGAAATATGACTCATCTCCCTCTCTTCACACAGTTGTTGTCAATAATGCCACACTTAAAGTGTTTGACAGGCTTCTATGCAAAGCTGTTTGCCACCCAGACACAAGGTCACAAACACCAGAACTCTGAAATGGCTCATCTGCCCACACACCCTACCCATTTGTCAACACCACTGTATTCCTCACTTCATGTAAAACAGTTTGAGGTCAGGAATTTCATAGATCATCAGAGACCTAGATAGCATCCGTGCCTTTGGGCAATAGTTTTGTGAAGCAGAGTGGCAGTGGTTAAGATCTAAGAGTTTCTAAACAAAGTGCAATGTGTCAAGTCCCTCATTTCCTGTCCCTGTGAGCTCTAGACACAGGATACGGCCTAGCTACCACCGTAAGGTCTATGGTTAAAAAGCAGGGCTTCTAGCTAAATGGAATAATTGAYGAGGATAAAGCATTTATTGGCTRACACCTCTGAAATTCCCTGGACTCAGKTGGATCAGGTGGAAAATATGACCAGGAGTGAACAACAGCAACAAATGTGGATCATTGAACAAGACCCTGTAATGTCAGGGGGGTGTTTGTCTTTTTCCATACATGTGGTGCATTATCATGTTGTTTAATTTGTTAAGGCAGTCTGCAACACTAGATGGCAGACTTTGATGCCTGGTGGAAAGTTGAACCTAAAAACACTCAAAAATGTTGCCTTTGCAGGTAGTATGTAAAGGTAGACAGTTAAGAAGGACAAATTAAAAAAACTATTACATCATGTCTACCAAGATGCCTTTATCATGTCTGCATATGTCATTTTATATAACTTTCACTTCATTTCTACTGAGAATTAAGCCATTGTGCTCATTAAATAATTGCTTGCTTGGTTACCACTGAAGCTTATTAGATTTTATGGTTCCCTGGATATCTGTCTGACTCTTAACACTAGCAGGTATCAGCAATGATCTAGTTTTAGGTGAACAGCAAGACAATGTCAGCTGAAGACAATACATTACTTTCACTTTTCTCAACTCTTACGCACTCACTCCTACCAGAAGCACCAGCTGCAACAACACATGCACCAAAGTCAGAGCTTACAGCGACATGACTGTACTGTGATAAAACACTAATCTCAAAGACAAACCACTCCCAAAATCTAATGCTTTCGCAAGACATGGTTTATTATGACCAAAGTCAGAGACTGTATTAAAATGCTTCTTCCTCAAGCCTCTGTTGAGCTAGTTAAAGCAGTCATTAACACTATTGAACACAATTAAGATTCAATTTCTGTGAATTCGCCAAACTTGCATTCACAGTCTTCTAATAAGCACTTGTGCTGAGCTTCAGACATTACAAGAGCCATTGCTAAGATTACTCAAATTCAGAGCACATGGTTAGTCTGGAGGATTTATAAGTCTCTGAATGTGATCTCTGTCTTTTGCTCGGTTCACAGGATTATAGGTAATCTCTTGAATAACAACTTCCAGACAGCATATTAAAGTGAAGGACTCTGTCTGTCTTCCTACCTGTCTGTCTTTACACCTTCCTGACATTTTGCCAGAAAAAACATAATGAATATATAAAACAAATATATACAAACATATCTTTTTTTCTGAGAATCTTGACCTTGGTCACATCCATCTGCTGTTAAAGACAGTTTGCTTTTGCTAAACATTGATCTGATTTAATACATATACCACTTAAAACTAGACAATAAAAAACAGTCAGAATTTCATAATAGCATCCCACTCAGTTTCCAAAGTTATTTGAGAAAGCAGAACAAGCATTATAAATTAGTCTGGGGAGTGTTGTATTATGGGATGCCTAAAAAGGGTGTTTTTTGTCTATAGTTAATGGGGTTTTTGTTACATATTCAAAACACTCCTGATTACAGTTGACTTAATACAACAGGCATCTCTATGTTTTTTTAAACAATCTTGTTCTATCAATCAAACACAATTATATTTTGTATAATCGAAACAACACACTGAGCATCATTTAAAAAAAAAAATCACAACTTATTACTATGTTTCTACCAAATAATTTTGAGAAATACTGTAGTATTGTCTACTTTATCATCTTGGACTCAAGATCCTCCTGCATCTACAGCATCATTTGTTATTAACCCAACCATGATACACTTAAGACAATGAAGAAGCAACAATTTTCTTGAAGAAATAGGAAGCCACTGTTTCTGATGCAGTACTGATTGCCACAATACAAAAAGTAACACAGATCCCCTGTTTTTCTAATGCCAAATCATCACCTGCCAGCTCAGGGATTTAAGAAACCGCCAACCCAATTGGAAATAATCTATTCCCACATCCCTGGAAGTCCTGGGAATGCTTATCAGTGCTTAAACCTATTTACACTGTGCTCATCTTTTGTTTAAGGAAGGCTGTTATCCTGCTGTCATGTTTTGTATCATTTCGAACAACAGCTACAGACTCAGCCTATACTTTGTTTTGGAAACCCTTCTCAAGCAACAGGCAGGATGTTGTGTATAAGGGGGATTCTTTGGCCCAAGCTGTGATTTCATTTCCTCTCAGTGCAGGGCAGCCATGCTGATGATGTAATTCCCTGTTGAACCCAGGCAAACAATTCCAGCCAATAAAAAGCTGGACACCACAGGAGATCCAAAACGTTCAAGCAACCGCACTGACAACTCTGCTTCATTTGTACTTCACAGAAACAATGCTGTCACTTGTGATTAAGACAAAACTGATGTGAAAATAGCCCTTAGACTGCAATCTTCATAGTTGTATAAACATACTGCAAAAGTTTTGCTATTGTCTTTTCCTTGCTGTAACTCACTTTGTTGTACGCTGCTTGTGTCATACATATTGTGTTTTTCTCTGGGGCTTACGCTGTTCTTAGTTTAATGCTCAGAGTAGGCGCACTAAATGCATTGGTCTCTGTCATGCTGGCTCCATTTTGCTCATTTTCGCTCTCATTTTAATCTCTTTCGGGAGGATTTCAAAGTCTTACTTTCTACCTTTCTGCATAAGTTAGCACATATTTGCATGACCCTAAAGAAATGCATTACAATATAAATGGGGCTTAATACTGAAGCCTTAGCACAAAAAGAAATTGTACAAATGTAATTATAACTATGTCTAAATGGTTATTTGACAATTCATAAACTTTATTTCTTAGAATAAGTTAAGAAAAAAAATCTAATTTCTTTGAAATAATATGCACTGTTAAATTGGGCATAATATAACAGAAAACTGTGTTTATTTTATTGTGAATTTAATTTACAGCAACTTTAGTGACAGACTCTAGTTCCAGCCTTTTTGTAGTACGTAGATTAATGTGTAGTACACATTATTTTGTGAGACTGCTCTCCCACACATGCACAGAATTCAGGTCTTGTTTGCTAATGGCTATACTCAAGAAAATTATGAGGGCACTTTGGAACTCCGCTTTATATCTTCTTCAACAGTATCGTGTCAACCCGACCCACTCTCATGAATTTAGTCTGACCAGTTGTGACCCACGGTGATGTGGTTGTGGCTCAGAGCATAACTTGTTGGCCTAAGCTCTTGGAAGAGATCTTTCTGATTTATACTGACTGTAACACTCCCATTGCCAAGCAGTGGTTCCCTGTCACCATGGAGATTAACGGCACTTCCTGACAGGTGCAGGGAAAAACATATTGCCTTGTCTGCACCATGTGGCCATACCAACAGGGCAAGGTCTTCAGTTCACTGTGAAGCGCTGAAGTCTCTAGGCTAAAAGGTGTCCGACAACATGCAGGCCTTAAATCAAGAGTTTGCTCAATATAAACTTATTTTCAGCAGGTGTAAATTAAGTCTTTAGTGCATACCTTTTCCAAAAGACTCGAAGAGTCTCAGGAGACAAGCACTAGACCCAGCATTCAGCATTTAGAGAGTCTCCTGTCAGCACTAAGACAGAGGCAAGGAGACCAAACCCTAATTGACTTTCCACATTCAACCTCACCTGTTGTTTTGTCTAGCAGTGAACCATGTGACGGAAAGAAACAGACAAACAAAGACCACACTCAGGTCTACAGCACTGCACAACAGCAAACGATCTAAAGCGGTTTCCTCAGGTGCTGAAATGTAGATGGACCACATCTTGATCCATTCAGTGCTTTTGGGTTTGTGATGACACACACTAAATGACATGAAGCATGGAAAACAAAGGCCAGTTAACACCATGCTTATGGGGCAATACAGGTGCACTGTGTTGAAGATAAGACCCTTGCCTAGATTTACACCATGAACCGCAAACAGATCTGACACTGTTCAGAAAGAGAATGGATGAGACCAGCCTATCTGAAGCCTTGTTTATCTCTGTGATTGGCAGCTTTGTGTTTAAATGGGGCAGTGGGCAGGGCTCCTGGCGTAGCGCTCTTATTTTTATTGCTCCCTCGGGTGCCAGAGAGGGGATCAAGTTGGCAGAAAGCTATTCCCAAACTTAGCTGTCACCCCCACAGCAACACTGTGTTCATTTTCCTTCTGGCGACAGCCAGTCTCTTAGCAGGATGACATAGTAGGCGGGGAGTAAACTGATTTAGCCCTTCTGACACCTTTGTCTGTGGATGACAAGGAGGAGGAGAAGTGCCCTGAGCAAATCAACACCATTAACAGTGTCTGTGCCAAAATCCCTGCTGACTGCTCTTGCTATGACCTACCAATGCTCTCTGGAAGTACTATGCATCCACCACACTGATTGCATGGCTACAGCAACACAGCCTGGTCCCAAAATAACATGCAGACCAATGAGAGACTGTTCCTGGGTGACTTGCATTTTATGAAAACAAGCATGCTTTCTGTTTGAACTTCTCATTCTAATATTTAAAAAAAAGCCTCAAAGGATAACAAGCATACTTTAAAGTGAACTAATGGTATCTTGTTCTTTGTTCCAAGACTACTAAGTCTAAGACTAAGACTAAGAACTCCCAAGTCAGAGCCCCATTATTAAAGGGGTTCCACTCTTACCACGTCATGGCAACGTCATAAATAACATGCCCTAGATAGAATACAAATTGGTATTGGTTTACAAATCTGGGAAAATAAACATGTGAGGATGTACCACTGATAGAAAAGATGGTGGAAGAGACAGAGAACAGAGGACACATACAAAGCAAGGATTAAATGTGCCATGAGATTTGACACAGGCCATAAATGCCTTGGAAGCACTCTGGAAAGTTCACATTACTAATACTAACCTAATGAAAGCATTACCAAGTGTTATGAAAGACTAACAAATGCAGTATCATGACACTTTAATTAAAAAAATAGCTGTTTTTTTAACAATCAATTTAATTACATTTAATTAAAACTCTTTCCTGACAAAACTCACACTGAACCCCTGAACTACAGTATAACAAATTGTGCTTTCGTCTTCCCACCATGAAGGATATGCAAAAAAAATGGCCTGAAGTTGACAGCCAGCTTCAGAAGACACATAATACTGTCCTCACAGTTAACAGCAAAGTGCCTCCCTACAACCTGTGTTGTCTGGATTAAGTCTGTGCTACTGCAATAGTTTCTGAGTATAGATAAAGGTAAACCTATAACAAGGTAAGGAATAGACACATGCAACGATTGCTTCTGTCTAAATAAACATGGTTACACCACAAAAATGCTTATTTTAAGATTAAACTACAAAATTAACTAGTATTAAAAACATCATCAGTGACATTAAGGACATTCATTATGATATATATCATATATCTAAATTATATATATGATCTATATGATCTATGTGATATAAATGATGATATATGATAAATTGACCTGGTTTAAACAAACTCACCCTGATGACTTCAGGTGTCTGCTGGATAAGAAGTGTAGAGCCTGTGTCCCTCACGTTAGGAGCAGTTACAGGTATGGCTGTAGGGACACTTGAGGGTGTCAATGTGAAATTCAGTGTTTCTGCAGGTGTTGGTGTAGTTTCAGAAGAAGGCAGCTGATGTGAAGCCACCTCTGCTTTGGTGGTGGCCAGTGTCTCTTGGAGAAGACGCATGACCTCTCTTTCTTTAGACTTTGTTCCTTTCCCAGCTCCACTTTCCACAAGCTCTTGAGCAAAACTCTCAATGCTCTCAAGAATCCTGAGCAGCAGTGCTCCATCATCTTCTTCAGTGCCCTCAGTCCCTGGCCCACACTGCTTGGCCACTAAAGGGCTAGAAGAACTTGCCACAAGTGGATCTTTAGCACTTGAGCTATCAATAAAATGCTGGTGCTGAGGAGGGTTGCTGGTCTGCTGGGAAGAGTTTTTAAGTTTAGGGGGCAGTGGAGGCTCTTTTTGCATGTTCTGGGAAAGACATTCAAGGTCCATCAAAAGTTTATCAATGTCATCAGACCCTGCCTTAGAAATGTGTGAGGTTGTCTTTGAGAACAGTCTGGAATCTGTGCCTTTCGACAAATACATCTGGTTGACAGCTGCATCATCTTTAGATTTGAATGAAGTTCCATTTCTACCAAGCTCATGAAGTTTATCTGAAACACTAGCACTAGGCTCAGAGTAGACAGTTGGTTTTTTGGAGTACTGTCTGGACTCTGTCACACAGCTGTGTTTCACATCCCCTTTACCTGACCTGTCTGGCATCCTTCCAACATCTCCATCCTCTTCCTCAATATACAGAGCTTCCATGCCATCTTTACAGAGGCTTTCACTACTGCTAGACAAGAGAGAGTTTGTGGAAGAGAATGTGTCTTGTCGGGTGCTTGAGCCTGTGTGGTGGCAGATGAAGGGTGCTGAACCACCACTGGAGGCTGAAGGTATGCTGCCATGTTGAAATCCATTAGTTGGAGTTGTTCGTGCTGACAAACCAGGGAGGCTCTGAATAGGTTTCACACTGCCTGCAAGATCCCTGGAGCCTTCTTGAGGTTCTGGCTGGGAGGACTTAATCCGAGGCTTTGTGGGTGGAGGGGACTGAACAACATCCTCATAACGAGGAGGTTGCTCATTGCCAAAGATGGGGGAGAAGGGAATTTGTTGTAACCCATGTATGCTATTCACTAGTTCAGCAAGTTCGCTGTGCTCTGGTTTTCCAGTTTGTCCTTCCAGCTCAAGAGGAAGCCTCTTCAAGTAGTTGGAGAGACGTGCCATGACATTTTTATAAATAGCCTCAGGATTACTTGAGTCATCGATGATTCCACCCATAGACTTTCTTTTGATACACTGTTTGATGATGTCGGTGCACTTCTTCAGATCTTCTGAACACTTGAGAAGAATGTCCAGGCAGGCTTTAATATCTTCTCCTGAGGCACTGCTGTCTGCCTTGGTTTTCTCTAGTATGCGTGTAATTAGGTTTTCCTCTGTGAGGCTGTTCAGGTAGAGTGTGGCCATGTTATTTAGGTTCTGCTCCAGAGATGCACTACGACTTAGCTTGTGCTCTTCTAGCACAGACTTCTGAAATAGGCCAAATGGAGGACAATTCTCATCATTACCTGTGAATTGGCCATAAATTATGTCAAGATCAGTGGACCTCCTGCTGAAGGAGTCTGGTCTAACTTTACGACCTTTTCTGAAAGTCACATGGCTAGAGGAGTACTTGATCTTTTCAAATGAAAACTCCTTGATTTTCCCACTGGCAAGGTTAATGGCCTCCCCTGTAATATCCTTAAGGCTGGCTGAGCTTTGGATGGCTGATCCTTTCTTGACTCTAGGGACAATCTGGTGGTAGTCATCGCTGAAAGCACCAGGCCCACAGTTGCCATTTTCCATTGTTTTTGACTCATGAATGTTGATGGGTCGGTCAGAGCAAAATCTGGGCATGTGGGTGTCAAGAAGTTCAGCACAAGTGCTCCGGTGTGCCACTGTACAGTTAAGTCCATGTTTCAAAGCACCACAGGGTCCATTACAGTAGTGAACAGTGTGCTGGACACGACGGTCAATCACAACACTGTTGTAACAGTTTATGCTGCTAACCACAATGCGATAGGTTGCCGCCATGGTGTTTGTCTGCTCATAAATCCGTATCTGTTTATGTGAATGGTTTTTTACTTAAAAACAAAGTGACCCACATATTTATATAAAATGTGAAGTATATAATTCCTTTAAAAGCAAAAATGCTTATCCACACACTGATATTCAATTACTATGAAAACCACTGCATATGCTGAATTCGAGGAAAACAATTTCCATCATGATCCTTCACTAGTGCCCCATAGTTAAGCACTGTAACATTTAGTGGCAAAGCTATCCATTCCTAAGCATGGGCCTAATGATAGGCCTGGGTGTAGTGCTCCAGTTCATCCCCTCTGTAGACAGCAGAGGCCTGCAGGCATGAAGTCGTCCTCTCTGGATTCTTCTCCAACGCCAAAACATATAAGACACCTGGTGACAGCCTTCTGTTGATGCGTTTAGCAGATGTTTCACTCTTCCTCTATGTTTATTTTGCGCTGCCTCTATTACCGGCCAAAATCAGATGTTTGAGAGTCCAGTGTAAATGCCACCTGTGAATGAAAAGATAAAAAAAGGATGAGGGAAAAAGAAATGACACTTATTTAGATCTAACAAAAGGTGAAACCCTAGGGTGTGCTACTGCACCCTCAGACTGATGACAGACTTTGTTGTTTATAGCCTTTACATTAAAGAACAAAGAAAATTCAGCTTCAGTACAAGTATTCTCAAACCACACACATATTGCTCTTCTTTAGAGTCAGAGTCAGACCAAAGACCATCTGATTGAAGAAATATTCTGTCCCTGAATGAGTCATGAAAAAAGGATGGTGTACACAGCATGTGCATGGTCCTGACAACATAAAAGTGAACCAGCATTAAACCACAAACCAAGCTTTTCAAACCAAAGGGGAATAGAAAAATGAAATTAAGCATCTGCATTACTGTAATACCATAAGACTGAAATAAAGCCTTGGATAACTTGGGTCTTTGCAATCAAAAGCAGTCCCTAAGCCATCTTCATAGAAGGCCACTTTAGTAGAAGCTGTTGAAGAGCTTGCGATGAAATAACACAGTCTCCATTAGCATTCTGTCAACCCACACTTCTCTTTTTCTAAAACAGCAAGTTTACTCAAGAGAAAGATGTCCAAACACACAAATACACTTAAGGTGTATCCGAAATCCCACCCATCCCCTATATAGTAAGAGTATATTATACAGGTGTCTGCCATTTTGTACTGCTGTCTGAATTCATTTGCTTCATTTGTTCACTTTTTTACCCACAATGCACAATAACTTTGAGTACACATTTGATGTACACTCATTTACCATTTCCATTAGTCTTCCACACATACTGGGTCTTTACACATTTAGACTGGCGATAAATGGTGCCTGTTATTGATTTTACTAACCGTCTGATGTTTATTGCATATAAAACTTGCAAGAGCTGGCAGAAGTTACCAGCTCCAATCTAACTGAATGACTGCTGTGCAATTTCCAGGAATCAGGGTGCACCATTTCCCCCCATTCTGCCTGCAAACAAAATTGTTCCAAAAAGGTACCAGGTGATCAGAGTTCTGACATACTCAAAGCTCTCTTTGAAGTGTGTTGGATTTCAGATAGATCTACTCCTGAACTCCTAAGATGAAAAGCTAACTATAGCTGAGCAGAAAGAAAGATTGAAAGATACATTGAAAGAAAGATTTCAATGAATGACTTAGGTTAGTTCAAATTCTCTTTTTGCATGCCACAGAAAAATAATAGCATCTGAAATTGAAGCAAGATGAGGGCGAGTAAATAATGACAGAATTTTCATTTTTCTCTGAACACTTAAACATCTTTGTTGCTCTCACTAATGAAAATTAAGTCAACAGTTGAGTCATTTAGGCGCTAGAAGCATAATTTATTCTAATCAGGCATATAAGAAGGAAATTAAGGAAAATGTTCTCTCAACCAAAAGCAGCACACCCTCTCTTTCATTTACTTTTCTAGTTCTCACTCCTTCTGGGCCTTTTGTTTTTCCTCCATTTTTTCCTCTCACAGCAGGCCTCATTAAAACTGTGGCTTTTGTGCGTCTCAGCAGAGCAACAGCACAGAACAAGTATCCATGATCTTCACCACAGCCTCACCTCATATAAACCCTGAAAGTGACCACTGCTCAGCATTCACAGCTACATATTTGAATTCATAACCACACTGCCTTACAGATGCAATGTCTGATTAGATCAAAAGTCTCTGGGTAATGTTTATCAGCATTAATGCACAGCTGGTAGATGTCAAATTTCTTTGATCTAATCATGGTTATTTGTGATAACAGATTATTGTGGACCATCCAAAACTTTAAGCAAATACAGAAATGCAACAGAAATTACTTTCATTTTGGTGCAGTAGTGCGTTATGTGAACTCCAATTATCTCAATGGTACAAACAGGCCTGGGGGGCTTTGATGTTATGCAATATGATGTTGTGATGATAGCATGGTGCATAGCATTTTTTCACTTTGACAATTGACAAATGTTGTTGGCGATTACAGGTCTGACTGAATTAAAATGATATAATATAATGAAGAATTCAGGACATTTTTCATTAAATTTTAGAATTATTAAATTTTAACGACCGAGACATTTGCTGAGATGTACATTATGGAAGGTACCAGAAATGCACTACACTGTTCACAATACTGATCCTGCCTGCCCAGTCTGTTACAAGCAGGGCTCTCACCCCAACACCTGTGTGATCTACTGTTGCCCATTATTAAGACAGTCACTACCTTTCACAATAGAACACAAAGGTACAGAGAATCACAGCCACAAAGGTCAACAATCTTCTGAATGCCAGGGTTTACTTCTGGGCCCCATGAAACTAGTATAGTTTCCCTCTTTTCAGTAATATGCATTTCTTTAACAAGAGATACACTACCTAAATGTCCTCTTTATAGTTTGGTATGGGAGCACAGGACTGACCCGCATAGTCCTGAACTCTATTAAACACTCTTCAATGATTTGGAAACCCAGTCTGCATTGTCATCAACCAACATCACCATCTGACATCATTTATGTTCATGTCTGAATGAAAGCAAATTATAGTGGGATCATATAGTGGAAAACCATCCTAGAAAAGCGGAAGCTGTTAAGAGGACCAACTCTCTACTAACACTAATGGTTTTGAAATGAAATGCTTCAAAGGTTAGTAAGAATGTGTTGTTGGAGCCTATACACTTTTGGTCATATTGGCTATTGTGTAAATGACTTCTGTAGAAAAACCATAACAAGGCGGTTCTTTGCTAAATATCAAGAGTTTAAAGTAAATACAAA
This sequence comes from Yasuhikotakia modesta, assembly GCA_036877545.1. NCBI lineage: Eukaryota > Metazoa > Chordata > Actinopteri > Cypriniformes > Botiidae > Yasuhikotakia > Yasuhikotakia modesta. The sequence continues at coordinate 185,726 of JBAJNP010000021.1, forward strand.
GACATTGGGCTCATAGTTGTTCATGTCCCTGTTTATCATGGGCAGCACTGAGTTTCTTGGTACAGACACACTGAAGAAGTTGTTTATATAGAGGATAACACTCTTAAGTTCCAGTATCCCCAAATGGAGCATCTCAATAACATAGTGTGCTTTCATAGTTGGCCTTAACATAGCAGGCTGTCAAGTGAACTCAATATGACAGGAAGAGTGTGCAACACAGCATAGCAGTGGGTTTTTAATGACAATTTAATGGACTGATCAACACATGATCCCTTGCCTGATGGGTCATCTATCGGCCTGAGAGAATGTTTCTATTTCCAGGCCTGTGGGGGGGTCAAAGTCAAAGATTTACACCTGTACATCCCAGAGAGGGTATGGATGCCCTTACAAACAACTTATATGTCTTATGAGGGTCTTCTTACCACACAGGACCTCCCAGAGTTCCATGGCTAAAGCACATATAATTGCCTTGGGATGACTAGTATTGTATAGTATGAAAATGGAAAAGAACGTTCCAGCAAGATTAGGTTTTAATTGTCAGGCAACACTCTTTATCTCAGCTTAATGCTGTAATTAGCATGCAGTTGTTGTTATGGAGAAAGCTGCTCCCAAAACACAAACAAACACATTTTAGAGAGAGCGAGACAACATCCACCCACAGTTTTTGAAACTCACTCCACTGGCATAAGGAAGGAGGAAGCAGCACAGCATCCAGTGGGAATCTTATTTCTCTCCTCTTGTCGCCCTCATACTGTATATTCAGTCCACTTTTAATTATACTGCAACACTCACAACCTGAGAAGTCCTGTCACATCTGGTAGCGGTCTTCAATTTAGTGTCAGGATTCTGGGCTGTGCAATGTTGGTATCACAGGCATGTCTTCCACAAATAGTGGAAATAATGCCTCAAGCAGCTTTTTCTCAGCAAGGATGCAGATCTTGTTACTTCTGCCAGGTGGAGCAATAAATCATGGTGGTCTGCTTATATTTGGCCCAATTAGGAAGTAAGGAATAAGGGACAATATGCCTCATTAAGGAATCAGCAACTGGAAGCACATAAATATTTGGGGAGAAACTGATATTGGAGGAGCCCCCTTGTTAGCGGTCAGGCCCAGTCTTGTTAGTGTGCACTGACTGCTAAAGGGGGTCTGCAGTGAGCTTTGTTCGTCTCAGCTTGAGTCATGACTTTCCAAAGCTTTCGCTGCAAGAGGGAACCTGGCCCCCACAATAACAATACGTTCATAAAGAAAGGATTACTGGCTCATTGGCTACTACCCCTTCACACGGTGACCAGGATGCACATTTAACCCTTTAGAGCCCCAAGGGATAAAATACAAAGAACAGGGGAACTAATGAAAGGATGGAAACATGCATGCTGCAAAAACTTAAGATAACAATTTCAGTGCAATGCTGCAAAATGTGAAGTGCTTAGTTATTATTCAGAGTGTGAGATTTGGAATGACATGGAGTGAAGCTTTTAACGTATTTAATGAGTTTAAGAGAGCACACAATTGTCACACAGAAACAATGCCTGAACAAATCACTATGGCTTTTATTATAATTGTCTGATTTTCCTTCTAAACTGCACTCTATGTGGAGAAGTGGTTTTAAAGCATACTTCAACCTAATCTATTGAAGACACGTTCCTAATCATCATTTTTGTTTGTCCCTTTAACAGTCTTTGTCACTTTTAAACTGTGTTGTACTACCTATAAAGTGTAAGGTGGCCTAACCGTATGGTCCTGTAAATGGTCCTGTAAAAAGACCCCATTATTTTGGAAACATACATTAAACCCCTTAAAAAAATACAAACTCCTAATTACACTCTAATTTTTTAATGCAGCAGAAGCCAAGCAGCAATTAAATCTTCTTCATTGCATATTATTAAAACAATAACCAGTTAGCCACATGGAACAACAGAGCAGTGGTCATAAGTATATCACAGCACAATGAATGCCCACAGAAACAAGCTAATCAGCCCTCTGATACAACAAAAAAGCCTTTTAAAAGCTTAGCACAGATAAACATGCGTGAGTGGCAACAGCTTCTTGGCTAAATGTAATGTAAAATGTAACTGCATTTATTGTGCACTGTTTTCTTATCAGGTACAAAACTACACATCTACACAATGCATGATGCCTGCTTACCAATATATCAAAGCAAAGCTAAGGCAAAATATACCAGGCAAAACGAAGGGCACTGGTATAGCCATAATTGCTTTACAAAGCAGACATCATATTTCCTGCTAGCCTTGTCTTCATATTCCATTCCTCCTCTTTTCCTCTACGTTCCGAGTTCTGAGTTCTCCTCTGCTGTATCTTTTGCTTATTCTCTCAGGGGCCTCAAACAGGATTTAAAAGACTAGATAATGACTGGTGTCCAGAAGCTCTTAATAGAAAGCATTGGCTCCAGCTAGACAGCATGGGAACAAGAGGACACCTCAACAGCCTCTGGCCCAGGCTTGAGCTCATGCACAGGAAGTGCAGATGGGTCAGTTGTTCCCTCACAGCAGAGAAAACCAGCAAATAACAGAAGCCCTAGACAAATACGAACATGGGAGGGAGGCATAAACCAAGTCAGTGTCAGTATTCTAAATGCAACAGTCTCTCATGACTTTGGCTTGTTGCTATGTAACTCTTACACTGTGTTGTAACCAGACATGACTCTATAAAGCAGCAGACGAAAATAAAAGCTATCAATTTCATGCAAATATGAGTTTTTGTCCCAACCAGCTGGTGTTGTGAAAGTATGTGTGAAAGGACAGTTTGCCAGTCGCTTTGTTTCTTTGGCATTGCGTTGGGTCTCTCTGTCCAGAGTGGAATTTTATTGGTCCAAAAACCCACTTTGTAATAAACCAACAACAGACTGATACACTGGGCAGTTACAGTTTATAAAGTTAAAATAAGTGCTGATATAGTGCTACATTTATAATGGAAAGTACTGTAAATGAAGTGAATATCTATCAGATGTGATCTATGCACAAACTGTCTTTAATACAATAGCCCAACAAAGCATTTGGATAATTAAAGTCACACTTTCAAATGTATATTACGGCATATGTAATATTACCACATTATCACTGCTTTGTAAAATATTACACCAAGAGGCCAGTTACTTAGAGGCAGCAAAGAAAAGCAGCATTTGTTTGCCACATGGTTGGACATGTTGTTATCTAATACAATTAAATCCATTTCAATGTGTGACTAAAGTGTTCAAATACTATTTGCAGCCAATGGATTTTCACATATTCATGAGATAATTGGGTGGAAGCAGAAGATTAGATACAGAACCTAATGGAGACTGGCGCCCAGAAGGCAGTAACTCGAGCCTGGCTTTTTGCACTGCAGCGCTTTTTTCACTTTGGTGACTGAGTAGTACGGACATCCAGCCGAGATGATAGACAGCCACAGTATGCACAGTGCACTAATGACACATTTTACCAGGACAGACACAGTGTCCGGTCTGGGAATGCACAGCATTGCTGACTCATACTTAAGCCCCTCCCACAGCACATATAGGTGCTTTCTGCAGGTCATCAGATCCACCCCCTCACTGATGATGGAGCTCTGCTGAAGCAGGGGTTGCCGGAAGAGCAGTGCTGGTCTTTCCCACAGGCTGGACAGCGGGAAGCGGTAACAGAGGATGGGTTTTAGTCCTTCAGCTGTCCAGAGACTTCCATGATTATTCATGGTGACTATCCGACATGAGAAAAAGGGGCCACTTTATGGCAAGCACAAAGCACTGGGGTGAGAGAGGGCACTGATAAAAATAAAGCAAAACATATTGGGGCAGGCGTGATCATTTTTATTACAGAATTGTTTTTTCATTAGACTAGATCTCAATTCAAAATGAGGTAAGAATATAATTGAACAAATCATTAAATATCAGCAGTAAGGAAAACCGTAAGTTTGTAATGTAAGTGATGAGAATATAACATTTTGCTGGCATGCCATTATAAGAATGATTTCACAGAACATCTTAAGGAGACACTGGGCACTGACAGTGAACTGTGTAACATGACAGCTCCTAAAATCAGGTACAAACCATCAGCTGGGAAAAATAAAGAACTATTTTCTGCTGAGCTAAAACCATGAAACTCCCTGAAATCTCACTTTCTGCCATGTGCGTCATGTGGTTTAATACGAGTAGCAAAAGAGAAAAGTATAGTACCTCATAAAGATCTGCTACACAAAAACACTTTATTAAAAAAATGACATGAACATCCACTCAACGCAGGTTTGTACGCTGACCAAACCAGAGAAATTCAGGAACAACGAGATGCTATTAAACTTGTCCAAATACTTCATGCACAAAATCCAAACACTCAGCGTAATGTAAAGCTTTCACTTCTTTCTTTACAAGAAACATATATCAAGAGTCCTCAGAAAAACACTGTCATTGTGGAATCTGAATGAAAAAAATGTTTAAAAAAACAGTAAGGAAAGGCACAAAATATGGGAGATTTGCACACACATTTGCATAACATTAGCTCTGGATTTTGAGCCAAAAACGAAATTGGCTTGTGTCAACCTAACAGCCTGAAATGACATTATTGCAAACAAGACAATTATTAGCTTCCAGTCTATATTTCAGCAAAGGGCATCAGCCTCCACAAATACTTCTTAAAGGTTAAGTGTATTTCTGTGGCACTGCCAGCACCAAACGGGTTTCTCACTTTAACCATCCCTTTGTGTTTTCCATTGTTCACAAAAACAGGCAGTACCAACACAATCTCACACCATGTGCAGGAACACATATCACCAACAGCAGTTATGCACTTTAGCTGAGTCTTTTCCTCCTAATTATATTACACCCACTGTGAGATAACCAACATCACCTAACCTATGTGCAAATGGATTTACAAAACAGATAAGTATTCAACCATGGTGCCTTAGAAAGCCACTGATAACTGCAAATGGAAGTGTGGTCTACAAAGCAAGCTCCAGGAAACTAGGAGTCAGGTTTCACATAAGAGCGCCAGTATCCAGAAGAACCTCAGAAGAGCCTGGTTTGTGGTCCAGAACATCTTAAATCTTTTCCCATAACACTCCATTAAGCAAAGCTCATCAGAGAGCAATACTGACCATATCAAATAGGTAAATTACTGTTTGCACATTACTGCATTACTGTATGTATTATTTCTGGGCAGAATCCAGATGATAACCTTTTGAATACTCTGTATATGCTAACATAATCCGAGCTAAACATTGTGGTTTTTTTCTTATCTACAGAAGTCCAACAGTGAAGTGTTTGCATATACATATCTTTGAGAACATACAGTGTTTACAATGATCTATATATATATAAACCACACTCTGTTGTCACAGAGCTGAAGAGTCTTTTAAGATGCTTGTGGCCAATAAAACATCAACAGACAATCATTTGCTCATTGTAACAATTAGCTGAAGTAATATACTAGAACTTAATTGTGAAATATCTTTGAATGGCTTCAAATGAGGCTAATCAAATTCTGGATCTGGACCTATCCATTAAAGTTAGGACATTTTCTACATGAGGAAATGCCACAGTACAAAACAGTGAACGCTGGGTGTGGAGCTTGAATTTTGCAATTCCCATTAACCCCATCAAGATACCAGCAACTTACAGCCCAAATCCCCAATGGTTTGCTGATCCTCACTTAACACTTCAAGAGGATCCATTAACAATTCTTTCCAAACTGGTCTATGATGTCTAATAGGAATGGGTCAGGATTTCAATTTCAATTTGTCTAAATTGTAAAACTCTATCCCTAATATTTCAAACTTTAATAATTATTTTGGAAAAGCAATGTCCCAGGACTGGTCCAGTCCGCTAAAAGCATGCTGTGCTTCAGGCTATAGATTGTCCTGACTAGTGAAGTTAACTTTAACTAGTTTCCCAGTCAACACAGAGATGAGTTGGTAATGAAAATGTAGTTTTGCATAGTCTCTAATGTCTGATGGACCATTTAATATTATGACCTAGACAGTGCATATCAAGGCTGGAATGACTTGCTCTGGTTAAACATTTCTTCCCCTGTTGGCAATCAGACATTGATTTCTTCTATTTCTAGGCTTCTGGAAAGTTTGCGAAAAGTAGAAAAAGGCCATAGGGGTAGAATTACAGCATTTAAAAGCCACTTGACCAAGACCCACAGTGGAAAAAAAATCCATTCCAATGCCACCACTGCAAATGGGCCATTAACAATTCATTGAATTCTTGATGACTGTCTGCTGTACTGGGAAGAAAATGTCAGGAAAATGTGACTATGCTTGAATGCCCCACAAAGTTCACAGATGCTCAGTTCACAGCTCAGGTTGGGGAGATTTTTTTAACATGATTTCATTGTCTAAGTTGTGAAACATCCTAAAGGAAGGTTCTGCAGGCTATATTTTGATACTGATTCACTCTCTGATATAACTCAAGCATGACAGGGGAGAAGCAGCATGTATTTGGAGGCAACATAAAATAAAAACCAGCTCAGCCTTTGTACTTTTTTGGCATTCATTTTAATGCTGTAGACTATTTGAATATAAGGGCCAAAACACACAGGCTAGTATGATGTAGCTTTGAGTTAAAAATGTTACAGCATGTGAAAGCTCTTATTAAGAATGCAAATGGTGACTTGTCAGATTAAAGTGCTATTCTACACTATATTATGATATAGCATAATTGTATGCCATAGGGGAAGATAAAGGTGCCGAACTCAAAATGTGGGGATGTGGATTAAAAATGTCTGAGAGCCCTTTTGCACTTGATAAGAGGAAGAGAAAGTATATAAATAAAGGAAAGAGGAGACAGGGGAACTGATACTAACATAATCTGCAACAAGATATTAGTAGACCTTAAAAGCTACATAGAACAACCACCAGGCTAAGACACACCCAAAGATACTCCATCCTACAGGAACAATATGAAAAACAAGGGTTGATTTTCTGTGGCATGTTCAATCAAGAAACAATGAGTCATACCTTTTCTTATCCACTACTTCCTGAAGTTTTTCAAAGATGGACCTTATAGCTGAGAAGTTTTATTCCTCCACAGAGCACAGCCTTAATAAATAATCACTCTCTTTGGGCTCACGTCAACACAGTGTTTACTACAGCTGGTGTTAGAACATAAAGACTGCCTGACACCTCAAAGTGATTTTGTTCGGCAAGTATCATTGTTAAAATAACTAAGGCACCAGCTAGGTCAAGTAACAAACCAGTTACAATAAACACTGTTCAGAACGGTGCACCATCAATTAATTTAATTGCGTTCTACAGAAGTCAGTGTTGTATAATTTCACTGTTGCAAAACAAGAACAACATCCAGTTCAGGTGGACAACAAATAAGTACAATAGATGTTCAGCATCTCTCAAAGTCTCTTTGTATGAACTACCACTTACTAGCAACAAGATTAATGAAGTCATTAGTAGTGCGGCACCATTTCACTTTTCTACCTGCCTATAGATAAGAGGATCTAAGAAGACAATGGAAAGGCAAAATCTGCCCAGTCTATAATTAAACAGTACAAGCCGATTTCCTAGGTGAAAGAGATGGGGAATGGTTTAACACTGAGCAATTAGATACAGAGGAAATTGTAGTGTTGTAGTGGCACTGCAACATAAACGTATTTAAGTATATACACACTAGATATATGTATACTTATGAAGTCCTCAAATCAGATTGGACGAAAGACCAAAAGTTCCAAATGTGGTTTTTTTTTGTTATACCGCCCCACAACACTTTAAGTGATACCAAGTTATCATTAAGCATTTTCTAAGTGGCATGTCACACCAAATGTAGGTAATCACACACGTGTGTGTGTGTGTGGGTGTGTACATGTACGCTGTTGGTGAGGTGACTGTTTGTTGTCTTTAACAACATGTCTTTGACTATACACATTACAATTCATTTGCAAGCTCCTCTCATACCCAATTTACTGTAATTTGATTTGTTCATGACAGAGCACTTAAATCAGTGTTCAGAGGATTCAATCGAGAATTGTTCTGCTACGTCAATATAATGAGAATCAGCTACTGTTTTATTCAATTTACTCTTTTGTTTGAGTGAACAGTGCATGAGCTAAATCTGCCCCATTCAGATGAACACTATACACTGTTCATTCAGGTCACTGGTCCAGTAAATGAAACAAAAGGTACTACAGTCTTGAATAAGAGACTCTTTTCATCAGCTTAGTGCTTACCTGCACAAAACCTCATAAGACCCAAATACTTGAGCCAATTTCCCATAGACAGAGAGCACAACAACCAACTTAAAGCAGATTGGTGGATCACACTACATAATTACTGGGCAGTGATATTTTACAGTATTTTAATATTTTAATGATGTACTATTCTGCATTATCACTCAAATTCAGAGTTAAATATTTCTGCATGTCAACTGGTACAGCATGGTTCTAGTACTACCATTCCCATGGGTTACAAACACACTGATAAAAAATTATGCCAGTAATTCCATGCAGGTCAATATGGATAAATGTACCTCAAGTTACATAGACATCTCATGCACTTGTTTCTCCAGACAATCAGACTGATAAAGGGCTCCAAATTATAGGTAAGACACAATAGCAAAATGCAGACACTTAGTGTTGTGAATAAACATCTCAGCTCTTCTTCAGCAGAAATGTTTTCCTATTTGGCAGACTCGTTCTAGAGACAGGAGCTCACTGAATTCTCAATAACCTGCAACTGATCCAACATCCTCTTACACTTTCAGCACTAACAAAAGACCGTTTTACACACACTGGCCAACCAGATTTGGTTGCACCATCATCCTAGTTAAAAAAATACTCTCGGACAGCCTAGCAGCACAATTTTGAAGCTCATTAAGATTACTGATTCCTGTTTACTCTACCATGCAATAATAAAAAATGAAAAGAGCAAAGGAATTAGAAGATAGTGTTTCAGACATATCTTGACTTGTTTTTAAAATATTTATACACAGATGATTATTAATTGCACTTTTAAAAACACACAACACACTATGCTGGGCACGCAAATGCTCATTTTAAATGGTGCCTGTTAAACTCAGACCTACTTAGGCTCAGAGTAAAATTAAATGTAATTAGTAAAAACAAAGAAGCATGAGAAGGTCTGTCCTTATATCCTTCAAAATTAAATCTGTCGTTAAAAGCACTCCTAACTTTCCTCTGAAGAAACTAGATAGTTTTAAGTGATGCATAAAATCCATGATTGTCTACTCAATGTTTTACAAAAACAAAGAAACGAAGACCCTGCTTTATTTATGGCTACATCAATGCCTGGCTGGGACAGCTATTAGATATCAATTCCCGCTTATGCTTCAGGAATTCTGGACAGCCAATATTCCACACTGAATTACTTAAGTTGGGAGCATTTCCTGACAGATCTCAACAGCTACAAATAGAAAAGGTGTAACTGTAAAAATGTAGAGCTGGCATATAAAATAGACCCTGCTATTTTGCTTCCTGATGAGGCTCATTATGCCCTATTACTTTCAACAAACACACGTTTCAACAAACACAAGTTTCAAAAAGTACGTCAACAAGGTATATATATATACCTTGTTGTATAGAAAATACCTTATAGATAGAAAGATATCACACTGTACTTTTATTGTTTAATATGAATTCAACTTCAGTCAACAATTGGCTTTTCCAGCCTTTTCCCAGGAGTGTTGTTTTAATTTAATGACGTCATCCTGCAATCCCAAAACAAACAGTTTCAACGCCAAGAGACTCCACCCTTGCTTTAACCCTTTGAAAACAACATGAAAGCACTGCAGAGTTGAAACAAGAAATAAATAAATACTGCTCAAAGATAAAAATAATTGTGTGACACCGTAGATCAACAGTAATTCGCAGGGCTAGTAGAACTCAAAGGACCTGCCCTGAATGATACTAACAGGTCAGTCATGACATCTCATATCCACTTTATTTTCTCCCTTTAGTCTTGGTGGATCTCTGAAATACTAAATTAGCACATTTTCCCAGATGTCATGTCTTGAATATTACTGCACTAATAAAAAAGCCACTTAATTCCAGACACTACAAATGTGAGTGATGAAACGGAGACTAATAACAGTAATGTATCTAATGCTGTTATATTAAAGTTTTAAAATAGTTTAAAAACTTCAGTTAAAAAAAACCTCCTCAGAAGACCTCAAACAAACCTTAACATTACAAGAATTTTTATGGTGATTTTGTTTAATTCTCACTTTCCTCAAATTAGGTTCTATTCAGCCATCATGCTAAGTTTGTCAGCCGTTATGTAAGTTTCTAGTAATTAGCACTGAACTGAAATTTTTACACTGAAAGCCAAAAACCTGTGGAACACAGTATAACAGACGCCAAATAAAATATGTGGTGCAGAATACCGCAACAAGATTATACAATGGGCGGGGCTACCTGGCGCAAACACACAGAAATGTTCTGATGCACATAGCAGTTGTTGAGGACAAAATCTCAGATTGACATGGAAGAGAATGCTTTTATTGGTTGCTGCTCAATTGCGTCACATCTGGCTAGAACGCAGTGTTAATCTAATCTGCTTGTAATGTAATGACAGAGAAGCTGGTTGGGGTAATTAGCTGCTAATAGTCTCTTGTGGCCATGATGAGCAGATAGAGTGGAAGTGAGAGTGTGAGACTGGGCGTAATGTGCATGACAGCTGTGTTTGCTCCACATCGTCTGACTCCCGGGATGGAGCCCCAGTCTCCCTGCTGCGATACAGCTGGGGTGACAGAAGACAAAGCTGGCCAAAAACTGGCACTGCATCTGAGACTAGTATCAAAAGCAATTACTTACACAAAATCTTCAGGCCAGTCTGCAGCTAAAATTAAGATGATCTACAATACCTAGAGAGCTAACGGCCCTATTTATCTTAATGGCAGCTGTTTAGCTGATCCCTGCTGCACTGGAAGTATGCGACTTGCATGCTGTCATCTTTGCTCATTGATGCCAGTTCCACAAATATTCTTTTTTCCCCACAAATATTTATTTTCCTAATCATCTGAGTTATAAATAAATTATAAAGCGAGTTATAAATGCAATGCAAGCAATTACTCTGGATCTGCAGAGCCTTCTGAACAAATTGGGACTGGTAAACAACAAAATGTTAAATCACTAGTAAATATCTGCAATTTAAAATGTTGTACTTCTGAATGGTGATCACTAGAGAAACAAACCTTTTGCCCTTTAAAACCCACAACTCTTGTCTGAATCAATGTGACGGGCCTGACAATTCAAGAACACAAAGATGCTAAAGAGGATGTCCGGCAATAAGATGCTCCAGTGAAGCCATTAACATCAACCGTAACACCTCAAAAATGAATTGCGCCGAATTTCTATCTGCTTGATAAACTCGTATGATGCAAATTTGGTGTAATAACTGCTTACGAATTCACCCTGGAATCCATCATAATAACTGCATCTTAAGGCAGGCAGAGTTGCGTGCCAGTCCTAAGTGAAGCTCTCAAACTGAATCTGTGTACAAGTTTAAAATGCAATGTCCTGATATGCCTGATTAAAGACGTCTGTCTGATTTTCTTTTGGGATTTTGAAAGAACAATACAAGCTCATTTAAAAAAGCCAACAATTTGCGGGAAAACACATTTACGTTCAGATTTAAAATGATTGTGACTTTCTCTGGTTTTCGCATCAAAGCACAAACAGACATGCCAACAGCATGAGCACACATTGAATAAGCAGTTAGTGTGTACAAACAGCAATGAAGTTTCGCTTGAACACTGCAAGACCATAATAAAAGAACAGCATTTAACAAGTAGTATGTGACCATACATGTTGTCTGATTATTAAGAATAACCAATGCAATCTGCACATGTAAGCCCATTCAGTTAAAGCTTTAACTCCAATAAAGCCATAAAGCTTTCTAATCCTGGAAAGCTGTAGCCTGATTTGATGAGATACATGCGTCTTCATTACCAAACCCATTACTGTTAAGTCTCTGTGTAAAGCTTCTTTTACCTAATGAGGATATATCGCAATCAAAAACAATTACTCAGCCATTATCAAATATTAAACAGTAAGCAATTTTCATCCACATTATTCTGTAGCTTCACTCATGGGAACCACTTGTAATGGACTTTGGAAGAAAGCTGTGCCATCGTTTTTGTTCCGAACAGAAGCTGTGATAAAACAAATATCTGTCCATCTATGGTCATGCTGTGCCGATTGCATTAAGCTGACTGGTGATTTTTAAATATGGGCCTGGGTGGGTTTCCCTTGGTTGCCGTCTGTTGAGGGCCCTAATGAGGTGAAGAAAAGATTAATATAAATGGCAGCATATGTGGGCTACAGGGTTCTCACATATAGTAGCTGCAATGTGGAGCTGGTGTTATGTTTTATTATGAGATCTGAGACTGTTAGAATGCGAGGCCAAAAGCTCTCTAATGCTGACGATATAGGGTGGAGCTCACTTTTACAAGCTTCTTTGCATGATATGCAACAATAAATATTCTAGAGAGCTAAATCTGGGCCAAATATGGCTGGTTCACTGTGTAAATGTGTTCTTAGAATTAGACTTAGTGTTTCAAAAACTACCCCATATACTAATCAGATATGCAGCTGCTAAGTTACAAGCTATTTGACAGATGCTTTATCTCTAAAGTGATTTACAGTACAGTAATTGCAGGCAATGTTCCCTGGGAGTAACTTGGGCTGAAGTGATTTGGTCAAGGACTCAAACGTGATAGAAAACCATTAAGATTTCCCTGTAAAGACTCTTAAGACAAAGCAACTTCGGTTAAGGAGCACAGATTCAGCTTCGAACATAATGCACACTGTCTTTTGAGGCGGAATAGTTCATAACAGCATTTGGCTGCCAATTCACAGTAAAAATGCTTTTATGTTTACAAATATAAAGTTTGAGAATAGAGTTTGCTGCAGCAGGTAATTATGTGTAACGTGGGCCAGCAGGAGAAACAGTTAGGAAATACTAACAACTGCCAGACCAATTTAGTTTACTAGCTCCGCTTCACTTACTTTTTGCTCCCGCCCTCTTACTATTTAATGAAAGGCAATGTGTTTGTGGTCTATTCTTAGTTTCGTCTTAGTGCATGTGATCCTCAGATCAGGTCTGGATAGTGGAGACTTGTAGACTTGGCCATGTAGGAGACAGCAAACAGGCTTCACACATCCATCCTCAGCTGTCTGACAGAGACAGAGTGGCTCCACTTCCTTAACGTCACAACCCACTCTTGGAGAAGACAGCTCACTTTTAAAATGCACTTTGAAACAGACGTGTGGTTGCCTCCAGTAAATCTGTGCTGCTTAAACTTCAAGTCAAATGAAACACAGTTCAATCAGTTTCAGTTAGCGTCAGCACTCAGTCAAAACAGCAGTTCACACCACTCATACAAGTGACGCAAGTCTCTCAATCTTTAGAATCAGAATTATCCACGTCGGAACAGGTACATTTACACTAATACAGCCAATTAAACCAGAAAACATTACAATTTATATAATCAACTTACACAACCATGACAAACGCAGGATATAAAATACACAGCCTTTAAAAATAAGACATGAAATTCCACACAACAATCTTATAAATCAATGATTCATTTTCAGTTCGTATATAATCTGAATGAGTCGACTGACTAAACTGAATCAGCCTTGCAAATGCTTATGAAAAGACAGTGTAGGCGAGCACAGTTTCTACACCACTACTTGCTGAAAAGAGTAGCTGTTACTGGAAAAGCAGCACTATTCTGACACAAGTCGAGTTACTGTCACTCTACTAAAAATGAAGCTAAGTTTGTAGCGTCGCTACTTTTAGGTAGTTACACCAACAATGACTCAGACTTAAAAAATAGTGAGACTGGTCACAGCTGGAAGAGCAGGTCACTCAGAGAATATATTTGGGAATTCTAAATGATGTAAGGGCAAGAGAAACTAGGGCAATGCATGTATACACACCCTGTAGAGACTGTTATTTATTAGTCTGAAAGCCTCCATCAGCCTCAATAACTCCTCTTGACCAATTAAAAATAGTGGCGACTCATATAGTAAATAATAAATGGAGAAGGACAAAACATTCAGACAAATGAATGTATAAAAGCATTAAGAGTTCATCATGAGTTGGAATAAAGTGACTGTATAATAATTATTTATTATTATTATTATGTTGATATTTGGGTATGATATGATATATACAAAATCCAGTATAAGCATATATTTGGCATCTCATTAACCTCCTTTAATCACAAAAATATAGTAAAATATTAAACTAAAAATAAGAAATCAGAGTATTTCAATACAGTATTGTGAGGTTCAATGGTCTAATATTATCCAATATCTAAAGATTGTTCTTCTCACTTTGGAAGTCGCTTTGGACAAAAGCATCTGCTAAATGCCTAAATGTAATACTTTACATATATATGTTTTACCCTCACTCTGCATGTCATTCTCTTCTAACAATCTAAAACAACATTAATTGGCTTTAGCGATGGTTATATAAAACCATTAAATCCAAAAACCATGTAATTTGCCAACTATGTTTCAGGGAGAAATAATCCTCCCACAAACCCCAATGGGGCCTCATGGAGACGAGCCACAGGCACATCACCTCACCGTGGGCTGCTTGAACTCGTCTCAATCAAAAACGACATAGTCACAGTCTCCAACCAGATGTTGTGTTTTTATAAACTCATTCCTTTGGGACACGTTTTCTCCTATTATGTACAATATTGAACAGCCACCCAGAGCGGAGACCTCTGGACGTACTGTTGTTAAGAAACATACGCTGAGGTCTAGACAAGTCTAAGTGAAAACAGCTGGATTTATTTATTGTCAGCATGTCTAAGGCCACAAGATATCTGTTCAGTCTTTCTTTAAAAGAACGGTTTGGTCTTTGAGCTGGCACTGTTTTTTTCCAACATCCATGTTCTCCATATTTTAACACAAGTGTTCCAGCCCTACAAATAAAGTTAACATAAGACAGGCTATGCTGTAAACCAAAGTTTAAGACCCCTAAGAGGAAAACTCTGCAGTTATAGAACAGAACACAGCATGCGATTTATCAAAGCCGTCAGCCATGATTTATGGGACAGGAATAGGGTCACATGTTGCAGAAATACAGGGTCATTAATTGGTAGGTATTTCTTGGCCTGTAAATGCCAATTAATGAATTATGTCACCACCTGATTTCTTGTTTTTCACCAAAACAACCAGCACATCTATCAGGGAATAACTAATGACAGTGAAAAATCTATTGCATGTAAAATAAATTGTTAAAATGATTAATAATGTGAAAGTAAAATGCCAAATATAGACATATATACATATATAATCTGATATTACAGCTTTTGAAAGTGCACATGTAAAACAAACCAACCTTAATTCTTTATGACCTCATAATGAAGGCTCGACAACAATTTACACAGTGCATCTGAAGAAAGATTTTTATTTTGATTCACTATACAATATTAATATATTAAAAATAAAACCTGACATCCTTCTAACAGCACAGTGAGTATGTCTGTCTTTCTGCTTGCCTGCCTGCCTGCCTGTCTGTCTGTCTGTCTGTCTGCTTGCCTGCCTATTTTTTGTTTGCCTGTCTGTCTGTCTGTTTGCCTGTCTGTCTTTCTGCCTGCCTGCTTGTCTGTCTGTTTGTTTATCCGCCTGCCTGTCTGAAAAACACTGGATCCACAGGTTTCGCTGTGCAGACGCATTAATCTGAATCTGATCCTGTGCTTTGTCTGCTTTTGCTGACTTTTTTCTCGTTTAAAGGGAACTACACCAAGAGGGAGTGGTGACTGTATTTTCCCATAAAGAGAAATAATCCACAGAATAAAATGCTGGGAGGTTTCCTGGGCCGGTCTTGCCTCACTGTTTAAGAATGCGAGACCAAGGCCAGATTGTTAGCTTGTTTTACTACCGCAGTAAGTGTGACTCACGTATGTTTCTGAACGCTGGATACACTGAAGTGTACTATGCAGAGTCATACACAAAGCCATTTGATTTACAGGTTAAGAGCATGGCCGACTTTCTAAAGCTGCTGAGAGTTTTTTTTTTTCATCTGACTGAAATAAGCTCCACAGAGCTGGAATGCGAGTACAACTGAGGGCTACAGGCTGTGTCATTACTGCCATGTTTCAGTTTACTCAATAGCATTTAGAGGGTCCCCTGTCAGAAATGTTACATTAACCTACTTGTAAAACAAAGGAAAAAAATCGATGATTACTCAGCCCGAGCAGGAACACAGGTGTTCGGTATGGTGCCTTGGGGACTCAAGGCTGTTAGAGCGGTAATAGCTCAGCCTTCTGCAGGCAATATGTGTGTAGAATGCCAGTAAAAAAAAAAAAAACACACACAATTATGAGTTAGATTTGGCAAGAAAAACAAATAAGCACCATCTGTCAACAAACATATGGTTTTAGCTTTAGCTACCTGTTCCTTCTATTCATTACCTGTTTTTAAGAGTCCAGTTTTAGCACTGTACAGCTTTCACAGTCCAAAGGAATTAATACTGCTACCTGTGGAATGAGGAGCACACAAATGAATTAGTATAAAGTATTCTGTTAATGTTCAAGCTAACACTGACATTGTCAGTACAGAAAAAGGCCTTTTGTTCAATGAAAGACAGACATACTGTACACCATTTACCTACCCCCTCTTCTTTGCTTTTTGTAGCAGAATAATTGAATGGCACACATGAGACTTGTGAAGCTTTCCCCTAAAAATGACTAATTCAAACCACAATGCAGTGCAATATGACGCCATGAAACAGAATAGGAAACATTTTCTTCCATTTAGGTCCTACTCTTACAGTAAATGAATCACTGGCACCAGTCGGCAATGCAATCACTGAACTAGAGGCCTACTCAAAATAATTAGAAATACTGATGTCCAGTCTCTAACATCAAGGAAAACAAAGTGTAGACCTTTAAACACTATACAGCATTCTCATTTTCCCACATCTGATCTTGCCATCTTTTATCTTCTTCTAAACCTTTATTGCTTCTTTGTTTTCCGCACATTGTAAGTCGCTTTGAATAAAGGCATCTGCTAAATGCCTAAATGTGAAGGTAAATGTGACATAAATGTGCAATAAAGAGCATGAATAACAAATAAATGTGTGTTTATTGTGTATGATTCTGTTTTCTAACTGTATGCAAATACTTAAACAACAAGAACATAAACTTACAGGGTTAATTTGCTCAATAAACAGCATAAGTTAGTATATCATAAGTTAGAATATTATCATGTTTATGCAGCTGGGGGAAAGTGGAAAGGAACATAAATTAACAAAAAATGTTTTTGATAATACCAGTTAATGAACCAGTAAGTGATAAGGCATTTTAAAAGCTTTTTATTCCAGTTACTGTAGCGCTGAAATATTCTACTGCAAACCACCTGACACATTTATTACATCATTAATGTTCATGGCATATACAATTATTGCAATTGCTAGTTCTGTGCTTTATCACAGCAGGGCTGGGTAGACGCATTTAAAAAAACTGACTAAAAACTCTGCAGTGACATTTAAGCGCTCACTTACGCAAAGCTGATATATTTAGCTGTTTGCATATCCTGCCTTCCCAAAATTAGAATGTTTCAATGCGAGTGCATTTCATTGCACATACATTACCCAAAGGAACAGCACAGGCCATAGCTCACACTATGACTCAAAAAGAAAAAAAGCTCATGATTGAGTAGGTGCAAGACTTCTGTGGACCGAGATATATTTTTCTTGGCCAGGGTCTAAATCCTAAAGCTTTGAAGGCTTGTTTTTCTTGGCCTCTGGACCTCTGGCCTGTTTATCAATGTCAAAAAGCTGTCCAGACCCATGTCCACTCCTAAAGTTTAAATCAAAGATTATAGATTACACAGCACATGGATGAATGTTACAAAACATGCCGATGGTTTTCAGACGTTTTGTTTATCGCAATTACGACCCCCTCAAACAAACACATTTCTAAAATGTAGTCATTTTACTTAAAGTAAAAGTTCAAAAATACTGTCATACATTCTATTTTTTCATATTACAGTAATGGGGTAATGGTCACAAGCACCAAAATTCAAAACAATTTAAATTTAGTTAATTCTTAAATTAAGTTTCATCCTTTTATTTTTGGGGAAAACATGACCTGTGTGTGTTGTGTAAGATTCACCCAAACTGAAAGTTAGAGATAAACAGTCTATTTGAGCTGCTCATGAACTTCTAACCTCAGAGAAGAAGTTGGGGCTATTTCAGGTCTGTATTTTTGGAAACCCTCAGATGAGCTCAGTGTTGACCTGACCTCAAAGTAAACATGCAAATATAACTCCATCCCCTTATAACACACTGTGTGACAGAAACTAGTTTGGCATGATACAACAGCTTCTCAAAACAACAGACAAAAACAAATAATAAAATGGGTTGTTTTCTCCACGACAAGCCTGTCCAATGATCAATCACAAGTCATGTTAACAGTTTGATATTTATTAATGGATAATGAGGCCCAATCCCTTTTACACCCTTCATAACAAGTTCAAACAGGAAACGGTTTTACATGTTACAGGAGGGGCGCAAACAATTTCAATTTACAGCTATTAATGTCCAACCCAGGCAGAAACTATGGAAGGATTTACTGTAACTGGGTGTTAATCTATCAGCGACGCTACATGTTTACACTTCTGAATTGAATTAAGATCATTAAGGAGAGTTATTTCAGCATTAGAGAGAAAAACTGAATTCCACATAAATGGAAAGAATGCACTCTCAGGACATGTACTGTAACTGTACCACCTTTCTATACTTGTTTTTGTTATAGCGCACATAAAAATAAAATTCCTTTAAGCTGATGTAATTCAAAACCCCTAAGACTTTCTCTGGATGAAACAAACGTTGCTGTCTGTGTATGGTCCTTTTAAACTTTTCAGGTGAATCCGCCTATATAAATGGCTTACTTATCTTTATATTTAAGCTAGGACAGAGGAAAATGTTTTAACAAACTAAACACTTTACTTATCGAATCCACTTTACGAATCTGAAAGATAAAGCAAAGTTTGTGTGTGTTTTTATATGTTCCTAATTATGCCAGAATAATAAAATAACAATATCACTAAAATCAATCTAAAATATCTTTGCAGTTTGTCCATTTCTAAAATACAGAATATATAACAGTAAAAAAAAAAAAAACACATACCTTGTCTTGTCAAATAAATGTTACAGTCCCTTCACTTTGCATCTTCTCTGTCACCCAACATCTGTACCTGACTCTCAACTGAACCCTGTGCCTGTAAAGGATGTTTACCTCTCTCTCTCTTCAATTCATCTACTCTAGTCTGCTCCAGTGAGGCCACACCTGTGCTGGGGTGCAACATCTGTACAATCAAACTTCCTTTACTCATAACTGCAGTACAAGTCTCCTAAAAGTCCCTCCCTGCTCTGCCAAAACAAGACCTTCAGGGAGAGAGCAAGTGGAGGAGGGGTTTGGGTGTACACTACCTTCCATGCTGTCTGTTTACTTTGCCCATCCAGCTGCAAGAGCGTTTGTAGCCATGGAAACTACTTAAATGCAGCCTGAAGGAAGAGTGTCATTGTGTTTTAGTAATGCACTAGAATAAATAGAAGGAAGAAAAACACTAGCAGCTAAATACTAATCAGGTTTTGCCATATGTAGCCTGAAGGTCATTTGAATAATGCACACAGTCATTTACGTAGACGTTTTTGCCCCTAGCTTTGGTAGCGTAAGCAGTCTGATTTGATGCATATGAAATCAGTGTTTAGTACTTTTTTTCCCCTCTTATTAAAAGCAAAGCATTGATATTACAGTCATGTAGACATGTTGCAACCTTCACCAATGTTAGTGTGTTCCTAGGGGCCACGCCTATAATCAGGGTGTTTTCCAGGGAAAAATAATTAAGATCTTTACAAAAAAACTATCCCTGAGCTTAAAGTTTGTTTCCTGCAGACAAATGTCAGCTTTCAGGCCAACAATCTCACAGCAATGGGTGCTGGAGAATGTAAATGATCGATTGATGCTTTACTTTGTATTTGGAATTCAAGAAGCAACACAGCATTAACGTTCACAGGAAAAACATTAGCATTCAACAGCAGACCCTTGAGAACTGCAAATCCCTGACGGTTTGTATAAATAAAGGTTTTCTGAAAAATGTCACGGGATAATGATGGAACAGTGAACTTCTCTTCCATTTAAGGCTAGATATTTTTCAAACAAAAGTAGCCATAAGGCATAAAGCATGGAACATTTTCAGATCCCAATCTCTGAATTTTAGAATGGCTACAAAATCCTATATGTATATATATTTGACCCATCTGTCAATGCAGGTCTCGCATGGTCCACAGGGGTGCCATTACTGGTGGTACATGAACTGAAATTATGCGAATCAGCCTGCAAGGCAGAATGGATAACAGGAACCCTGAACATTTTGACACCCACAGAGCGTCTTAGCCTTGCCTCAGTCTGAGAGGCAACATTCACTTTTTTTATTCAGTAATACATCACGATCAATAAACCACAATCAACTACAAGCCATCACAGTATCAGACCCATCAGTGTCTGAGTTAGGCAGTCTTCATAAACAACATCAGCAGGCTCTATGGTCTGCATTTATGGACTGTACCAAAACGTTTTAACACTTGTTTTCTGTCCCCTCTCTTTCCCCCAGAGACGGATCTGATTTACGATTTCTGCTTCCTCTGTGTTCCCCACAGAGCGACAGAGCCATTAGGGTGGAGAAAGAGGGAATGAATGCATGGTGTGCACTTTCCCACTGAAGTGATGGTGTGGGGGAACCATTGGAACCCCTGTCTGTTCCACAACTGCTGGAGGCCTCTAAACAACAACATTCAGATGTCTTCTCCACTTTCCATTAAACACTTCCCAGGCTGGCCAATGAGGCTGTACAGGGATGTTACACATTTACATTTATGCATTTGACAGACAACAATTTTATCCAACAAAAACTTGCATTGCATTGCAGCTATTTAAAGAAAGAAACAAGGCTTTGATAGTGTCTAACCTAAGCTTAATTACTAAGTATTGTGGTAAAGGAGGTGATAAAACAGGGTTATACTCTGGAGAAGGAGCTAACAATCTCCTGCATGTGTTAAACAGTTCAGCATCCACCGGTCATTGTGTTCTACTGTGGTAGTGATGTTTAGAAAAAAAATAAACAAGGAAGTGGGGCGGTAACCCTCTGGTATTACTATTCCACATGCTCCGTGTTCACATGGACTCACCCCTATGCTGGTCTTTCCATAACAAAAATAAAGGAAAATTTACTGGCCCTCTATCAGTTCACGTGTTCATCAACCACAGTAAGTCCTCATTTATGTCTTTCCCACAACAACACTGTGCCACAGTATGATAATTCCCAATGTTAGGGGCAACGCCTTCCATAAAACATTAAACAAAGTCTTATAAATAAAACCATGCAATGTTCTCTGTCATTCAAGTGCAGCAACAACAGAAGCAGGCAACCAAAGGCACACAATAGCTTTGTTCTCCATTTCTCTCTATTTTGCCCTCTTTCCTTTTTAAGTTTCCTGTGGAACTCTTGGCAGTGCTCCTGGCACTGAAAGAATGTCTTTGCCTGCACAACTGAGTGGAGAACACAAAAGAGGACAGTGTTGCAGCCGAGGACACCGATTGGCCAGCATATTGGACAGTTACTCATCACGCTACAACGCTGTGACATGACACCAATGCTGCCCTGAGGAAACGCGTCCCACTGCAAGCATGAGGGATCTCAGGCGATGGGCTTTGTTTCAAAAATGTGCATAATGCAGTCTTTATGAGAAAGACCTGCAGTTTGGAACCCCTTTAAGAGTCCCTAACCCCTTATTTGGCATTGCTTTGTATTAGAACACAACCAAGCTGGAATTAGATTACTTCTCAAAGTCTCAAAGGATAGTTTGCAATCTTTGTCAAATGTTACTGACATGGCTTTTTTAAAAATGACCACCCACAGCTCTGTGCATAGAAACATCTTGATTGTGGCTTTTCCATCAGGAGGCATGAGGGATCTTTCAGCCCTGGAGCTACGTTCAAAAAATACAATGATTCATATTGTCTCATTGACTTACACGGCCACTAGGAACAAGACAGGACCTGTACGGTTTATGTCATTTGTTATGTCATAATCATTCGTTCAGCACCAAAGAATTCCTGTGGAAATTTTTCTTTAAATGCATATGAGTCAATCTGATGTGCGAACACAGATGGAACATGTAAGTTCAGCCTTTTTGTAAAGCAATAATCAAGCTCTGGATTGCACATAATCAAACTAGACTGTCATTACTCATCACATTTTGTCCCATCAAATAGATGACTATTTACTCTGATTATATACATTACAGTTTGTTTATGCCAGTCTACTCAGTCTGCTAAAGCACTGTGTAAGGAAAACACTTACCTGCTCATTAGTTGCACTTAAACCTGCGGCACTCGCTTTTACACATCAGGTTCTACTCGCCTCTTATAGGGATGATGTGAATCACATAGAACTACTCTCTACTTATAGATGTTCCCTGGTTTGAAACAGATAAGCAGTTACTATGGCAATGCCAGAGTTTAAAATAAGTTTTCAGATTTATCCTCACCTGCCGTGCAATCCGAGCACATTCAGTGAACTAGTGTGAACTCATGTACACAAACTCATGTTCGCAAACTACATCGGATTGTGAAGATAAAGCCTCACACAACGTCAGAGCTTTATACAAGTGATGTCACCAGGTCCTTGTACTGTTGGCCATTAGCAGGCATATCTGCCTCTGGATGCCCTAAAGGGATTGGTGACAAGGAATAACTGGGTAAAGTTTGTAAAAAATGTGAAGACAAATATAATGTATTGCTGGGTAAAAAAAAGCATTTCTCTATTTTTCACAAGGAATACATTTTTTGTCATTAAACATTAACATACTGCAGAGGAAAGGTTTTGTATAAGCTGCAGCAGTCATACAAAAAAAAAA
>JBAJNP010000022.1:0-91978 GCA_036877545.1 Yasuhikotakia modesta
AAGATGGTTGTTTTTGCACTACCACAGAAACAATTTAAGGACAAAAGGCAGAAGGGCTAGAGATAAGAGGGTCCAAGGCCATAAAAAATACAAGCTGAGAGAACATAGTGGCCTCCCCTAGACGGATAAATATTGTAAAACTGTATAAAAGAGGGATTGAGATTAAGTCCAGCAGGACCCTCTGCATTGTTTATTGCAAAGAATAAGGCTTGTTTTTGAAGAAAAGATTCCTGAAGACCCTCCCATTCACATCCATCCATCTCTGTTGGGGTCACAGGCAGTGTTGGAGTTTATCCCAGATATCTCAGGCTGAGGCAGGAGAACAGGTGGCAGGTAACAGGTGGCCAGTTTAACATAATCCATAAAATTGATATTCAAATCATTGTAGTAAAAAACTTAATTATACGTTTTTAATTATTCGCAAAAAATTGTATGTACAGTAGTTGTGTCCCATGTTATACATGCAACCCTGATTCTGTGTATTTTTCCCACTTAAAGGAAATGTGCTTTAACTTTTATTAAATAAATCAAGGTATTTAACTATTTCAGTAACTGTGTAAATGTGTAAAATGAAAACCATATCTACATAAAGAAATAAAATAGCTCTAAATAGTACTAACCACGGGTTAAACAAGTAAAAAATGCTTTATGTTTCATGGAAAGTTATTAACTGTTATAAACACCCGTAGCTTCAGTTTAGTGTCAGCTATGCCAAGTTGAGTATAATGAGAAAAGCTGAATGATGGCATTTTGGTTTTGTGTGGCTCTTCCTGCCCACAGAGGAAGTCGGTGATCGTGAGCAGTCTGATTGCGATGCTCTGTCTGTTTCTGGTGGTCATCACCTACTCAGAGAAGCCGTACTTCCTCCTGCAGCCTGTCTTTGGCCAGAGCTTCAGCAGAAACTGGATGTTCTCCCGACCTCCACACAGAGCCTTTAAACCCCACCCCGGATACCTCAGCATCCCCACACAGGAGGTGAGAACTTCAGGCACAAATGCCACTCATGTATTACACTTTTCTGAGCACTTTTCGCAGCATGTGTTATAGTGTATCATTATTTTATCTTGTGTTTCCTTTATAAAAGTTTTTTTTGTGGCTACATCACTTTTTAGACTTTTCTTTTCTGAACAATCTGAGCAAGTGTTTTTGTTTTGTTTTATAGAGCTGATGTGAAATATTTTTCTTAATAGGAGTTGAGTCTACTACAAAAACATCCTGTAACTTTTGAAACTCAAAGAATAATTTATTGAAAGTACCCAGCAAAGACGACTTGTCTGGAATTCTTAACTTGTGTTTCTTAAAACTTAAAACATTAACACATTAACGCCTATTGGCTTTAACCACACCAATCACAATGTGGTAATATGTAGGATAGTATTTATAAGAAAGCTTATTATTTTAGCATTCAGATTATGTAAAGAAAAGACACCAATGACACAGTTTGTTATCTAGGGTCACACGGAGAGGACCCAGTTTGCTTCGTATATTTAATAGGTTATAATTTATCATCGTAAGAGAGACTGATAAATACAAGTTATAAATAAAAATGTTTTTCTATTTTTTCTATTTTCTTTTTTTTCTGTTTGCTAAGGGGTTGTTTGGAAGAGTTTCTAAACAAATGTAAAAATAAATCAGTGCTTATGAGTTTGTTGTTAAGACTGAATTCTAATAGCATAAATATTTATGAGGGTGTTACCAATAGTTTTATCCTGTTTTGCCTCAAGATGTTGTGAAGGATGTGGAGATGATGAAAGTTAGTTTTCCAAGTCTGCGCTCATATTCAAGGTCATTGGAAAGGCATCAGCACACAGATGAGGCTTTAACTCATAACTGCCAAGCTAATGCAGTTGCAACACTCAGGTGATTTATCGCTACAATTAGTGCAAGGGTTGCTTGTTTCCCTTCTCAGAATATTAAAGATGGGGCAGAAAATAGTAAATTGAATTTATTAATGTAAACTAATGCAATGTACATTCTGCTTTTTTAATTCAGGGTTAAAACTGAATGAATTGGGTCAGGATATTCAGATTTATTACTTTCTGGTATACATATTGTAATGTATGTATTGTATACTTCCGCCCAAATAGAGGGGCAGAAAAGGTCCCAGTAAATGAATACTGTTGTCAGGGTTACAACCGTTGTCACTACAGTCACGCTTCAGTGAAAGCTCTTTAATTGCTGGGCACCCTGTGCAACCTCCAAATAATTGAACTCTGCCAAAATCACTTAACTTCTCTCACCAACAACAGCTTATATTATAGACAATAGGTTGCATTGAATCTGTATGCCTTTCATTCTGGTAAAAATGTATTTTAAATCCAGAAACACACACAATTGGCTACAAAATGTGTTAACGTGTTAACAGAAAGTGTCACATTTGCATTATACTCTCTAGAATAATACTGTATTAGTCCCTATAAATATTCATACTAATTGTTAGAAATATAAGGTAATAGAAAATAATTGCATATGACCTGACATTTAAATTGTTAAATCCCAGCACACAAAAATGTAACTTGTTAAGATGCAGTTTACTCTTTGGTACTGGTGGAAACTTTATTTGTAAAGTTTTCTTGGTTTGATGAGCGGTCTCGTAGCTTAACTGCTAAAGCATGAAACTCAAAATGTCAAGGTCATGGATTTAATTCCCAATGTACTCACATACTCACAAAACGTGTAGCTGGAACACATTGCAAGTTATTTTGGATAAAGGTCAGCCAAATTATGAAACGTCAACTTCAGTCCAATGTTAAAAGCTGATCTAAAAACAACAGATTACATTTGAAGGTAGACTGATACTTCTGGTCAGAGTGATGTAATGCCTTCTCATAATGTACCTGTGTTTCTAGAATTTAAAGTTATTGTTTAACTATTACTGATACAGGATATATACGTATTACAGCTGAGGTTTATATTCTTTGTGTGGTTATCATTCTTCTGCTTTTTGTTGTCATTTATACACAATCTGATGTCTGTTAACTTGTTTAAAATGGGCCAAAAAAGAACCCCATAGGTTGCTTGTGCAAACAGCTTATTATGACCGATACTTACGTTTCAAAGATAGGATAAAGATAGCTCCAGCTACCTAAAAAAGGACAGTCTTGTGTTACTTGTGATGTCATGAGTTAAGGTTTGACCATTTCACTACCAATCAAAATGCAGGTTTGTTTTTACTTTCTATGTTTCCAATCAGCCTGCACATTAAACCACAAAGCATTAAGGTAAAGCTTATGTGGTTTTAATTATAGGATGATGTTAACAGGTTGGTTATGGATAGAAATAATAAAAATATAACATATACATAACATGCATCCATAACTCCACATTTGTGCTTCTGAATGTTTACACACTTACTGTACTGTTATTTAGTAATCAGAAACACAGTAGCTGACAGATTTTGTCCATTTCTGAACCTCTGCCACAGTCATGTGACTCTGTTGTAGTCTAGGCCTGTTTCTTTTCAATGCAACCCAGACATCTGCTGTGGTGTCTTCAGTGCTGTTTTAACAGTGTAAATTAGAAACCGTTGTTTAAAATACCATCATGTATCGTGAAAGCGTTGCAAATTTGAAAAATAATCAGAATATTTGTGTTTGAATTCATCATTTCAATTGCATAATAATACAGTTTGTACACACACTGATCATGCTGTCCTATGGTTACAGAAACCATGCATTATAGCACATAAGTCAGGACCTTTTTAATAGTTTCATATGGCCCATATAGCTTATAAAAGTCCCCTATAGCCCCTGGAAAATATTTACACAATTCATACAGAGTTTTTTAATTTGACAATATTTACTATTGTGTTTTGTTGTGTATCAAGATAGTCTGCACTTGACACATCCCTGATCATATTTTTCTACATAAGAAGCAACTTGATGAAGTCTCCATTTTGTGTTAAACTTCTAAAATTACAATATCAAAGAAGCATGAATACAAGAAAAATATATTCATGGTTTGTGGAAATGAAAATTGGACTAGCACAGCTTTTGTATTGAAAGACTGAAAATAATAAATTATTTTGTCGGGAAACTGGACTGGTTTCCACATGTCTGCTCAAAGAATCAGGGGAAAGACACACACAAAAATATATTTCTTGAATATTGCTTGTTTGCCTGCTCATGCTGGGCTGTTGTGGCTACACACAACACGATGGCAGATGCAGCATATTCTCCTTGTTCTTCTCATCTCAACTTAAATGAAAAAATGCTATGTTATTTTCTCTAGGCTGCTTGACTAATGTGCTGTATCATTGAGTTTTTTCCTGTGTTCCACAATAGCAATGGCGATAAGCATTAATGTATTCCAACATTCACACCTTCTACACAGTTGCCCAAAGCCCAGCAACTTTGCTTTTCTACCACTTTATAAACACAGATAAATGAAGGAAATGGTCTGGCTCAATAGGGACTGGGTTTACAATATTCTATTTGCCACACAAATAACACAATCACTGTTCCAAAAGCAACTTAGACTTTAATACAGTTTTTCCACCTGTAAAGACTTTGTGAGTGATTCAGTGAGTGAGTGAGAGTGTGAAGGAGTGATTGAAGGCATCCAACAACAATAGGCCCCTTGGCTATCTGCAAGGCAAAGTGTCAGCAAAATTTGTGTAGTGTGTTCAATAAATCACTCACGGTGCGTTCGAGAAGTGGTCAGAAAGGTTGAGGCTGCAACCTCCTGTCAGGTGATGCATTAGGTTGCGTGGTTGGAGACAGGTTGCTGTGTGAGCTGCCTGTATTATTGAGAAGTCTGTGCATTCTTCTGTGGGGCTTTAACATGAATGATGACCTAATAAGAATTTAGACACTATGTGCGATAGTTCACCCACAAAAAAATGCTTTCATGGTGCTTTTGCATCCTTTCTGAAGCTTCAGTCCCCATTTGATGTTGAATGTTAAAGAGTGGCCAGTACATTTTACAAGCAGTTCTCCTTTTGTATTTCGAGGCAGAAAGTCATGAATGTAAATGATGTAAGCTTTTTTTTTTGGAGAACTGTTTCTTTAAGACACACTTAAAATATTAGTCTGAATGTTAGCTTTTGTTATTAATAATAATATTAATAATTTATAAACTATTGAATAAACAAACTGAAATAACTCAAAATGTGTTACTTTAAATTCTGTAGTTTTTGTCCTTGTATGAAGTAAACTTGGGGTATTTGATTGAGTATGTCATTAGTGTATATTATCAGCACAGAATTATGCTTCAACATGACTTAATCTTATCAGAGACCATAAATGTGCCTCCACTGACATTTATTTTGACAGAAATATGTGACTTGCCCTTTAAAATGAGCGATGTTTAGACTGATAGCTGTGCCAAGGACACAGTGCTATAGGCCTATGCTAAAAATTGGGTACTGCTGACAGAGGAATGCATAATAATACCAGTACATATATATTAAAGAAATAAAACAGAAACAGAGATGTTCATTTCTCCATGCTGCTTTTTATACAAGGTCTATGAGGGAAAGACAGAAACTCTTTAAATACTATTTAAAACTAAAACTATTTGAAATGCATGTATAAGACATCTTTTATTTCATAAAAATATACATTTGTACAGTAAAGGAATTTGTGGATAAATTAAATTACCACCAGGTGTTAGAAAGAGTTTAAAGGATACAAAATTAATGAGCAAGACCCTCATAAAATAATATTAATCACAAAACTAATAATATAGATTAGATTAGAAATCTCTTGAATAGCTGCAAGCGGTTATGAGATCAATATACTTGTGAAGTGAGGCTGAAAATTGTTCCCAGATTGAAGCTGTTTTTCTAAACATTTATCTCCTGTAGTTTTCTCATCAAGAATTT
Source organism: Yasuhikotakia modesta (assembly GCA_036877545.1). Lineage (NCBI taxonomy): Eukaryota > Metazoa > Chordata > Actinopteri > Cypriniformes > Botiidae > Yasuhikotakia > Yasuhikotakia modesta. The sequence goes on from JBAJNP010000022.1 coordinate 5,825, forward strand.
GTGCATAACATTTTTACAATGCAGTTAGAATATTGCAGAAAAAGCATATACAGTTTGATTCTTAACAAAACTTTAAAATGCATTTATATATGCATATATAACACATGTATGGTTTAAGCCTTCTGAGTGGTAATCAAACCTCTATGTGTTAATATGGCATCAAATGTCAGGTCAAATTACATTTTAAACACAACAAATGTGTTGTCATTTGCCTTTCAAAAAGAACAAAAAACTTGGGTTAAACTTACATTCTTAGTAACAGCCAATTAGTTACTGTTTATCTCAATATATTTCACTTGTTTATGGTGCTTTTGATGCTACTTCAGTTGAAGCAAATAAAGTTTTAGCCTGAAGCCAATCTTAATTTATGTATCATTCTTTCTGCACCTTGTCACAAAGAACCACAGGGGTTTGTTTTGACAGTTAAATCAGGACCAGTTTTTAGTTTTATGTTAAATGGATTTAGACTGCTGATTGTTGACTGTAGGGTGCATCAGGTTATTGAAGGGGCAGGCAACATTAATTCTGTGCTCAATTGCTGTGCATATAAAAAAGCTTGAAAATTACAATTTATCAGGGGCTACTGCAGCGGTCTGAGGTATTGTTAATCCATCTCTGGTTTGAATACCAAATTAATTCTCTCTTTTTTTCTGTCTGTCTTTCTCTCTCTTGCATTTTACTCTCTCTCTTTGTCTCTCAATGTTTTAAACACTGTGGAGGAATTAAATAGTATGGCAATTACAGTAGTGTGCCATTTTATTGAAAACGAAATTAGATGAACATAAATTTGATTCAATTCCCAAGTTATCTTAGGGCTTGCACAAACATGCATGTGTCCTTTTTAAAAGCCCAACATTCATTCACTGAATATGTTTGTGCAGCCTTCCCTAACTGATTAGAATTCTGTAATGCAAGCCATTTGTTTATGCAAGCACTCTTATCTAACATAGTACTAAACAAAAAACTAGGACAACTGTGCTTGTTTTTTTAAACCAGCTACATCATTTGTTATAAAAAACTTTGCTTTGTAACAACTATAACTTTAGTCAGCGCTGTTTGTGTTTGGTCTCTTTCTTTCTGTTATGACCTTCATTCAGTTTGGTTTAACTTTTTCAAAGGTGGTGAACTCTGCATGGGGCTTTACATCAAAACAGACAATTAATGCATAAAGTCTAGGGACCATTAAACAGACCTATGAACCGTTAGCACAAACATTAGACGCAAGCTGTGCTGTGTTTTTGTGCTGTTTTTACTCTATCCTTTTACAGACAAAAAAGAAAATCTACAATAAGAACACAGTAAAAAGCATTTTATGTTTATATATAACCATTTTATATTTATATACTTGTAAATGTTAAAAACATTTTATAAGTACACATTAAATAGTCTTGTTTTGGATAATATTACAGTTGCATGAATGTATTACAGTAGTTACTGTATTGGTATAATTACACACTACATCCTATTGCACTGGATAACATTGTTATATTTAGCAAAAGGCCATGTTTTTGTGTGTTTTTCGTCTTATGTACATTGTTTTTGTTATTCTGCCCATATTGGCATGTGAAATCCATTCACGGCTTTGTCTAGATGTTCCCAAATGCTTTAATAGCGTTTCTCTCAATGACAGTGTGTTCCTGGTCAATCCAGCCAATCAATGTGTGTAGATCAGTGTGAGGTGTACCGACCAGTAGGGAGCAGGGTGAAACAGAGCGGTTGGTGCTAATAAGGAAAAGTGAGAGCCCAAGGCAGTTGATAAGTTTCTCAAGCATAAAGATTTGTAGGCATTCAGTTAGGGTTCTGATTCAGAGGTTCTAAATAAAAGCACGAGACCTTTGAATATAATTTTACTGGTATGTGTTTCATACTGTATCTACTGCTATATCTAGCTGTATATCTTAATTCTAGTCTTACACATATCGTCTTCTTCTGTTTTCTCAGTACATAGAGTAATCAGTTGAGTAACTTGTTACATTAAGATAATTCTGATCATAAAGATTTTCAGTAGATTCTATATTTAGTGTTTTTTTGGAGACAGCTGATTTATAAGTGTGCCATTAACTGTTTCAAATATACTGTTTTCTTTGCATAAAGCAGGTCATGTGATTGGTTGATTTACATGTCAGTCTCTAGCTGTTAAAGTGTAAGACACCTTCAGGATTGACTTAAGGTTCCTGTGGTTGTCAGGTCTTACAGCTGAATGTAAAGGCATACACCTGTTTTTCTAAACAAGAGATCTAAATCTCTTTAAATTTTTTCATTATTTCACCTCAGTTTAATCCAGTATAAAATGTATGGAGGAGTTTATTAAAAAACAATTATATATTCTTGGTCCACAAGAATAATTGTAGTCTAAAGGATGCTTTTTTATTTTATCAAAAGTGAAAATCAAAGTGAAAAAGTGAAAGTGAAAATCAAAGTGAAAAGTGAAAATTGTTAACCCAAAACACACACACACACTTTGACTTTTTTTTCATAAACACAAAGAGAGATGCTAGGCAGAATGTTGTGTATTGACAGCTGTCACTGTATAAACAAAGAAGTGCCAAAACCTTTGGAAATCCATCATTGCCATTAAGAGGCATCTGGTGTCAGATCTCTGCCTCATTGACTATAGTAACAGTGTTTCTTATTACATTATTACAACAATGGCCTTAATACAAATTTGTGCTGAATCAGTACTAATTGTTACTGATCAGCTGGTCAGTCATAAGCTATTGATCAGACCCCTCCACCATTATTCTGCCTACAAGAGTAATTTGTGCTCAGATTTGCAAGCAATGCAAGCATACTTTAATTTGTTTGGGCAATCTCACAGGTCTAGGCATCCCTTTGGTATTCTAGGTGAATAAATAGAAAGACCAGGGTGATAGATTTAATGCCACAGGGCTGATGATTAGTCATTACAATGCCGGTTAGTGGAGGGAAGTGTTTAGGAACGTGTCTCAGCTCAAAGAAACAGCATATATTTCACACTTATTCTAACAGCTAGTATTCTCACTGTTTTCAATGCTCTGAAGCATACAAACAGACATGTTGTCCATTAGGAGGAGGAGCTGTTTGTACAACCAATGGCAGATGTGTGAAGTGCAATTCTGTTTGGGGCTGCCAGTGGTGCATATATTATATGCTTCAGGTTAAATTCCATGAGGATGCTGCTAACATAAAATCAACTAGTTACAAATACACACATCTTGAATTTGTTTCTCTTAGGTTGTAAGGAATAAACCTGTTGGTTTAAAAAGAAGAGAAATAATATAACATTTCCTGCCTTTAAATTTCCTACAATAAATCTTTAGCAGCAAGTAACAGAATCAATATAGATATATTATGCTTTCATTAGACTTAAATGTAACAGTCAATTTCTGGAGCCATAATAATAGATCAACAGAAATTAGTTTTTATAGGTTTATTAACCAGTACAATGTCACATTTAAACAGAAGTTCTAATGCTCAAATTCTCTTCTATCCTCCAGCCGTTGAAGCTGAATTGTGATGTTTGCAGTATAGTATCCAGCTCAGGCCAGATGTTGGGGCGTGAAGCCGGATCTGAGATCGACCAGTCCTCCTGCATCTGGAGGATGAACAACGCCCCCACATGGGGCTTTGAGAGGGACGTAGGCCACAGGACGGACCTAAGGGTGGTGTCGCACACCAGTGTTCCTCTGCTGATCCAAAAGCCCCAGCACTTCTTCGGCCAGGGGAACGAGACTGTCTATGTAGTGTGGGGACCCTTGCGCAACATGCGTCAGGATGGCAAGGGCATTGTGTACAACATGCTGCGGCAGGCGGTGGAAAACTACCCCCATATGCAAATCTACATCACCACAGAGGAGCGCATGAACTACTGTGACACTGTGTTTAAAAAGGAGACTGGTAAAGACAGGTAAGAAAGCTTCAGCAATCCTGTTGCATGTTTGTGCTGTACTTTATTGCTCATACAGAGGCAGCATTTTTTGGCCTGGATTGCAAATGTTAAACATGTATTAATAACTGTACGATATTAAGGAGACAGAGGCATGTATCTCACAGTATGCTTTTCCTGAGAATATCATTAAAAGTTATGGCCTGATACTATATTCTACACATGCAGACTCAGTGCCAGAATGCAATTCATAAGGCATTGCATGTTTACATTTTTAGCTTTGCTTTTAAAGACTCAGGCATTTGAAGGTTACTGTCGCCCCCTTGAGGTACCTAAAGTTTTCTTTAAAACACTCCTCATCTTAGTGTACATGGATTGACAAAGTCCTAATTCACATTTATGCCATTTGTTGAGCCAGTGCTGTTGTATTAGGAGCTTGTTGGACTGCTCAGACAAGCAGAATTATGATTTAATATTGTCACTTTCACTTTTCAAGGGAATTAACCTTTAAAGGAGTTCATATTAAGTTAGCAGAAACAGGAGAAAAATAAGATAAGAGTAGGTATTTTAACATATGCTGTATCACCTTTACTGTGTCCTCCATCACCTTTTAAATTTCCACTGTGACTATATTGCTGACATTAATCATGTCACATCTAAAACAAATGGGCACTTTATTTCTTTTTTATGCAATAACATATAAAAGTAGCCATTCTGCTTTGATATAGTAGTTCAGTATTCTCAGGAAGGAAGAACAGGCAACATCTAGCCTTGCGTCGTCGTCAACATCCCAGCTGTAGCAAAGGTGAGATGTCATCAAAAGAAATCAATGGACTCTCAAGGTTATTTGAGTTCTGAAGAGCACTTGCTGTGTGCTAATGAGTCTGGCACAGTGTGCAGTCAGAGCGCAGGAATTAATCAGCTGTTGATATTACTCATTACAGTCATCAGACCATAACATAAAACCCTCATGAATGTTTCATTTGAAGATGAGCTCGCACAAAGACAGCAGGTTCACTGTTGCTCCCACAAATTATCCCAAAAAATCTCTGTTTCATGGAGAGGCTTAGATTACATTAGATCAGTCCAACTGAAGTGCTGCGATAGTTCTGCCTTTCAAGGCTAATCCCCAAATGATAGCGCTAATGCTACTGTGTTATAGCACAGATAAAAGATAATACTAAGGAGGGCTGAGGAGGATTATCCTTTATCCAACATCAACCTCACTAAAACAAAAGCAAGCTGCTTGTGATGTCTTTAACTGGTGTCCTACACTTTGTGTATCCAGCAGGTGAGATGCAGGCATTTATCTTATACTGAAGATTTACATATGTTTGAATGCGTATTTGTGTGAGTGAATGCATGGCCTTGAGCAGATGTGTGTGCAATATCTGTAATAAATCAGCCTTAATAGAGCAGATCGGCATGTCAGGAAACATTTAGCAGCAAAGCCTTAGCCTTCATTCACATTTTAGAAGTAGCCTCACTTGCAGTCAGCACCTGTGATTGAATAATTTTCGAAAGAGTTAAAAATTTCTAAAGCATGGATGTGATTTCATTTACATCTACTCATTTCGAAGACAGAGTGATTTACAGGTAGCAATTCAAGCCATTTTATCAATACATGCTTTCTCAGGGAACCAAACCCAGTGCTTTTATTTATCTAGAGTGATATATTCAATACCTCTAGAGAGTTTGTAATATATAGCTGTAAGTATAGCTTTAATGTTTGTTTATTGTGTGCATCTGACATTTTCAGAGATTAAGTAAAGCTACTTCAGGTCTATTGCAGCTCAGGGAAACTCATTTCCCACTGGCATTCAGTGGCACCAATTTCAAGCTATGGTTAAACTGTACATTTTCTGCTATGGATTCCATATGCAGTAGTGTTTATATGCATGGTAGAGATTCATTGTCTTTTACTATTGCAACATGTCACTGGCTGAGTTTATGTGAGGCCTACAAAGATTGTAATGGGTTTATCAGAGTAGAATTTGATTTATATATATATATATATATATATATATATATATATAAATAAGGAGGTTTGTTTATCTAATGTATCAGTATCTGTCTTTATTAGATTAACTGCAGTGCATACTAATGTTACTGAAGTCAGATTCTGGATTAGGTTTCAGCCATTAACAAATTAGTCCCACTTTTTTTAGTGCCAGTGTCTAAAAGGTTTGAAAGCTGATCAGGCATTAGTGTTGCACTCCTAAATCATGCACAATTAAAGCCATTAAACTAACTTTGCATTGAGGACATTTATTAGTTAGAAGGGTTGCTGTGGAAACCCAATTATTAGTTATGCATGTTTGAGCTATGGACATTTTTGTCTCAAATCATGGTTTCTGAGGAAGCTATGTGTGCTGAAACTTATTGCCAGCATTTGACAAAACAAGCAGAACTTAAGCTGGTAGTTAACCACCAAGTAACAATCAAGGACACAGCAACCTCACCACAATGCCCTAACAACCTCCCAGAACACCCATTATCAGCTGCATAGCAACACCCTGGAAACCATCCATCACACCCTAGCATCATGGGTTAGTATAGATGGGCAAGCATGACCTACATTTCAGAATTTCAGATATTGATTGTGGTTGATTGCGTTTTTAAATTATTACGTGATCTCCCGCTACTGTATAGATGTGTTTGAGTCGAAACAGTATGAGACTGATTGTCTTATTGAAGGCTTCAGTCTTCAGTCAGCTTCAGTAAAATCACTATGTAGTCAGAGAGAAAACATAATAATAATTATTCATATTTTTCTGGTGAAGGGCTTGTTTTTGTAACCGTAAGAGCCAATTAACACTAGTCATGCCAACAACCAGTAAGGTTTTTTTTTAAATACGTTTTATTTTATGGAAAAGTTTAACATTGAAATTGTCTAAAATCAACCATTGACGTAAAGTAACAGTAAATTAAAATATACAAAACAATTTAAAACCTTGTCATATTCACATACTCTATTAAAATATGCATTTATATAATGCAGTTGTAGCTGCAGAGCAACTGTGTTTATTCTTGTACCCAGCCATCAAAAAACATCACAAGGATCACGACAGCAGCAAAGTGTCTCTCAAAGCAGAATTTTATTTAGACTCAAATTCTAAAGGCTAAACCTACCTAAACAAAATTCACAATTTTGCTGCCCTTGCCAGCATAGGCATTTTCTTTAGAAAAGCATGCAACCCAGTAAACAAGTGATTGTTATAACAAGTTAGTGCTACATAATTATACCAGACCATAATTATAGCATCTCATTCAGTGCTACGATGTCCTGCTCTACCCCATAAACAGGACACACACTCATGTGGTGTCAGGACATCAGACGTGTTTAATTAGCAACGCTGCAGAACGAGTGCAATGACACAAACCTCTGCACTGATTACTACATCCTCCTCTGACTCACTAATCCAAGCAATTAAATATTCTGTTCTCTCAAATTATGAAATGATTGATTAAGATCTCTTTGTTTTAAATCGGGTGAAAATTCCACATTTTTAATCAGCTTAACTAGAGTCAGAAATGCCCTTTAATACCTTTGTCTGACCTTTAATTCTCTCCTCCTTCATTATACTTGATTTTCTCTTCATTTTCAATTCTTCACCATTTAAGCGTTTCTTTAAGGTAATATTTTTGCAATCTCAGTCTTTGTACCTGGCCTGTGTGTGAGGCCCAGCTGAATCTTCCACCCTGAGTTCTTTTATCTTAAATGTCGCACATGTACTGGTTTGCTGTCGTGCTGAAGTGTGTGAGGGGAGGTGGCCTGGTGAACTATGTGCTGATAACAACAGACAGGCTTCCTAAATCACACTGTCACATTAGCTTGTTGGTACCGCTGCCATGATAGTTCTGTTGACCTCTGTGCTCAGAGAAAGTAAACACACACAGAACACACACAGAACACACACAGAACACACACATATGCAGTGAAGTCTCTGCAGATGTTGTTCATGATCTAAGACTCTGTTTGTGGATTGTTTACTTTGCATTCCCGTCATTTCACCTCTTACATTTTTAATATATTTGTTATTACCTTGTGACTTAATTTACTGAATCTGTTACATAATGAACATACCTGCATATTTATAGTCATCTATATTATATTACCTAGGTATGAGTTACTGAATATAAATGCAACAAACCTAGCAAGCCAATAAAGGCATAAGAGGTTGTTCGTTACAGTGAATTCACCATGGTAAGAGGTGTTAAATGCTAGAAACAGCAATATGATAAAATACACACACATTTTCAAACATTATTCATAATTTTAATAATAATAATCCAATATATTGAATATAGTTTACTAACCTAATCTGTTGGCTTTATACTTAAACATAAGTTTAACATAAGCTTTTGACATAACACATAGATACAAGAATCAGCTGGCATGAGGTCACAGTAAAATATCTGCAGTTTTTAGCCTTAACTTCAGGTGAGCCTCACCCAGCAGAAACTTTTAACATCATTATTTTATAGGGGGCTTTAAATTATGCATTGAATTGACAGAATCGTATGACTCTCATCACTAGTTGTCAAACAGTCACAACAGTGCCTGGAGAAAGTATTTGTAGGCTGTCTCTCTGTGCCTCTAATTCAATTAGACCCTGTGCCAACTATATTAATGGGTGCACCTGCACGTCACGTAATATAATGTGACAAATGTCATTAGTGATAATTAGATCTGCTGACTGTTTGATTGGGATTAATCTCACTAAATACACAAACACACCAGTGGACCTTAAAAAGCCTCGGTGAACAATGTAAAGTGCCAAGTTCACCAAAAAGTTATTGTTTTCTGGCTGTCTTTTATTAATTAATAGTCCCGGCTGATAATGGTGATACTTCCCGGCATACTTCTGTTGGAACAAAAACATGGTCATATCCTCTGTTAAACCTATATACAGCGCTTATTGACAATAAGAGGAGAATAGGCAGGGTTTGCCATCTGCATTAAATCTTCTGAATTAATAAACCATATGGTTTTATTGCTGCATTAAAATCCAACATAAGATAAAAAATAATTGATACAGTATCAACACTAATCCAAAATATGCTTCTATTCTGTTTTAGCTAATGTATGTAACCACAGTAAAATGTATGTGAGTGCTCTCATGTCTAAAAGGTCTAAAATCTACCATGACAACAGCATTTGACAAGACCATTTTTTCAATTCTTCATTCATACTGGAAACACAAAGGTAATCAATTAGATTATTTCTTCAGCTTTTCTCTAAATGATCGTGGAGGATTTTTGAGATACTTTTGATTTATTTGTGCTTTTGATATTTTGCTCACCTGCACAAAGATGCTCTGCATAATTTAGCTAAATATATTTCATATGGATTTCCGTATATCTATCTAATGTATTACTAGACGCTTACGGTATGGAAAAATCCACTTTCTCTTCCTTAGCAGCCACTGTAATTCCAGATCCTTTGTAGAATTTGGCTGAATGTCAGGAAAATCATAGAAATGACATCCCAATATCCAGAGACCGCTTCCTACAGCTGCAGCACTTGTGTATTCTTGGGAACATTCTGTTAAATCAACCTATGGAGGAGATGGATAGCTTTATAATCCATGAATCCAAGTGCTGCCAGAAAACTGTGTGAATAGGTTAAGGGAATGAAAGTCATAATGCATGCAACAGGACCCATCATTCATCGCCTATTATCACAGATCCTGTAGCCTTTGAAAGAGACATTACCCAGATGTGATGTGAGCAGAATTCAAATGGTGAAATTGCTCATTGTTTTGCTCACTCATATTTCTCCCTGCAACAAATACAGCTGCTCCCTGATTAAATTTGTAGTTCAACAAAGTCAATTTAGCCATTGAAGATTGATACTGGATTCAAAAATGTAAATTCAGGCTTCTCTGTAGAGTCTTTTTTGTTTTGATGTGTAAATGATAAAAAGAAGAGTCGCCATTTTAAAAGGGTGTGATAATATATAGCTAGTATTCTAGAAAATCTCCCATTGTGTTCTGTAAAATACTATATTTGTGTTTCATTGTGCCAGGAACAGTTTTTCATTACAGCAGTGAGCATCTTTCACATATATTGATCTTAGTATGGCTTGATGCAAAAATTTGCATGACTTTATAAAAATTAATCTGCTTAACTTCACAGTAAATCAAATCAAGAGATATTTTTGCTTGCTTTAAATGCACAAGCTATCTGCGGGAGAAGTGAAGCTGACATTAAAGACATTACATATATTTCCAACCATGAAAGAGGGCAAAATCATGCAATTCTGTATCTCAGAGCTGATACAGATCAGAGCAAAAGACTTGAGTTCTTCATAGATGAATGAATATTTCTGCTGTTAAAATTTCTTCTATAAGGAATCAGAAGTAGGAAAAAGGAAGTGGGAAGATAAATTAGTTCATGCTTTTTGGCTCAGTCGTGTTTAGCATTTGTATTATTCTGTTCTGTGTAGCTGTGTAAGACTTTGAGTGTGGATAGTATTATTTGAGGTCACCTTATTTCTGCATGTGTTTCCTTTGAGAGCAGTCACTGCTGAGATGGAGCAATCATGACTCATAAAGAGTTATAGCTCCTGAAAACTTTATAGAGCACTCTGCACAGAATGCACAAACAAAGCTAATGCCTGCCTGGATTTCTTGGAAGAATTTGTTGCCATGTCAAACCAGGCTGTGATTTAAAGTTACAGGAATATTTCATCGTGTAACTACGAAACCTTAGGTTCAGACAAATGTAGCTTCTGCCTAAAAGTTGTTCTAATAATTAAGGAAAAGTTTTTGTTTTATAAAATGTGTCACTTAGCATGTGTTGTGTGAGTGGTAGATGTATCAGAACTTTTGGAGTTTTCACACGTGCTTCCAAAAAGGACAAAATACCTAAAAGTGTCACATTGCTCACAAATAAATAATAATGTGGTGTATCTCATAGATCTGTATTATATCAATCATGACTGGCTGGTGTAGATTTTTACACTGAGTACAAGTGGTTCTGATTTTGGAAATAAAGACATGATGCACGTCTGACAGGTGTGAGTGACAGAAAATATTGCCACTGTCATTTTCCTCTTCAGGTGCAGCCAAGACCACTCAGCAAAACATTACACAATACATTATAACGCTAACAAAATAAAATCTTCTGCTTGCTCTGTATAGATACATTGCCTTAAGCTCATAAAGTATTGACAGTGACAGAATGAGCATTACAAATTATGGAGACATGTCCCAACAGTAAGTGACATCTATGGCTGAGGTGCTTATTTGAAAAGTATAGGTTTCTTGCTTTCGACATTCCCTCCAAAACCCTCATGTCTCCTTTCTACTCTAACTGCCAAAAAGTGACAAATACCACAAATGAAAAAAGTTTCAGTTGTCTTGACCTATAGAAGACTCAATTTTCCATATCCAACCTCATTAAAACACAAAACCAGCATATAACAATTTCAAACCTTGCCTTTGTATTGATCACACACAATAAAGCAACGAGCAAGGTCAAAGTTTACTGCGGTCCATCTAAGGAAAGACGTGCTTTCTATATATTGACAGGTACGGCACTATTAGCCATTTGTGGATTCATTTGTAAGGAGTTGTGCTGCTGACCAGGCAAAAACACTTAAACGAACAAGAGCTGGTGCACTTACTAAAGGCCCAGCATTTACTAGCACCTGCTGACAGCCTCAGGGTTATTAATAGTTCTTGCTGAAATGAAAGTAAACACAACCTTAGCTTCGAGGAACTGTCTATCTTCTTTAATGTGTCAGGTAATAATGACCATACTTAGTTCCCTTACAAAGATAAATTGGTGCAGCAAAAAAGCTAGCATTCCCTCCCCCTGGCTAAATAAAGAACTGTCCCATGGGAAGGAATTGTTTAAATCATCTTAGAAAAGCAGTGTTCTGTTGTATTACTGAGCTTAAGTCTACCCTTGAACATGAACTGTCTTTTTTAATTAGTTAAATTAAGTGTTCCTATAGCTCAACTTTAAGAGCTTTAGGTTAGCAGTGCAAAAGGCTGTGGGTTTGTTTAGGAGACTACTGACTACTTGTACAACCTATGATACTTTGTGGTGCTTTTTTGAAGATGAATGATGGTCGCTGTCATTGTAGAGAAAGTAGTCAGGTGACAAAATTATACAAAATTTCTTATTTATGTTCCACCAAAGAATAACAGCATCAGGTTTGAAATAACATGAGGGTCAGTATATGATATATAATGACAGAAACATAGTCACAGAACACAGAAACATCAGAAAAGCCATTGCTAAAGTGTTTTGTTCCAGCAGACAAATCCCATGATGTAGAGTCAAATAATGCCTCAGTGTGTGAATGGCCATTTAAACCTGCTTATATCAGAGGTGGTTGGATGGTGGGGAGGGGAACTTTAAATTAATGCCTGTACTTTGAAAGCAGGTCTGCTCATTCTGATGAAGCGGGTGTTCTTTACAAATCGCCTGGGAAATAGATTTTTCCACAGGTGCCAATAGCTTTCCTAAATGGCCACATGCTCTAATATGTCTTGATGATTGACCGCCTTTTAGGACTTAGCAGGGCAGGGTTTCATGGGTTTAAATGTGTGTGTGATGGAGGTATTGAGGCACTGCAGGCAAGAGAACTCCAGTGTGTAAAAGCTTGTGGCACTGTATTGAGATATGGCACCAGAGCCCAAAATCTATTTTTTCACTGCTGCCACTGGCGGGTAAATTAAGAAAATGTTCTAGCCAGAAATACTTCTTATTTTTATTGGAGAAATGAGATATACTTTTGTGTATATGACAATTGCATTATCTAGCTGTTTTTCTTTGTATACTGCAGCTAACAGTAACCTGTTGTGTCACCCACAGCATTATATTATAAGAGATGAGTCAGTCTCTGTTCCACGCTAAAACTGCATCTGTCACAAAAATATAAAAGTCCATCAAGATTTTGTTTCTCGTGTTTTAGTTTTTAGTTGCTTGTTTCGAAACAAAATTCTACATGCACATGCCTCTTTCTGTCATTTACTTACACAGTACCTCTGTGGAAGAAGTTTCACAGAGGTAAACATGGGGAAAAGATTTAGCACCACTCTAACTGTGCCAATGAGCAACCATTCAGAACACTATCATAACCACATAACAGTGGCTTTAAACCAGCAACAACACCCTTCCGTCATCACATGACCACTACTCACATTTTCCTCACAAAATACAAACATCCAGCCTGTTATGGTTTATTAAACATGTTACAGTAGTTTATATTAGCTATATTACTGTAATACATCTGTGTTTTTCATTCTTCTTTTGAAAGCAATTTTTCTTTTTACTTTTGGAACTGGAGGTGATAGTAATAGAGTCTGGTGTTATAATGTCTGATGCTGATGCTCTTTTATAAATGTTGAATGAAGATCAATCAACTACATCCTAGGAGATTTTCTTTATAGTTTCTCATACTTGGCTATCCAATACTCATAATAATACTTCTGGGTCTGTCTGCTGATGAGCAGCAGAGAAACCCTGGTATTTACTTAATTGTGACACACATCTTTGTGCTGTCAATTAAAATTGCCAAGTTTGAAAGTCAATTGTCAGTTCAAAAGTATAAAAAAATTAAACTCTTACAAGTACCTATTATACTAATACTACATTATGCATAATTGCATTTAACTAACCCTCAAACCAATCCTAACCTTACCTCTATAGTTAGCATGCACATGTTGTTAATCAATATTAGTTCAATGTACTTGAATGTATATTTATACATTTGTGTTTATTGTGAAATAAAAACAATTTGAGGGGAAAGCATTGATATGGCTGTTTTGTTTTGGCAGGATTCAGTCGGGGTCTTACCTGAGCACCGGCTGGTTCACGCTCATTCTGGCGATGGACATGTGCAAGGAGATCAGAGTCTATGGCATGATCAATGACACATACTGCAAGTAAGACTGACACACAATCTACAGCTTGACTGAAGCCTGAAAATAGCTTTACCTGCCTATTAACTGAGGCCTGTAAGGCAAACCACAGAACTAATGCCAGAGTGGCGACCAAAGCGCCTCTCAGCTGAGCCTGTCCCTATGGGCTTGCCATAATGATAAATGCTTTCTACAGCTTTCAGTGCAGTTCATAGTGTCATTATTATATAATACAAATTTGTTATTTTTTATGAACGTTTCCTTAATTACAATAATTATGGAGGAGGCCATGCTATAATTTTATAGCTGTTTCTCTGGCAGACAACCAAGACCAATTTAGGGCAGTGTAATTAATGACCATAAATAAATAAAATAACCTCTATATAATTATATCTGTTGATCTGTTGTCTTTTTGGATCTGTAGTATAATGGCTGTAATAATTTAGTTTTTTCAAACACATTGCTGTGCGTGTTCAGAGAAAAACATTAACATTCTAACTTTCTCCTTTATCATGAATGTCACACTATGTCTCTGGTTTAATGATAGTGTTCCTAATAACATCATGTCCCCCCTGCTGTAGATAGACATGATAAGCAAAGCATGTGATGATGCGATTAGCAGACTTGCAAAGCAGCTATTATGATCTGTTTTCTCAGCCATATATTAATTCCAGCCTTCCTTTCTAAACAATGAAAAATTTTCACTTCACAGCATCTCCTAGTCACCTGTAACTGTGTCAAAATTGGAAAACAGCGTCCGCAACAAAAGTTGTTTTGATGAAAGGCTATTCAGCTGGGAAGTGTCTATTTTAGCGTAATGTGTAAGCTGTTGTTACAATTGACCCCACTGGATCTCCTGTAATTAAAATTCAACAGGTGCTACAGGGAGAAAAAAATGTAATTCGTTTGTAAGCAAAAAATAGGCCTTCTGAGCCACAGTTTCACTGCATGTGTATTCCTTATGAATGTAGAATAATCAGGGTTTAAGAAAAACATAACAATGGATTGGAGTATAAATATACCAACAGACGGGCTTAAAATCACCATCATAAAATAACGTACAGTTATCTGTAAATACATTTATTGTAATTCAAATTAACCTACACAGACATGCTGTAATGAGAAAATTGTCTTACTATTGGCTACAATCTGAGCAGAAAGTACCACTCAAATGCATAAAAATTCTGCAATCAGTACAGCCCAGCTGTTACCATAGACATCACGCCTCAGCGAAGCACACTTAATATGAGCAGTAGCACAGAATGAGTCAGGAGCCGTTCACACAGGACACAGTCTCGCCTTTAAAACAGCTGGACTGAATGTAGCGTAACAGAGCAAAATGCTAATTTTAAGATGAAACAATGCAACAATTAAAAAAGTAGTACAGCCAGAACAAAATAATAATGGTAAATAATAATGGTATGAGCAACTAATAAAACAAGCTGAAAAAAATGATTGCAAACTGGACTGCTAAGGACTATAGAGGAAACAAAGCAAACAACAGATTGAGTTTTAAAGCCACTTGTGCAATGACTATTCAATGAATTACCTTTACTGCCACCATCATTTAGGGGCTTTCATAACAATTATTAATATTTTTAATTACTTTTTTATGTAATCTTCTCTGTTATTTTAGATCTGAAAGCTACAGGAAGGTGCCCTACCACTACTATGAATCAGGAAGTCGTGACGAATGTGCCGAGTATGTCCTGCACGAGAGCGCCCCCTATGGCGGACACCGTTTCATCACAGAAAAGGCTGTTTTTGCAAAATGGGCCAAAACTCATCCCATCAGATTTTTTAGTCCAGAATGGCAGCTGTCGTGACCAATGAAATGTGCCCAGCACTAAGAGTCCAATGACCTGCACTTCCTCTATCTTGCCACACAAAGGCTAGAAGAATCACAACATCATTTGTTGGTGTGCAGTATTTATTCCGTCCTAACCATGAACTTCTGACACAGTCTTACCTAAACAGTGCTGGTTCCTGCTTTCTGCAAATGGTTTTACATCTATTATTTATGGCTAATATGCATTGGAACATAACAAACTTTTAAAACAGTTCTACCACTGTCAGACCTTTCACTTGCATTCATTACCCGCAAAAGCCAGTATACAAAAGCCAAACCTTTTTATTACATTTCTTGTTGAGGATACAGTATGCCATTTTGTATGAACAGCTGAATATTAGATAATTTATGGGTGTAGGAATAGTTCAGTGAAGTTGGTTGTGCCTGTATGCAGTGTAGCATATTGTGGCAAAGCATTGTTATCCAATCCATCATTTTGCCTTATTTTTTGTTAAAAAATGACTCTTAAATCATTCTAAGATCCTTTAATATAAAGGGACCAATATTCCTGTTGTAGGATCAGCAGGTTCATTTGATTAGCTATTGTAGCTGAACCATCATATAATAAAGCAGGCAATGCAGCACCCTAGAGCCCCCACTGTGTTACAAAGTCCTGTGCGCATGTCATTGTGTTTTTCTCCATCAAGCACAGTAAGAATCCTTCTGCATTAACCGGAACATTCATAACAAGATATTCTATCAGTGTGTGATTATGACATCATCAGGCAGCTCTGCTATTACAGCCTTCCCTTCGCATTGTTTAATGTGCTGTTCCGCACACGTTTGACCAACATTGCTGTAGCATTGCAACACTGTTGCAGTGCCATTTGTTTTCCCTGGAGAGAATGATCTAGCCACTGGATGGACCGGCTGTGTGAGCGTTATATATATGCTGTGACAATATACGACATACATAGAGGACAAGAGCAAGGAGCAGGAGCGCCTTGATGAGATACTGCTCATGCCTCTGGCCAATCTGTTCATTTAAACAATTGATGCCAGGTCAATTTCTCAGAGTGCTGACCCAGGCTCATCATTTGTTGTCGCCTGTATTGATTTTCTTCACCATGTGACAAAAAAGCAGACCTGATTAAGAAACAGCACTTTTACTTTTCTGTGTGTTGTTGAATTCAGTCGTGTGTTCTGCTGTTTCAATGCCTCAGTCATTACTACCTTTATATATATTTACACAATATACAGGAGGAGGGGATAAGATGTGCCGCTTTAAAAAAAATTATCTATAGGCAGGCACAGAGAAATAAAATATGCAGACATCCAAAAATTATATTTCAGGGTACCTGCTACATTTTAACTGATATGAAATTGCAATTAGTTAGTGTCTCTAAGTCTCTAAAACATATTATCTCAATGTGCGTGGCACACTTTACCCCACAGCTACAATTCTGTAGCAATTCTACTTAACATTTCCTGACAAATTTTTTGTACTTTTTTTGTACAGTACTTTGCATTTTACAAAAAGTTTCTTCCACAAAATGTGCAGGACAGTATTTTGATGTGACATAATGGCACATTTTACCCCACTTCCCTGTACGATAAACTCATGTGAGAATCTCATGTCACTTGAAAAGCTTTGATATCTTCATTTCATGATCTGGTTGCAGTCGCTTTTCACAGATCTTCAGGAGCATTTATGGTTCCTACACAAGCATGTGAATGTTTCTGTCACCCATTTCTTCAAATAACCTAAAATGTAGCACATTTTATGTTGTATTGTGGGTGCACAGAACTCAACTGTCCTCAACTTGGCGTTTCTGTCATAAGTTCTTTTCTTTAACCCTTTAAAAAAATGTAGTTTGACATTTACACTTCATAGATTTTTCTTTTGAGAAGTGTCCTTTTTAGTGCCTTTATCTTTTATTTTGGTTGTTTTATTCCATATTGCATTATTTTATTATTTTATTGCTTTTCTCTTTTTCTATGGGCATGTCTTCTTGCAATTAAGCCTTCAGCCATTCAGAGAAGAATCTGTTTTGTGAATGTTGATTGGTGCTGAGTGTTTTGGCCCCGATTGTTTGTGCAATCTGCAAAGAGTCAAATAGACAGTGCCTTGCAAAAGTAAAAATTCCACTAACAAAGACGCCCTACATTTGGCCTCTACCTGTGAATCATTAAAATAACTTCTTCACTTTCTACAAAAGCTTCACAGTCAATCATTCAAACTGTGGTTTTAGGGAACATCAGCTTTGCAAAGATTAGAGATCATTACAATGAAAGTGAAATATTGTAAAGCATATGTCTTGTAATACTAGATTTTTACATCTATTATTTAAGATGTGTGTGGCATGTACGTGTATAAAATTTGCACTGCAGTTGCTAAGGCATTATTAGGTGGTCATTCCGTTTCATTGAATGGTTACCTATTGGCCTAGATCAGAATAGCCCATCTTTAGGTTTCTATAGTATTCTAACATCTAGATATGGAACAAAGAGCCATTGATAATACTAGCTTGTAGGAGAAGCTGGTCAATACTCAAGAAGTCAATACACGCATGCTTTTTGAAAGCTGGGAATAGACATGTTGTTAAAAAGAGAGGAAGAATAGATGGAAATCTTTCACCTGAACTGTGACAGGAGGTCAGTGTATGAGTGAAAGGGGTAAATTCCCTACAATGATCCAGTCAAAGACCTGATTCAGTCCAATTGTAAATCTTAGTCTGCATTTGAAAATCACAGTGCACAGGTCACTGACTAAAGTGAAATACCAATTTGCCTGAGAAAATGGGACACAATTACACCTGAGCAGCGTGCAAAACTGGTGCACATGTACCCCAAAAGACCTGGAATATATCTGCTGCAGGTGTGGCTCATTAAAACACTCCAATGCAGAAGTTTGTTTTTATTTAAAAATATATGTAATGTTTTGTAACTCATACAAGTATAATGAGATGGTTATAAACCTTTGCAAGGCACTGCATCATCCTGTGTTGCGATTGTGAAGTGTTATGAAAGTTGCCTTGAATGTATTTCACAAAGTGGATCTGTTAACATGGTGTTTTAACATTGTTTTGCGGCGCACACAAAATATGTTTGTTCTTTTGTTTCATCCTTAAGGTGTTTAAGATACAAGTGGACTTAAATTGTTTGGCCACAGCCCTCCGTTACAGAGCACAATTGCATATATTTTTGTGTTTATTACAGGCCAGTCTACTGTATCATGTGTGCAATTAACAGGAATGTGCAATTAAATAGAAAGCAGCAAGTTCTCATTTCTTTCTATAATAATGTACTGCTACAGCAGTGTGTTTCTAAAACCATTTATTTGTGTTAAAACCTTTTATAACAAACTTTATAAAGTTTGCAAAGTGTCATTGTTATGTGAATTAACATACTCTTATTGCTGTCAAGTGTACAGTATGAATATCATCATAGCAAATTAAACTTTCCTTTTTACTTATTTTAAGAAGCCCATATGTGTAAGCCAGTCACAGAATAATTAGGAACTGGAGCCCAATACTAAGGCTTGACCAAGCAGAAAAGAGTATTCCAGAGCAAGTAATTAGTGTAAATACTCAGACGCTATTGTAGGTATTATTGTTTCTGCTCACCTAAGCAGAGCTGGATTTACATTCCAGTTCTGCATAACCAAATAAGTTATGTATATCATACATAATCAGAATTTATGCTCAGTCCAAGTCAATGAAATGATGGTATATGTACAGTATTATTAGTGGTGCTTTTGTTGTATTGTTGGGCTGCTCTGTTGTTTCCACATTTATTATTAGAGAAGTGAGCTGATTATTGTCAATGCTTATACTCCTCATTGCAGTGCAAATGAAACATAGGACAGTGAGAGGAAATGAGCTTTAGCACATATCTTATTCCAGCATATCTTTGTGTTTCTTCTGTATGTATCTGCTGTAGATTAAACTCTGAGACTTTTATTAAGCCCTCTGTTGTAAAGCCAGTGGGCAGTGATACATTACAAAGTTACTTGACATTCTGTAGTTCATCTGAAACTTTGCTGAGCAGGGTCAGATAACACATCATTTCTGTTTTTTTCTCAGTTTCTTCTTTTTTTAAAAAAATGTTTCCCTGCAGAATGTTACGTTCTAATGCCCTTGACGGAACCAATGACATTGGCATATGTATTGTGCTCGCTATCAGAATTTCACTATTTTTCCTTGAAAATCGTGATTTTAAAAATCCTACGTGTGAGGAGACACGTTTAATATCTCTCTACATCAGCGATTGCGCTTGACACTTTGTTACATACAAAAATATCCTTACGTGCACACAGAGAGAGAGAGAGAGAGAGAGAGAGAGAGAGAGAGATGTAGATTGGGAGTGGGAACATTGTGATGCATCATGTTGTTCTTATGAAGTTTACACTTTTGCTCTTTTTAAACCTGATTGTTCTCTGTGTTATTTCATGTAAACACTTTTGTCTTCTTTAATATCTGTAACTATGTATGCTGTTTTCTTCTTATCTTATATGTCTGTTAAACTACCATGTTTGATTGCTGGGGAAATAAATGTTACATATTGACAAAATGTGGCTTTTCAAGCAATGGTGATTGTGTCACATACATTTTTGTACTTGCTGTTTGTAATAAATAAATGAAATTAAATATGTGATACAAGTTTTTTTTTGTTTCCAAACAGCATCAGTAATACATGAATATAAATGAATAAACAAACAGTTATTTTGCATTTTTGTTTAAACAGTAAACATTAATGTCTTAACATTTGACAAATAGTCAAAAAACCACACTGCATTGTAGGATATATGCAAAAAAAATATTAGATCATCAGGGTATGGAATGCATACAGAAATATCTACTGTGAGTACATACATAGCAATTGCAGGAACAAGGAGTATTTAAGTAGTATTTGAAATATAGACAACATTTATACCAGGGATCTCCAATCCATGTTCCTGGAGGACCTGCAGGGTTTAACTCCAGCCTACGTCAACACACCTGTCTGGATGTTACTAGCAGTCCCAAAGATCTTGATTGGCTGGCTGAGCTGTGCTTAATTAGGGTTGGGTCTAAACAAGGTCTGTGGACCGCTGACTTATACCCTAACACATAAGTTTGATCCACGAAAATAACATCAATGATGGTAGACCAAAAGAAACATTTATATGTAACGTTTTGAAGGGCAATTCTTTGTCTCATTCGTTTAACTGCAAAGTCTTTTAGCTCAGTGTTATGGGGAGTTTCAGAGCAATATTACTGTGATTTAAGGTTTCCTTGGCGGGGGTCTTGAATCGCATCAGCTGCCTCTACCGCCACAATCCAATTAACTACAGCTCCCTGCCTGCTGCAACAGATTGCATCAAAGATACTCCCCAACACACATTGTCCCCTGCAGAATGTTTACAATAAATGAGATCCTCCCCATTAAACGTCTTCTATCTTTTCATTGACACCAGCCCGAGATAAAAAGCATTTTTGTTTTCCCATTTAAAGATATAACCTCACCTGGCATATGAAGAACAGATAAGCAAGCTGAAAAATATTCTGTCTGGAAGCTAAAGTCTGTGGGTTCAGTGTTGCTGTGGTGGTCTGTTGTAAGTTGATAAACGGCCTGATTTTACCTGCAGTTGGTGGAGTTAAGCCAAACTGCTGCAGGCCGTGATGACCATATGAGTTTGTGTGAAAGTCTCTGAGAGAAATTTTCAGATGTTTCTTCAAATACGGGCAAGTTTTATGTCTCTAGTGATATTCTTTTAAACATATTATATTAAACTAACTTTTTTAATATATACGTTTTTGCATTACAACTTCAAATAAATTAATAAATGGGTAACATGAAAAAAACATGAAAATGGTAACATGAAAACTTTACCATGCCTTCTTGATATATTTATTTATTCTTTTTATGTAAAAATGATTGCATACATTGTGTTGACTTACTGTTGTCTGTAGTTATCTTAAATATTAAAATTTTTTCACAAGAAAATTACATGTTAAATAGAATTTAATCTAAACAAATAATAAAATTATTAACATTATAACCATTGTAATATTTGGGGGTATAAAAATATTTCAATTACTACACACTTTAGGACTATCCCTCAGCTGTGGCATGTGTCCCTAAAAATGTTGTTATTATTTAAAAATGTTTTAATGGTGCATCATTTTCATTATGCAAAAAGTGTGATTATTTTAATTTTGTGGATTAGCTAAAACAAAATGTTATTTAACACTTATAAAGACAGACTGACACATAATGTAAATAATCCAAATTAACGCTGTTTGGTTAAATCCCACTGTGATCAAATCATTTGGCTTATTACTTTCTATCTCTAAGTGAGTTTAATTACATTCTAAGACATATTATTTTTTATATACTATATAAAAACTACATAGCTAGCAGTCACTGTATTCAACATTATTTGTGGCTGAGGTATTTAGCTATTATTACATCACAGTCAATGTTTCATGGTTTCAATGTTTTCAAAGAGATTTTTCTTTCAACCTTTTGAACAGCTGTAATAGATTGTGTTCAGCTCCAGTTGGCACGTAAACACCCTGATTTACCAAACTTGAGAATATTGGCATAATATGTTTATGGTATAATGTATAATTGATATTTTAATCAGATTTCTTCAGGTTAAATGGAATGTTATTAACCTTACTGTGACAGGAGTTAAACATGTTTCTACCTGAATGCCAGTTTAAGCGATGGAGGCCATTAAGTGCTGGAGTCCTAATCACACTAATACCTCCTTTTCACAATCTCAATCAACTCAGCTCTCTCTGAAGTCAAAGACCAAAGAGCCTCCAATCAAACTTTAATGAGGAACATGCTGGCAGGCTAAGACTAGCTCAAGAATGGGCAACAGTTCAAAGAAACACTGAGATAACATCATATTTCGTCATGGGGACTTTTCAAGCTACAAGCTCTCTGACATGTGTCACTATTTTTCTTGGAGTTGTGGAGAGAAAACATTTATTTTGTTGTTGATGAACAAAACAACACCAGAGAAATCAGGTGTCAACTGTATATTAAAATGCATGAAACATAAATAGGGTTTTTCAGGATTAGGTAGTTACTGGCACTTGCCAACACTAAGGACTGTTGCTCATAGCTAAGGGTGGGCATACTGTATAAACAGTATTGAACTTTGCCATGAAACTTGTCATGCCAAGTTTGTGCTAATAACATGAAAAAACTAAAATCTCTTGACTTGTTTAAATGGTCATTTTTTCCAGTTGGGTGAAACAGATAAGAAAATTAACAAGGAAGGCCAGAGCCAGAGGACCACACAGGGCTAGAGGTTAGTAAACAAACATCCAATAACCATACAAGAACCTGTCATATTTTCCTCAGAAAAAGTAATGACTTACAAATGATAATTTGACCAATATTTCAAAGCATATGCATCTAAATTTTCCTGTATTGACATTCACCTGTAGCTCAATTGGTAGAGCATTAGGTTAGCAGCACAGCGATAGTGGGTTCGATCCCAGGGAATATAAGTTCTGATAAAAATGTATACTATAAGTTTCTTTGGGTAAAAGTGTCTGCCAAATGTATTCATGTAAATAGAAAACAATAGGGTATATGTAATTTTGCTAGAACATATTTAAGTTATACAAATGTGTATGCTTCTTAGTGACCTGTTTATTTTCTCTGAAGTTACTAATTAAATGTAGCATACTCTCACCCTAAATATATGTCCATGTTTTAACTTGGAATATATGACTCTTTATATTTGATCAGATATGCAACAGTAAGCTGTAGTTTGATTGTGTCATTATCATACTAAGTCACAAAGGCTTTAAGAGAATCAAGGCCAATAGAGATATTACAATGTTATGCTTATAATCAATGTGACTCATTAAGATCAACTGGATGTTAGTACATTAGTTTAATAAAGAAACGTGACAGCTGAGGGAAATCTAATATATATGATAATATAGGATAATTACAAATAGACACAGAAAAGAAACAAGTTGGTTGCTTTTTTTTGTATTGTATGATTCAGTGTAGAGTGTCTACAGGTTCTAGTGTGTCTACTGTAAGTCAACCAGGCATACTAGCTGTAAGTCTCGCAGCTCTTGTAACGTACTCACCCCTGAAACTAGATTCCTGTTCCATCATGCCTCAGGGAGCAATTTAATTAAAGCTCTGCGGTGAGAAGGGGACAATCATCAGCTCTAACCAAACTGAGAGAGGAACAGGTTTTGGTAAGAGGAATATCTTGCTGGACATCGCTTTCCTTCTAGATAACTACAGGCTACAAGATTTTGAAGATATTTTTATAATAACAGGAAATGATTCATCAGAGCACATTCTTACCAAACCCACCTGAAGAATAGATTACGAGGAGAAAAGAAAAAAAACATTTCTTGCACATTTCCTAAACTATTTTTAAACCATCCTAACACCAAATGCTTTCATCACACTTGTAATATTAACCAATAAATGAGTGTGTTTAAATGCTATAGCGAAATCTGTAGAAATACACTGATGACTTGCCAAATGAGCTCATTACTCCAGCTGAGGAATGAACATGTCATTACACTCTGACTTTCCACTATAGCGAGATGATTGCATCTCTGATGATAATGAGCATCTTTGTGTACTTCTGCTTTATGAAACAACAAATTCAAGACTTCACAGAATTTTGTTCACCAACAGAGAGTCGCAGTCACACTGATACCTTGACTCCTGCCACAGCCACACTGAGACTTAACTCAGTGGTTTGGCTGATTCTTTGTCCTATATTTAATTAGCAAGTACATCCAATCCACCTTGTTCATTACCCAAATTCTGGTGACAAATGGGAGGGAGGCCTATTTTCACTCCAATATCTCCAATATATTACCCTGCAGAAATATAGTCCTGCTGAAGGGAACATTGAGGTGGTGGACAACAGTCTGTCCATTAAAGTTCCTTTTAGGATATTTTTATATAAATATTTTCCCCTGTGGATGTTTAAAAATGTTAATGTTTTTTGGTGATAATGGCATGATGAAACATCTAAAAAGGCATTTTCATTGATGTGACATAATAACAATGTAACAAAAAACTTTTTAATAAAAATCAACCGTTGAGACGTAAAAGTGCCAGAAGCTGAAGAAACATCCATTTACAGTTAATTATATATCTTAATTATATATCTAATTATATATCTAAAAACTAAGATAGTTTTTATTGTATTATTATGTTCTCTTTCATTTTCTGCTTATGAGCTCTAGTTTCTGAGCCCTTGAAGCAGATATCATTTTAAGGGGAATATTCTTGATACTTTCATTGTGAATTATAGTGTCAGGCTCATTACAGTGTGAACAATTACAGAGTCATTACAGAGTGTGAACAAGATCATTTGGCTTTCTGTGTATGTTTCACAAGAACTCCAGTTAGCTCTATTCTATGCTGGTGATCATAGGTGGAGTGTGTGTTATGTTTTCAGGCCCAGGTAAGAACACATGGAGACAAAATTACAGGCAATTTTCTGTCATTAGATTATTGTACTTTATTAGCCTGGCCTTCATTTCAGTGCTTAAGTTCTTACAAGTAGATAAAGCCAATGATATGGATGATATGAGACTCTACTGATCCAAATGTCTTTGTATGATTGTGCAAGCTAAGCTTGCTCCTAACATGTGGTTATTTCAAAGCCTTCCCTTTAATGGGCTATAAAAAGGCCCATGAATGATTATTTGACATAAATGGTCCATATTATCTGTAATACAATCTATAATACAGGAAGAGGGTTGAAGCTTTTAGCTAACCTCTGGTAGATGGATGTCAACATGCTTTTTGTTGTTAAGAGGCTTTTGAATCTCAATTCTGTCACATCTCAAAGGTCTCAATAGAGCTCATAGCACAGGCTGTACTCTACCACACTCACATCCCACTGTTTCTTAGTAACACGTTCTCTGATTACCTTTTCCAGTCACTCACTGATGGCCATTTCTTTAATGAAAAAATAGTATCAAACATTAATAATGACCTATGGTGCTTCATACCTTAGAGTTTGTTTGTGCCACCCCTCCATACACACATCACGTTGCCATGGGTTACTTTGTTCCATTGGTCATGTTTTCTAATTTCATTAACTTATTTCATTAACTTTTAATATTTCAGAAATATGTGCTACTCAGACATATGTGTCTGTCAAGACTCAAATCAACCATCTGCTAATTCCCTAATATAGAAACCTGTAATATTTCTGAGAATTTCACTTGTATTTGGATAACTAATTGTAACTATGTCCTGGGATGTTAACTTGAACACAAGTATAACCCTACAGTCCTGAACAGCAGTTGCATTAGTCAAACCATGAGTTGTCAATGAGGCTAAATAAACTATATATGAGCTGACATTAAATGTATTCTGATGACCAGGCTATGTTTCAAACCATAAGTATTTAATGTAGAAAAACGGCTGTTTTTCAATGTGACTTTCTCTGAAAATTATTCAGTGTGTATTCACAACCTCCTTCAGCATTGTAAATCTACTCCAATGCACATGAGAATATCTGGATTGTTTGTTTGGCATGCCACATTCTGGACAAACATGCATTGAATGTGTGACACAAAAAGTTATTTTTCATCATCTTTCAAAGTGACTGCAGATATGAAAGAATGATGAAATATGCATGATCTTATGCAGAGGATGACATATAGTGAATCAGTGGCTGGGTCTCTGTTTCTTTCTCTCTCTCTCTCTCTTTCTCTCTTCTAATGTGGCTGTCATAGCAACATCCACACGTGCCTTTTGGCAGCAGATGTAGTGAGGTGAGCACACACAGTGTATTGGATGTGCTTTGGCAGACAGTCTCAGCATTGTGGCCTCACAGAAATGAATATCAGTAAGAATCTAAAGCAAACTGTCTTGTACACGCCTCCTTATTATAACATCAGACAGTGTCTCTGGGTCCAATCTGACCTTTTTTCTTTTCAAGCTTTGAAGCACAATGCTTCTATTAATCAGTCGCTTATCTTTTTGCGGACACTTTTTATCTAAATCATTGTCCACAGTAATTGAAGTTAGAGCTGGAACAACACAGGACCGACCACCATGCTTAAAGGAAAAACATTGATAGGTTTATATCAGTAGCACTCTGGGTCATATGTAGTCTTGCTAAAACAGACTTCTGGATATTGACATAATGTCTGAGCCACTTTGTGACTTTGTGTTTTGTTTGCAAACTAATTTCTGTCCATCTACAAGTAATAAGTACTGGTTTCACAGATTCTGGTTCATTTGCTATAAAACAGAGAATTTAGACTCTAAATTATGATCAGATGAGCTGTGTTCAATTCTTTGTAAAATACTGATAATCTCACATCTGTGGCTGCACATTATGTTAATGTGCCAAGTTTCTACATTCAATGGCAACAGTAACAAGCCTACAGTTTGATCTGTAGGGGTCCCAGAGAAACCATAAGACACATGGCACAGAATTACCCACCAAGAAATAAACCTTTTGAGTGCCATACATTACAGTGAGTTTATACCCTTTACTTATGGTAAAATCACTGTAACACAACCTCTTGTAGCTAATAACTTTACTGAGTGCCTCAGACAAAACTCAAAGATTTGATGAAAAATCCAGCATGTACTTCTTCCTCAACAGTTTTCTTTGCTGTCTGATATCTTGAAACCACAACTTTATTTCCCAACAGACTGATAACAAACCTTTCCCATTCCTGGCTCACAGGATGATATGCAACCAACCAATCATATTGAAACTGGCAATTTCAGCCAGCTCTTGACGTTTTTGTGCAATATTTCTGTTCAGTATTTAGTTAAAGTTTGTGCAGTACTTTTTGTGAAATGTTAGTCATGCTAGTTAGTCATTAAATAAATGAGAGTACCATTGCCATGCTGTTATAAGAGATAAAGAAATCAGCAATAATAATCTATGTATTCATTTCACTGCCCAGCTGTAAGAAAGCACAAAATAAATCACTAAGGTTATCAACCTCCAATAGACTTGTTAAAATCAAATAAATGTTCGCGCAATTTCTCTGTAGGTACTCTGGTAGGAAGGCACCCGTACAAGGTAAAACCCAATGCGCTTTAGGACCGCGGGCTGTCACATAGGTATCTATCTGCTGTGCGCTCAGTCTGTGTGAATTCCACGATAAGAATGGGTTCAGTCCGAGCGCGCGCACACTGTCATCTCACGCAGCTAGATCGAAACGAGGCAATTTAATCATAATCTGATGAAGTAACAACAATCGGGAAAAAAGTGGATCTTCATGCGCACATTCCCGGGAATATTGCTGTGGGCTTCAGGATGAAGACACCGATGGTAATTGCTGTAAAAACAGTTTTAATAGATCGCTTCTTTCCTGTGCAGCATTGTTCCTGAAGTACTGCGGCTCAGTGTTTCTGTCCTCTGAACACGCTGAATGAAAGAAGATTAAAAACACCCAAAAGCAAAAACCTTAATCCCCATTTCCTGAATTACAAAGTATTTGTCGGGAATTAAATTTTCGGGGAAAGGAAATTAGTTTTTTTAGTGTGCGTGTGTAAGAAAAATTGCTTTTAAATAATTAAAACAGTCCCACAATTTTATATGAATATGATGAATTCATATGCACTGTAAAAATATGCATCTTTTTTACCTAGCATTTTCTGTGTTAAACAAATGTATTATTTAAAACAAGAAAATTTATCACAACGTTAATTTAGTTTAATCTGGAATTAGCTTTCAGTTAGAAGCTGGTCACTTTAATGTTGTTGGTACACAATCTTTGTTGCACGATACTATGCATTAGTTTTAGTGATCAACATTTAGTAAGAACGTACTACAAGAAGTTCTACAATCTTGAAATGTGCAGTTAACTGTTGTGCATGAAAATGCAGGTGTATATCATGTAACTGCATAACCATTGGTTATGATTTACCACCCTGCGCTCTGATCAGTCTGTGATACACAGTGCTGAATATGAACTTTTGCCCCCGTGTTTTCCAGCGTCATGGAGTAGCCGTGTTTCTAGCGATCACCATGTGCACCAGTTTGTTCTTCTTGTACAGCGTCAGCTATCATAATGATAGTACAGCGTCCAGCGCATCTAAGGGTGCGTCGGGTGAGAAAGTGGAGCCCAGCAAAGCGCCCGTTAACACACATCGGACGCCTGTACCACTGCAGGGGTACAGCGGCATCATTGACCACAAGGTAAATTCACAAACCTATAATTCTTAATGTTTAGTTTAGTAACGAAAAGTATTAAAGTTAATTGCCTGTAACGAATTGTAAAAGGTATTTGTAACAATATTTTGTTTGTCAGAAGATTGACGCTTCACATCCATATAAAGCTGTGTGACATCTATTTCATTATGTTTGCCCATTCACCTGTATACAGGCATTAATAAATAATAAAAAAGAGGAAGACAGAAGAAATTGTTAAAATAGCTATATTTCAGTAACTTCTACTAACTGGAGGATTTGTGTCAAAAGTAACCAATTACACAAATGGTTACTTTAACAGTGGTTTTGTGTGTTGGTTTTAAACATAAAATGTAACAAGTAAAGAACATTTTATATGTTTGCTTTTTTATTTGTTTATTCTGCCCTCCAAACTAAATTACTAATATATCTATATAACAGCTGTTATAAATAAGTGGTAAATAAGTGACTAAAATTCACCTTGTGATTTGCTCAGCATGGGTTAAGTATTGAATGAAGGCACATTTTGTCTGAAAGATTGGAAGGTGTGAGGTTAGGACAGGTTGTCACATGTGTCACTGTAGGGTGTTCAACAGAATTTCATGGTGATAACTTACTTCATGAAGTGTGACAACATGGGCATCATGTTATAAATAAAATTTTTATATTTGCAATAGGACTGAACATTTTCTGTAGCTTTTCTGTAACCAGGAGTTACAGAAATAATGGCACCCTAAAGAATATTTACCTTACTTTATTCACATAAAGTAAAGCGTGTGACAACCAGCCCTCAGGTCTCATTGGTGTGGTACATTTTTAAATTTGCACAAACCCCAAAAACTTCATTTCAGTTCAAGATTCCCAGTGTCTTATTATTCTGCGCTGTCCTTTTTGGACCTCTGCTATATATTTGAACAATGAAGTGCATGGCAATCTTGGAAGGATTTGTGGTTAAAAATTAAACTACAGCATTTAAAATGTATGACTACAGTCTAGAGACAGACGTATGTCTCCTAGCTTTTATCCAAGCTTTTGGAGCCAAATTCAGTCAAAGCTCTCTAAGCCATTTCGGCAGATTTAAAGCTTATTCAGTTGCTGACACTACTAATCAATAAACCAGATTAGTTTGAAAATATTAACATCAGTGCCGGTGTTCTCTAATGTCATCTTTGGCTTGCTGGTCCATTTTGCCATTTTGTTGCAAAAAAACATCTGTTACAAAATTGTAACACTATGTGTTCACATTAAGTCAGTTGGATAAGACTGAGTCAATTCAACAGATGAGAGCTGACGGAAAGGATCAGATTGCCAGCGTTCCCGCAGTTCTTTGAAAAAGCTTCCTGAATCTCACATTAATCACTATTTACCCCGGCTCAGACATATGGGGCCGTTCAATACTCACCTGCCTTTAGCAATACCAGCTTTAAATCCCTCATTGGATTCCTCTACCTGTTATTGATAAACCTAAAGTAATTTTTCTGCAATAAGGTTTGACACCAGTTGTCTTGTACCCGCCAAATGCCAGGCATTGTTGTTCACATGAAAGCTGATAGATAAAGTACTGATATGGTAGTTGTGGTTCACTTTAAGTCACAGAGAAGCTGTTGACAAAGCCAAATGACTCTGTGATCGATCGCCAAGTTACTTTGATGATTCTCTGAGGGTTGGTTTTCCAGAACACAGCTTTATTGGACATGTCTGATTGGTGGAACTTTTAGGTGAATAAATTCAAGATGACATTGTGGTTGTGGATAATACATTTATTTATGGAAACAGCGTGTTTATATGGAGTGAACTGTCACGTGTGGGATCGCATGTCTACAATAAACTTTGACCTTGATGATGCATTAAACATGTTACTGTTTCTGAGCTGTCAGATCAGCATTTTTGTTGTTTTAATAAAGGATTAACCCCTGCTGCTAAACACAGTTGCAGATAGAAGCTTTGCTCAAAAATTGATTCAGTTCAAATCAATTCACTGACATATACATTGTGTATGACAAAGTGAGGTGTCACAAAGCAACACAAGACAACTCTCTCTCTCTGTCATGCAATCCAAGATCATGGGTGTTCCGACAGTGATTTGTAGTGTCAAAACAACCTAAACTCCTTAAAACAAATCAGAGAGGAGTCATCTCACAACCATATTTAAGTGGCCAGATTCCCAATACCAATGATTCTGAGGTTCCTGAGGTTCCTCTTCCTCTATTCTAATTCACCTCAGTTTTTTCCTGTTTGTATAGTCTGGTCTGATCAAGCCATTCTTTCAAGCACAGAAAGCCACTTTCTTTTTTATCTTTCTGCTTATTAACACTAGATATGCTGCTGATATTATGAAATTATCATTGGGAATTTCTGGTCAATTTAATGACATAAACTCTTGCCACTGCAGCTGAGCAAAGTTATAACATTATGTGCAAATGTATCCAACTGATATGATTGGATAAGTTCTGAATCTGCAACCTGCAGCGGTAATCAATTTACAAATGAGCATGTCCATTTTATTTAATGCAACTATCTGCAAGCATCATTACACATCTTGTTGGCCTATTAGCCTTTATCACCATGCCAAAAAAAACCTCACAGGACCAAAATCCCATAGCTCATGTGTTAAACATCAAACGTGGACAAGGATCGACTCATTGTGGAATCCAAGTAAAAGAATATCGACAATACCTCAAGTTCCACATGGAAAGCTATTAAAAGCTTCCTTCATCAGACATGGTGAAGCATCACGGAAATTACTAAAAACATGCTGTATAGTTTTTATGTTTTAGTTGTGCAGTGTGTACAATTTTAAACCCTGATTTGTCAGTGTTTGCACTTATATTGCCCATTGGTTACAAAAAATCTTTCATTTGTTTCTTACAGTAACAGGATAACATGTTGAATGGTTGAGCTTGACAGATGCGGTCAACACCAGGCTATCAGAAAATTCAATAAGATTATTTGTCATCTCAGCATGCAGTAGAATGAGGAAATAATGTTTTTTCTATAATAGGTTTTGGGATTGCTAATGCTTTTTAAAAGGCCATTGGACACCAAATTACTGCACAGTACTATATTGATAGAATGCACCGTATAGTGCTCTTTGGAATATCATTAATAAAATCACTGGAATGCAAGCATTGTACAAATAACTATCTCCCTTTATTAAAAATTAGTAGCACTTAATTACTGGATAGACAGAACATTTAAACATTTCTGTTTAAAAAATACATGTTGGCTAATAGTGTGCTATAAGTCGCTTAAATGAGCACAAATATCAGGGTATGTCAAAACATCTCAAGGGCCCTAAAATTACCTCAGACCCCAGGGAGTAAAGGACAGTAAAGTTAGATGGGAGACAAAAGACATGACACTCAGCCTGAAAGTGTTTACTGTAGTACAGCAGTTATGTAGCAGTGGTACAGCTGATAGTGGTGTGCACATGCATTTCAGCCTGGATGCTACTTTAAGACCTTGAAATTTTAATCTCTAAAATAGATGCCAAGTGCTGCTCATTGTTTTGTTTGTCACAGGATTATGTGGGTGGATTAGGAAGTCCACCATTACATCAGTGACGTCTGGCTGACAATATAGAAAGAAAGAATGTATATTTTACACTGCCCTACATTCAGACCTGCCAGTTCAAAGAAGGCAATTCTCACGAGCATGTCAGAGATCGTACAGCCTGCTAATGTGGTTTGAACATACTCTAAGGGCTCAGTTCAGAAGGTCTGTTCACAAAAGCCAAATAAAATGATGAAATACATTTTAAAATGCTTTTAAACTTATAGTGAGTTCTTTGAAATGCAAAGAGACTTGCTGCTGTTTCACAGAACTTAAAGAAGTTCACCCAATTTTAAATTGGATCATCATTTGCTCACTGTTTCCGTTGGAAATTTAATAGAATGCACAGTGACCACAGATGTGGTGAGAAAATTATGTCACAATTTTCATTTTGGTGGCTCCGTTCCTTTAAATTTGAACTCTAAACTCAAAGCTGTTTCCATAGTTTTAGCTCCTTTTTGCATGTACGTTTGAGTCCATCTGACCTTTGAGTGTGACGTAAGGACTGAAATAGATCATATGATAGGAGACCTGGTAGAAGTACATCTCAAGCACTCATGTGGACATCAAAGAGTGAGCTATTAGCATTTCCTGCTCATTAACATCAGTCTGTGTTTGTGAATGTCTTTTGATATCATGCATAAAATTAACTATGGGGCTAATTTCACTTAGCAGTGATGCCACTTTTGTATGTGGTATTTTGGCACAAAAACCAGCGTCTCTAAGCAGTTTAAGTAGGTATGTGCGTTGGAGCAGTACTGTGCCATGGGTTTTTAAATAAATTCTTTTCATTCTTTTTTGTGTGAACATGCCTTCTTTCTATGTAAATTAGTCCAGACTGTGCTATTTAAGTCACAACTTTATTCCTGGTTTAAGTAATGTTCCCCTGCAGAGGGGAGGCAGTCACTGAGTTTATTTAAAAGAGATGCTTGTGTAAATTTTCATTTGGTGATGATAGCAGTTATTTAGTAGTTGATAGAGAAGGCTGTTATAATAAGACATATGTCCAAAGATATATCTATGTGTGATCATGGTCATTTTCAGGATATGATATACATGTCTAGAGTGGTGAAATGATTCTGTACATACAGTTACATATAGTCTTAATAATTTAAAGCCAATTTATCTGTTATTATCATTCTTCACATTCCAGCAGTAAGAACTGGCCCTGAAAGATGAGGAATTGCTGTGTGGAAATGTTAGTAAGTTTCCTAATTTACATAGCGATTTGCAGCGATTTGGATGCTGAAATAATATAGACCGCCTACAATAAACACCACTATTAGCAAACACCATTCTGTCTAATGTTTCACGTTAACAATGTTGTAACAGAATGCAACAACCAGATAAGAACTATTTCCTCTGAGTATCTGAGAGTTTCTGTCCAGCTAAGATGAGCAACAGGACATTTTGTTAAACAGTTATTTTCTGTTTCTTGTATGCTGGGTAGCTCCGCCCATTGTAAAATCACATTGGACAGAAATTCTGCTTCGTAATTGTATCCAACTGTACATCAGCTTCTGCATTGAAAAACAATTTGCTTGTCAATAGCAACTTATCACATTATGTCTTCTTAGGTCTATTTTTATCTATCTCAGTACCAACCCTTTCTCAAGTAATGTAGAAACAGTGCTGTCAAATTCTTGATGTGCAAATATCATTTAATTTTGTAGGACACATAGCAATTCAGAAACGTTTTTGTCCTGGCCTGTGCAATTAATGGCTTCCGAAAGGTGGATGGTGATAAAATTGGTCCCCCTGCTCTCTGACGAGCTCCTCCTGCATTTCATTTGCTGGATGACTGCTCCTTTAAATCCTCCCAGTGTAGGGCAAGATGAGTGTCAGTTTTTCTGTCGGGAGCGGAGTGGTAGAATCTGAAAGCAAGAGAAAGAGAGAGGGGGATATCCCAAAGGACCCCCCTCTGCTCACCATACCAAGCCAATGTCTCCAGTGATGGCAGATTTGCACATGCTCAGTTCTGGAGCTCCATTCACTCTGAAAGCACACAAATTGTGGACCTAACCAGCAGAGGAGCTTTAAATTTGCACTGATACACTTCTGCAGTCTCAGGTACAGAGGATATTTAGAGGGTATTTGGAAGAAAAAAAATTCCCAATCCTGTCTTTTTATGTGTGTTGATATAAACAGATTTGCCCCAGATTTATTGATCCAGACAAAAACCTCTCAAGTACAATCAGTATCTGCCAATGCAGGCGTTACTGTTGCTAAGTACCTGATACCTCATTTCTATTCAGTGCTAAAATCTTGTTCCTCACAACTTGGCTGCAGATTTCTGATTCACCTTTTTTGACAGCTGCTTAGTGTTAAGAGCAATTGTGATGTTGTACAAGCTGTGATGTTGTTGGGATGTTGTTAAGTTGTTGGTGGTAAGCATCACTAAAATGCCTCATATTTACTGTAGAGTTAGAAATCTGTGCTTGGATTTAAGATTTACACCTGGTGAAAAAAGAAATTTCATGAATTATATTAAAGAAAGGACATGAAGCATATAGGAAAGATTTGGAGTGGAGTCTTCTGACATTTTGCATATTTTTTAAATGAAGCCAATCAAAAGACTATCAATACCTAGAAACTCAGAACATTGTAGCAACTGCATAGCAACATGCTTAATAGTACTCAGAACAACTTGGCAACTACAAAGAAACGCCCTGGCAACCACCCACAGCACTTTAGTATTGTGTTAGAATCCTGGTATCTTCAGAAAATGTTCAGATGTAGGTTTTTGTGTCTTAATCCCTTGAATTATTTAGCAGTTGCTGCTGAGACTACACTGGATGTTCGGTCCTTCGTGATTATGCTAGATTGATCCCTGTTGTGTTTTTATCTCCAGCATAGAACCACCACTGAATCTCTTTTGGCCAAATAAACCCAGTGGTACAATCAACCGGTCAGCACTGAAATTTTTAAATATCCACATACATGTAACAATCAGCATTTTATGCATCAATGCAATCTGGTCAAATCATTACTGGATTCACATTTAAACACATAGAGGGAAAATAAGTGGACACTGGAAGTGCTTGTCCGTGAGAATGTCAATGTCATGCATATTATGTTTAACCTCTTATTCTCTGTGATCCATCAGCTTGAGAGAATAATGTCGTAGGAGGCATCTGGAAAACCATAAACAGTAGAAAAGCATAAAAAGCAGATTCTTGATATAGTCTGCAGCAAGTGACAGATGATTTGATCTTCCTCTGGCT
The DNA here is from genome assembly GCA_036877545.1 of Yasuhikotakia modesta. Taxonomy (NCBI): domain Eukaryota; kingdom Metazoa; phylum Chordata; class Actinopteri; order Cypriniformes; family Botiidae; genus Yasuhikotakia; species Yasuhikotakia modesta. The sequence goes on from JBAJNP010000022.1 coordinate 41,301, forward strand.
TTTTTTCTCATGAGAAATGTAGCAGATACATGGCTGTGTATTAATTAATCTTTTTGCCCCATAGTGCTCATGAAACCTGAGGCATTATGCAGCAATTTAGGTGTGATTGATGAGTTTGTCGCACATCCTCTGTAGAACCCAATCAAGCTATTATTTGTGTTTTCAATGTAATCCTGCCTTGATACGTTTGCATGCCGATAACCATTCCCAGGAGATTAGCAACATATGCATGAATCACATGGAGCAATTAATTATCTCTTAGCTAAGTCAAATTATTTTTAGAAGTTATTCCAAATAACCTTATCGTTAAAGAAAATAAAGAAAGATTGCTTCAGAAAAACTCACTTGCCTTTAAAATATGTTCTTAGATGTACCGATAATACTAAATATGAAAAACTTCAGAACAGCAGTGCAGATTTAATCAAACCACAATAGTAGCAAAGGAAAAAGATTTCTCGATTTTTATCAAGTTAGATTCCCTCAGGACTCAATTCACAGAGATCCGAGAGCTGACTGACACTCTCCAGCAGCTTAAACTAAAGTGGTATTCCCAAAAGAGTTCACTGCTTTTACCCACAATTCAACACTGCCAAATGACACAGTTTTGTGAATATGATGGATGCTGTTGGCAGCTCTCATCAGTGTTAGTGACATGACAGAATGAAATGCTGCACAATTGTTTCCCAAGCGCACTTGACAGCCCATTGTGTCAGACTTCATAATCGCTATTGTACAGATAGAGCATTATCTCCAATTTTTATGCATATCAAAATTCCTGCTGGGAGTCGACAGTAATTCAGTATTGGTCTTTGTTGCTGGGGAATAAGGGAGAATGCGGGAGGTGAATGGAGAATGTTTGTGACAGAATCTCCTTGATCAGGGTCATTAAATGACTCATTTTATTATCTGTGAGCCATTTTCCTTTCCAGCTATTATAGGAGGTTAGGGGTGAGAGAGGTCTGGATGCTAAATCGTGGATGATAATTAACCCTGTAGAGGGACAATAGATCGTATTATTTGTCTAATCTTATTACATTAATTGATTTTAAATTGCATTGTGTCTCCAGGGTTAATTGCTATAATGTACATACTATTATACATACTATTCCTTCTGGGTTTTAATAGTACTGATAGAGGCAGGTTTGTGTGTTAGAATGTACTAGTTTCATTATAGTATACTTTATGTAATGTTTAATTTATTTAAAGAGCTCTTCAAAAAAAGCTTAATTTTGGCTTTTATTTGTTGCTGTCTGTAACTTTTGGCATTAGAATAATCATTAGTGAAGAGCTTTGGTTGGTAGTGCCATCAGCCAATTCATGTTGTGACGTCATTGTGGTAATTAGTCACATGACATTTACAGCTCAGGCGATTGGCTCAAAAAGTTATGTCAGCCATTTTGCAAAGCTGATGGATTTCAAATATCTCACATCTAGAGATGTTTCGCAAAAGCAATTTGCTGAGATGAATGGAAATGGTAACTTCTCTGGGTGTTGTAGACCTCTTTGAGAAATACACAGGCTGTTGTAATCGTAATTAGCTGTATTATCTATGGTAATATTTGTATGTTGCCTTTGGGGCTTTCTCATGTGGTATATGTGTGCAGCCAGTGAAGAAAGGTCTATCGACTCAAGAGTCCATGGAGAAAAGAGGAATATTTCAAAGCGTTATTCAAGGAAGTCTCGCAGCCCAGCAGAAGCCCAGAATCATTACCATTATCTGATAAAATGCTGCGAAGTTAATGACAGGCAGAGTGTGTGTTTGTGTTTTTTGCTGTGATGATAGGAGGTCTCTAATGAATACTATGTGTGTGTGTGTATTATTATGGGAAACAGCAAGTGCCTTCAGGACTGTGTGTCTGTTAATTCGTTACACACTTTTACTGATTTCATTGGGTTTATTCCAACACACACACAAACACACACAATGTACAGAAAGTTCAACAAAACATTCTCAAAATGGTCTCATCTGTATGGTTTTTTTTATCCTGTGCAGCATCACACATGGGATGGGGTTGTTTACTCTTTGTTGTGTGGCTCTGCACGTCTTGAGATTTTTCTTGCTACTCTGGAAAGTTTTTTGTAAAAGGTTTGATCTAAACTTTAGACACATAATCACACTTTTGTGGTATTCAGCCTCCTGTTTTTCAGGAAATGATGGAGGCAGGCAATCTTAACAGCAAATTATATTGGGACGTGGTGTGTGTTGTTATCAATGCACAGCATGTAAAAATGTCAATCACACAAGTATAACTTGCCTTTGATGATAATAGTTTACTGTAAATGCCACTGGAGGAGATATTCTCTATCTGTTCATCTATCTGTTTATCTATCTCTACCTCTCTTTGCTACCCCCAATACCCCCCACCCCCCTCTGTCTTGTTTCATGTTTCAGTTTTTCACAAAAAAATCATTAGATCAGTTTGAATCTGTGGTTCCAAGCTGATATACATGTGTCTCAGGAGAACTTAAGCAGGGTTTAGCGAGCACTTTGAAAGAATTTAGCTTTATTAAACCTATAAACCAGAAGTTATGACTAAGAAAATCAATAGATCAGTCTGGCGAAGTGATTTAAGTAATGAATTAACCTTAGTGCAGTTTATGTGCATATATTCTGCTGTATATATATATATTAATACATTTTAATAAAAAATTTATTACATTTTAAAACTTGTAATACTTTAAAAAAAATGTATACATTTGAATAAAATGATTTTCTTATATATAGATCTATTGATAACAATAGATCTACATATAAGAAAATCATTTTATTAAAAGCCACTTTAGTCATATTTATCACAAAGGTAAATGCTAAAAAGCAACATCTAGTTTTTTATTCAATTTAAGAACCAGTGCATGACTCGTTTTACATTTACTTGACACCAATTTACATTAGTGACTAATGTTTCGAGTCTATATTAGACAAACCTAACATATTTCTGTCATGTTTTTGACATGTTGATGTAAGATAGCTTTCTGGTTATTTCTGGGTCGGTTAGACCTGTATGTTATTATAAATGTCATCATCTAATTCAAAGTCTGCTTCAAAAAAGTGGTACTTCAGATACACCCCCCCTTCAAAGCACTTGCAATCCCAAATACACCTCCCCTCACTCTGTAAATTGCTCCATCTCGGTCTCTTCTCTCCATACCCCTGTCATCCAGATTTTTAACATTGCAGCCCATCTTTGGTTTATATGCCCAGGGATGGATGCTAATTCCTCCCCGGGGGCTTGTTTCAAAGAGTCGCAGACGTCTGCGGCCGGACCTAATCTATGCTTGCAAACAACACGTACTGTTGGCGGGGGAGCACCTTTTGTATTCAGGGCAAGGCAATCATCTCGACAGGGAGCATCTTCATCTCATCTCCTCTCTGACAGAGGCTCGTCTTTTCTGTGTTTTTTCTCTCTCTTCTGCTCTCTCTCTATCAGTCATATCAACTAAGGAGGGAAAGAAGTGATGAAGACACATTCCCTGTGTGTCTTCCCCCGTGGAGGCGCAGAACCTCTGTGCCTCACAGGCTCAGTTGGAGGATAAAGATGAATCTATTGGCTTTGCCTCTCACAAACAGGGTTGCTGTGCACCCAAACAACTTCAAAATATTGTATTAAAATTTTCTTTAAAAAAATATAAACACAAACAACAGAAATATTTCCTTTACTTTTTATTTTACAAATGCTGAAAATGTACATAAAAATATTTTAAAAACAAACAAAGATAAAGCGTATTATCCATTGACAACAATCTGTGACAATTATCAAAAAATAAATACACATTGATTCATTCATATGTTGGGTTAGTTATAGTCTAATAATCTGCAAAGAAAGTACAGATGCAGGCATTAAGCCATCTAAACAACATTTAGTTCTTAGTCAAAAACAACATTTCAATAAAATATTATGTTGTAGAACATAAAATATTAAACATTGCAGAACAAGAAGACTGTGGATTGCTCCCAGTGTGAAGTCTCACTATCAGCCTGTGAAATAATTTGACAGTGGCAGTTTGTTAGACAAAAAAGCTGAGGTTAAAAAGAAATGAAAAAAATGAAATTAAACATAGAGTAGTTAATTTCAGAGAGGCTGGCAATAACAAGCTAACTTTGAAATCATATCCCACTCACACATAAGATCCCATTCTCCCTTCAGAATGCTCTCCTAAGCCACGCCTCCTCTAACACATCAACAGGTACATTGTTTGACTAATTAGCAAGTAGAACATCCTATTACTGCAGTCAGACTGATTTGGCTTGTTGGTTCTTAGGCCAAAATGTTTTATGTTGTCTCTCTTTTTAATGATCAGGAGTGACATTTTAAACCAGTTATATTATATTTGCTAATATTTTAAGTATTATGACATCCACTTCATACTACAGGTGAAGAGAGAAGTGATAGTGTTAGTGTGAATATTGGTTCAGTATGATTTAAATATTCAATGTTTTCTTCAAACCACGCTTACAAACAGATCTTTTGTACATTTTTTACTTTACATTTTTAGGAGAAACACATCTACCCTCAGCTATTGTATTTGTTTCTATTTAAAACAGCACATAACCTAATAACACTCTCCTGTCTTCTATTTTTTTTCAATCTGTCCTCAGAAGAATTCAGAGACCCTGTAGATGACTCGTAATCAAGCCTCTGTAGGTCATGTGCTGTTATTAGAAGCTCTGAATAATTGGGATGTGCTGCTTTTTTGGGACCACATGGCAAAAAATAAAAGCTTTTCGTCTAATTAAGAGCTTGCAGGAACACGCAGCTTGGACCATCAGCAGGGAATGATGGGAGAGCAATGGGATTTGGCTAATTGCTGCCTGCTCCGTTATGGCTGGTGCACCGGATCGTGTCTTCTTTGTTAGCTCAGTATATCATGTGCACCATGGGTCGCTCCGGTCAGCAGAGCGATTTGCAGGGAGTCAGCAATCTCGGTGGGGCCCTTAATCGACAGCGCCCCAGAGCCACTTCCTCCCACAATGCAAATGCAATCTCATTTCCTATCTCTGCACTAATTTAAAACAGATATCTATTTTTAATTCATGTCTTCACCTGAAGCATGTACACTAAGACTAATTGCTCAGTTTTTTGTCTTCAATCTTTTTTGCCTTCCATGAGTTCCACAGAGCTCTTACTAAACATTACAGAATCTGGAATCAGAGGTCTTTCTGAATAAATGAAACTTGCCGAATGGAAATTTGGGTCACATTCCATTATGTTCCATTAGGGTGTTGAGGTTACCATGAAATCAAAATTGTTCCTCCTTATTATTCCTCTTAATACATGCTGCCGGTCTCTTTGGGCAAGATTTATTAGTGCATTGTTCTACAGAAAAAAACTGAAAAGTATTAATTTATCTGCCTCTGAAATAACATTTTATTAGCTGACCTCACTTCATAAAGCACTGCAGGCTATCAGATGTTATCACATAGCCAAATGTTAATGTTAGCACATAGCCAAATAACATTCATTGTTTGAGGCTACTTTAGTAGGCAATGTAGTCATTCTAAAATCTTTTCAACATGCAATGGATTAATTAAATGTTGATGTAATAAAAGTAATGAAAGTAATAACAAATGTAGAAGTGTGAACAGAACAGTGGGAGTGTATCAAGATGCTCTTGTAGGACTCTGTGACCTTTAGCCTCCACAATCTGGTCAAAAGCTTAAAGTGGCTGCATACAGTTTTTCAGAAGAGAAGCATTGCAAACGTACATTTACTGTAGGTTCCACTTAATACTGATATGGCATGCCTACTTTTCATTATCCAATGACATTTCCTGTCTTATAAATCATGCCTTTCCTTTGCTTTTTATTTAATTCATTTTTCATTTTGAATCTTACCAATATAGCGCTTAAATAAGCGAGTAATATTTTAGTTGACCTTTTGTGAAAGTGCTTCAAAATGCTTCAATTCAAGTAGTCAATACCACGGCAGGACTCGTGTCATTTTGCAAGATTACTCTCTTCATCTCACCATCTTTTAAAGAGCTGTCAATAGGATGGTGCCTTTTCCTTGTGACATTTCCTGAAGCTGAGGGACAGATTCCTGGTCTTTCTTCAATATGTTATACTGTGTGAAGTACAAGCTCTACTTGTCCAGGTTTCACATCGAGCAGAAAAACATCAGCCTCCCTCAATTCTGCTCACTCAGAGATTGTGGTGTTTTTTCTGACAGGTCTCTGAACATTTCCCCCTGCCAACAGTTAAGGTAGGGTGGACGATGTCTGCTTTGTGCATGTCAGGGATCCTATTGTGTTTGTTCTCTTTTTATTCTTCAGTATTGCTCTGCCCTAAAAATGTTTGGGCAGCAAATTCAGACTTTTGTTACTTGGTAGGATGGTTGCAGGTATTATTATTGAGGCATACATAAAGCTGGGTGGTTTAGTTACAGGATAGTACAGGATAGAATCAGATTAACACAGCACAAAGCTCTTTTCAAGCTCTTTTTTTCTGATTCACACAAAATGTATTATATACCATTTATCATGACACAATTTTAAAAGAAAAAATGTGGCTATTGTTATCAAAGTTTAGCTGACAGTAATTTCTGTTGTGAAACACTGAGACATGTTTAGTACCTTTATAAAAATGAATCTAATTCATTTGGATTTGTCAGATTATTTGGCCATGGCCAGTGTAAACCAGTATGTTTATTGAGCTAGTTCATGATGTGTAATCCACCTGTATATCATGAAAACAATATTCATCAAAAGTTATACAAATGGACTTTTTTTTACAAAAAATACTTTAATGTACATGTTAGACTTATAACTCTGCATTGTGAGGAAAATTAAATTGACCCCCTGCCAATGTATCCACATGGTCTATTCTTTTAAATATGGTAGTTGTAGTAATTGTCTCCACTTTTCTTTAATCCTTTTCTTTTTTAAAAACTCTGTTGTTGTCCTCATTTAACCTACACTAATAGTCCTAATATATCTACACTACACTAACATATCTCAAGAGTCTTGTGCAGCTGTCGCCCATACCAAAGCATTTCTCAGCATTTTAGCAAAGGGTTTGGGGAGACAGTTGAATCTTGTGTGCTCCACAAGGACCTCAACTGCTCCTGGCCTCATTAAACATTATGTCAAAAGAGCAACACCTGTGTCATCCATGACCTGTGGCACAGCTCCATTATCAAGAGACAGCGACGAACACCAATGGGAGATGCATGCAAATGTCGCAGCTCTGCCTGCAGAATACACACCACTATTCGTTATTGTTATATCTCTCACAGCGGACGCTTTCATTCAGGACACATTACGCAAAACTGGCTGCGCTTTATTTATATCAGCGATTAAAAAAGTGTAACCAGGGACGTAAAAGAGGAAGTGCTTTGAAAAGCAGATGTGGGCCTTTATTCCCAGAATACCTCAACCCCTCATGGGGGGTTGGAGGAACTGTGTCCCTATCACTGTAAGAAAGCCAGGGGGCATTTTTGTCAGGTTGGAATAATTCAGGGAAAGCTATAGACTAGAGAATGGAAAGAGACACTGTTGAATACTGTTTGGTATGAATGTGGAGATGTGTGAGACAAGATGGATGGATTCTAAGACTTCCAGCTATACAAGGTCAGATGATGACCCCTGAATTACTAACTAGTGAAATTACATAAGAATGATCAGCATGATACTGTGAATAAAAACATCCTGGAGGAAAACTGCATTTAGATGCAGGTGTTGATTTATCAGCAGTGTCTTTAGGTCTATTATGTTTCTTTTATTTAATCTCCTTTGGTTTATTATTTTTCTTTTTCTTTGATTTAGAATAACTGTTGATCAGCCTATTTCATATAAGCAAGTTTCTTTAACCTTTAGGAATTTTTGCCTGTTTGATCTTTAAGAAAATTAAGTCCCTTACTACACACTGTTCACACTTTCAGTAACGAATGTTCTCCAAATCAAACATTTTGGAAATGATGCTAGAACTGCACATTTTTACCAAACCCTATTGCCTGTTTTTGCATTCTGTAAGAAAAATGACATTTGCAACATTTATGAAGTAAAATTATTATATTATTTTATTTGACATATTTTAGATGCATTAAATGACATCTTGCAGCTTGATTAAAATTTATGTAATTGTGCAATTAATTATATATATTCACAATTATTCCAGTCAAAATTAAACAATAATTACTTTGTCTCTTAGTTTACCAAGTACCCTCATATTTAAAACACTATAATGGACTGAGTCTAGTCTAAGCTAGTCTTGGTGGAAATGTCCCCACAGTCAATGTAACTTGTGTACAACAGTTTAATTTTTATTTAAAAATGTATGAATAATAATAAATAAATGTTTATATAAAATAATAAAAGAAATGTTGTATGGCAGGCGTGGCATAGAATAGGGGTGTGGCATAGAATGATTTGGAAAAAAACATTTGGAAAGTATTTAATTTTTTAAAAATCTGTTAATTCAATACATCCCCTGGACCTGAAATTTTGAGGTAAGAAACATCCATACTGTAAGTCAATGAAGGTTATCTTCTTCAACATACCTTGAAATGGTACACTGGTGGTTATTTTTCCTTTTTAAATTAATTACATGACATAACATCTGTTACAGACTCTGTATGAAATATTGATGGCATTCTGGGGTCACGGACGTTGCTAATCTTCCCTCTCTGTTACGCACAGCCTCTGAAGATGCACTGCAGCAGCTGCGCGCTGGTCACCAGCTCAGGTCACCTGACTGGCGGGGGTCGTGGGAAAGAGATTGATCGGGCTGAATGCGTCATCCGCATGAACGACGCGCCGACTGCCCGCGGTTACGGGGTGGATGTGGGTCACCGCACGAGCCTGAGGGTCATCGCTCACTCCAGCATGCAGAGAGTTCTTCGTAGCCGACAGGAACTTCTCAACTCCAGCCAGGACACGATCTTTATCTTCTGGGGACCCAGCAGTTACATGCGACGTGATGGGAAGGGTCTGGTTTATAACAACCTGCGGCTTATGAACCAAGTGCTGCCCAAGCTCAAGGTCTACATCATTTCCTGGCAGAAAATGTTGCAATTTGATGAGCTTTTTAAAAGAGAGACAGGCAAAGACAGGTAATGGCCACTTTATTAAATATTTTTACACAATCGATTTGAAATGGCATTATTTGATAAGAGGCCTGTTTTAGTGGTCTGAATAATGGTCTGAATTATGAATAATGATGTCCAGAACCCAAATGTGTGATGATTTATTGTGTCATAAAACCTTGTGTAAGTAGAAATATTTTCAACCCTAATTGGGGAATTTTGTGTAAGGTGATTAACAGAGTGTGTGCATTTATGTGATTAATGTACCAAACATGTTCATCATAGTGCGTGCGCTGTGTCTTTACTTGTGACCTATTTTTATTTTAAAATAGGTGTTATAAGGGAAAAATCATACATGTCCTTGAGTAGAGTGTACAGAGGCTGGTCTTAATCCAAATTTGCTGATTTCTAAGAACATCAGCCCCCTTTTCCCCATTCAGCTCCAGAATCACAAGGGAAATCAGTTTGTGGGGGGATTCTAGATTTGACATCAAAGACTGTGTATCCAATAAAACATTACTGTATTTTGTAACTTGGAAACTAGCCAGATTTAAAGCCCAAATCCAGTTGAGACACATTGCTGGATATGCTGTAAATTGATGTATTCACACCTGTCTTTGTATTTTTACCCCAGTCCAGCGATTTCTATAATTCTGGGGAAGAGCAGTCTCATTATGAAGATGTGTCATTCTGTCCCTCTCATTAGTCTGTTTAGGTATGTCATTGCTCAGTTTTACTGAGCTCAGGTCTCCTCAAAGCTCTTTGGAGACTCATTAGTCAGAAACTGTAACATCACCACTAATGATTTAGCTCAGAAAGATGCATGTGAGTATTTTGTAACTTCAGTCTCTCATTATCGCAGTGGCCTTATTTCATCTTTTATCCGTTTCTGAGCTTTCATTCTCCAAAGTGACAAATGAAAGGGAGTGAAGTAAATGAATATGAAGGTGGGATCATGCCGACCTCACTCAACAAACACCTGCCTGTGTGTGATGTCAGATAGACGGGACATACGGCTGCTGCTGTTTTCTATTGGCTTGATCTTTCTACACACAGAGCTCGTCTATCAAATGTTCCTGTAAGACATTTTGACAAGATATTTCAACAATACATATGCTCAACAATACAGAGCTGTCACTGCTTACAGTATTTACAATTCAAAGTACAATGTTTAAATCTTGCAATGTCTTGTGGGAAATAGATAGCTGGAAACAAGAAAAAAATAGAATGGCTAATAAAGAAACGAAAAAAATGACAAACACTGCTATGTCCAAGGCTCTGCCCATGAATTTTAACTTGATCAGAGCAGCCTTCTTTGCTTTTACAGGAATAACTTCACCCAAAACTGATTGTGTAATTGATTTACCCTCATGTCATTTCAAACCATTTGACTTTCTTTCTTCCATGTAGTACAAAAAGGAGTATTAGCTTTATTGCAAGTAAAAGCCCAGATGACAGATTCTATAATCTCGAGTCAGACGTTGCAAGGGCCACTAATGAAAGAATGCTTGTTATTTTCAAGTCTTTCCTTTCAAATTATATCACTGTAACAATCAAATTCATTATTGTTTTGAATGCATTGTTGCTGCCTAGTCAGTTAAATGAATCCACCCTCACACAGTACAAGTTACAGACATCAGAAGGGATGTTGAAAGATAAAATGTAACTGACTGAAATGGGTCATCATCTCTCAGGGGTGGCTCAAAACCATGAAGCAGGTTGCATATGTTGCTCTTCTGAATACAATGAAAGTAAATGGTGACCAGAGATGTCACGTTCAAAACAGGCCTCAAAAAAGCATAACAGCCCATGTAACCTTATTAATATTCAATGATCAACTGAACAACACAGTTGGATTTGTATGTAAGTTGCTTTACTTCACAATGCATTAGACTTTCTATCTCAGACGTGTTAGTTGTGATGTGGCTCACAAACGGTTTGCAAGGTATTGGATCATTTTAGGAGAGATAATAAAGACAGCAATGTTGATAGATACAATAAATGTGAATGATACAGCCCTGTTTACAGATTATTACCCAGCGCGTTTTTCAGCTAGAATGTTGGTCTAATAATGTTCTACAAAATATCCAATCATTTGCCATCAGGCTGCTGAGGGCAGTAAATATTACAGTTTTTCAAATATATAAATTAAATTCATAAGAAACAGAATGGTTACTTATTATTCCTTAATGAGAATGTTTAGTTCATTTCTCAGTAATGTAGAACTTCTCTTTAGCCATGACTAGCAAAAATCTAGAAGCTATAGTCAGGCCTCATTACAGGAAGTAATTCTCACTGAGGGTGCCGAGTGATGCGTTGTAGGTCATGTAAATAGTCATGCGAGTGGGAGAACACTTGACAGTCAGGATGCAGTGTGTTTGCTCTGTGGCCTGGCAGTGATAGTGTGACAGACAGCCCTGCGGCACAAGCACACACCGATGTTCTGGCATTTTGTTTCTCATGACTTCGCAGCTCCTGTTCTGTTTTCTCTGTGCTTTCTGTCCCTCCACTCAAAGCAATTTGTTTTGCCTCATAAACACTTTTTCAAAGAATCGGGTCTGTGAAAGAGTGTTCCAAGGGTTTTTCAAGTAAATGTACACTGTTCCTTGAAAAACATTTGCTGGTTTTAATGAACGTTAATGTTGAAGTTCGATGTTATGACTTTAATGGATCAAATGGAATCTCACAGTTGAATTTAATGGATGATTGAAATTTAGTGGTTGTGAATTTAAGAGCAGTGTTACACATGCACATACATGTTTTGCTTTGTAGGGACTTTCCAAAGACATAATGGTTTTTATACTGTAGAGACTGTATATTCTTTCCCCAACATTCACAGAATATTTTTTTTTACATATTTTTACATTTTCAAAAAAGCATAATTTAGTATTTTTTTAAATGAATTTTTCTCATGCTAGCTAGCTGTCCCTTACAGTGTTGGTGTGTTTGACTTTCACCATCCTTGTGGTGACATTTAGTGCCCACAATGATAGAACAAAACCAAACTTTTATAAGAACTGTTCATGTACTAAACATTCTCAATTTAAAAACTGACTGTCAGTTGTTTTATCAGCTTCCAGAAATCTTTTGTTTCTTGTGAAGTTACATTGAAAGAAACCTTTTGTTTCTTTTGTTTTTTTTTTAAGTGGTAAAGTGTTGAGATTTACTCAATAGTGAGAGTGAATAGCAAACCCAGGCAGTTTTATTTCCCCACTGATGCAATAAGTTTATGCCTTTGGGTGCATCTTTTTCCTTGGATGGTTTTTGAGACTATAAGCTAAATTAACTGTCAGCCCTACAAAGTTTTTTTAGCAGAGAGACAAACAGTCTGTGTTTGCGTTTCAAGTATAGGTTTAAATTCAGAAACTTGTCTGGTTCAAATATATACTAAATAATGATTTTTATTTAATGTACTCTATAATACACTACAAGACTTATACTTTGTCTAGAACAATACACTGTAGTTTTTGCTTCTAGATCTAGAATAATGTAGTTACTGGTGTAAAATGTGCCGTTGTCATAAATAACGGCATGTTGGAACAATTCTCAGCTAATCTGATTGGTGGCGAGAACTAGCTGTTGTATAAACCTAATTAACAACTCTAAATGCCAGGCTGATAAACGACCAGAGTAATAGATGTAATAATTCATCATATTTACACCCCAGAGTTATAGTTTTAATGTTGATTAATTCTATTTGTATATTATATAACATGCCAGTATGGCATCAGCCAGACAGTAGATGCACTGTTGTCTGAGGTAATTTAACAGTAATAAAAGGCTTTTAATCAATCACTTCCGGCGCCGTTGTTCACTAATGGTGTTTGTTTTCCTCTATTAATGTGTTATTTGTCAGAGAATCACCAGGGCTTTCATGTCAGACGGCTGGTTGGCAGAACTGATGAGCAGTTGATGATAACGCTCAGTTGTAGAAATGATCCTGACAACTACACAGCATTCTAAACAAAATAGGATAATGGGAATGCATGTGCGGAACAGAATTGTCTTCTTGCATGTTAACTACAACAATTATGGTTTATAATTTGTTAACTCACATTTTCTCACAAAAGTTTCTTACATTTTCTTTTTAGGAGAATCTCCAACTCGTGGTTAAGCACAGGCTGGTTCACGATGACTATCGCTTTAGAGCTGTGCGACAGAATCAATGTTTATGGGATGGTGCCTCCAGATTTCTGCAGGTGAGTCAAATTGAATGCTGTGCTGTTCTGCTTGAGCATATAGTGGCAGCCAGAAGTTCAGATCACCAGTGGAAATGCTTCTATTTTGCGTTTACTGAAAAATGTACATTACAGAATTTCTTTGTGTTTGGCATGTCTCCGTTTTACTTTAACAACAGCATACATTCCAAAAGTTTGAGAAAACCTGATGATCCATGTTTTACCAACACAATCTGACAACATTCCAAAGGGCATCTTGTGTGCTTCAATGGAAGGGAAGAAATCTGACCTTTTGTTTTGACTTAAAATGGTCAGTGGCAAAAATTTGCTACATTAGTGATCTAGAAATATTAAAATATTTTCTTAATTTACCCTTTTTGTTAGGCTAATTTTTTTTATGTTTAATTACTTCCAGGTTTTGAAACCCTAATTTCCAATGTGTTTTCAGATTTATAGCACAACTGTATATATCCCTGATCTTTCTATATGTTTGTTCAGTGTTTCCTTCCCTTATAATGAATTATACCGCAGTCCACATCACAGCCCCTGCTGTGTAGCAGTGCTACATGAAAAATAACCCAGAGCTGAAAATGAAATGACTCATTGTGATTCCAGGCTGAAGCATGACCTTTCCCCCTAGCCATTTTGCAACCTTAATGTATTACATAAAATCAATTTATTCCCCTTTAAGCAAGTTATTCTCTGAACCAAATCAGGTTAATTGCCTTGAAAATGAATATCTAGCTCAGGATTAATTTGGGAATCAGGGAATTTTGCTCACGTTATGGTAATTTTAACACAGTTCCTATTTTAATCTCTCTTCTTGTTCTCTACAGGGAGTCACAGCACCCATCTGTACCATATCACTACTATGAACCGACGGGTCCAGATGAATGTGCCATGTACATCTCTCACGAACGGGGTCGTCGAGGCAGCCACCATCGCTTTATCACAGAGAAGCGGGTCTTCGCAAACTGGGCACGGACATTCAACATCCATTTCTACCAGCCGGACTGGAGCCCTCCGCCGTTACCCAGAAACAGCACGGAAACCACTGGGTCACCTCGAACACAGAAGACATGACTCTAAATATAGCCTTCAAAAGATCTCAGACTGCCTCAGACAGATCAGCCAGTGGCTAATTCCTCTTGCCATGTGGATGGGGTGTTACATGTTTGATTGACTGCCAGAGGGCAAATTCTGAAGGAACGTGTCATAGGGTCATGAAGGATTAATGCTTAAACCTTTTTTTGCACATTCATAGTTTCTTTATGTATTAAAGACACACCAGTGTCCATGGATCATATCTGCAGATCATCCATGAATAGAAACTATGAAGAGTCACTTTAAATAAATTCCACTGGCTGTTGTAAAAGTTTGTCAATCTTTAGGGGGCGGAGCCATACGATCTGGAATGCTGGGGATTTTAAAACAATGTTTGAGACTGATATAGCTTCATAAAGTGATGTGTTTACATTTGATAGATGACATTTAATGGGGAAAAAGTGAGACATTTATAGTATTAGACATATTAGAGGTTGAAATGAATTGGCCCAATAATTATGTAGTGTAACTGCTGTAATGACCCCTATAATATGCAGAAAACCTATTACAGTAAAACAGGTGCAAGAAAATTATACTGAATTGTAAATTTATGGGTATTGTTTAATTTATCTTCTAATAATTTCTATTTTCTATCCCCGCAGACACTTGGTTAATGCTTAGAAAATGTATTTGTTTATTTATTTAATCAGTTTATTTATTTGTTTTATTTAACATTTTTGGGCTCAGTTAGGTTTGCCAGAAACAGATAGTTTGTACACTGTAGCTGTTTCACAGAACATACAAGGTGCCAACGATTGTATTTGATTGTCTGATTAGAAATGTTTTACCATGAACGATAAATACATTGTTTTTTAAAGCTGAAAAACAAATAATTGATATTGTGGTCCAGCAGTTTTGTCTTCCTATGTCTGCATTAACAATGATTAACAAATTATCCTTTTATTTTTATTATATGGAACAGAACAGTCAACCTTTAAACCTTTCTCTAAATAAAAAAGTGTTCCATCATATGTTTAACATAAAGGTAAGTAATTTAATTTTTATTTTTAAATGTTTTTATTTTAGCACTGTTTTTTTAAACAACTTCATTCAATATGCCAGACAAAATGCTTAGGTCACGTATAGGTCATGTTTTCAGTACCACAGTATCTCACATGCATTCTGAACCTCCTGACATGCAGCCCTCATGACAGCAACACAAGGCATATTAAAACCTAGTAGAAGCTGGAGTATCTATTATTTCCTTGGTCAGTCTAGAGTGGAAATACATTAGAGCCATACAGGTGTAATTATGGCCGTCACAGCAGGGGCATCGCATCATTGACCATGAACGTGATGCACCTGTCACTCATGCAAATGTGCAAACACATGAGGACTGTTAAACCAGCCAGCACTGTAAAGTGAATGCGCTTGAAATGAGTGACAAGCTAGCATTACTGTTGAATGCACAAATGCTTTCAGATTGACTGCACAACAGTGATGAGTTGACCTATTATAGCATGAATTATTGCAAGGTACTGCTTATTGTATCAATTCTGATATGTACCTGTCAAAACTTCAGCTGAAGCTGAGGAATTCTAGGGAGATTTATTTAGCTCCCATAACAACTGTGCAGTAAATCATGTCACTCTATATTGTAGCATTTAAGATAAAAATATAAGCTTTCAGGAAGAGAAATCATTTCTGTATAATTCATTTGTCTTACATTTTTATCCGAGTTGATCCTGCCATCATGATTTGAGTCATAAATATAGATGCTTTTATTTATAACTTTAACCCTGACAAAGAGCTCAAAAGGTTTAATTAGAAAGTGCTCACACACTTTTGGTTTTTCCTACCTTTGAATACAAAAGCTATTTCTCCTTTTTAGTTCGAGGTGGCACACAGACATGCATTGGACAATTCATAGAAACAGGTTTCTCTCTAGATAAACATAATTACTGTGTAACATAATGGTTTCATATTAAACGAATTGGTGGTGTAGCTAATATTGGAGATGGAGAAATAGGGCAATATGGGCCACTACATCGAGACCGAGATTACTACACTAGGAGTCTTTCTCTAGGTGGTGTATTGATCTGTGATGGCCCAGCTATTTTCAACAAAGGCACTGACTCAGAGACAAACCTTCCCTGCTCTGAGAATACAGGCTGATCAAATCTGTCTAAATCTAGCTGAGCTAAAATTAAATTCAAAAATTCCCATTTATAGTGGATGAAGCACTTAACCAACCTTAAAATTACATGCTAAATTAGTTAATGTTTGAAAAGCATGAAAGAAAACGTATAATCAAGAAGAAGTCTTTGGTTTTTCTCCTGTCTGAACTTTAAATTACCGCAGAAAGACAAAAGGTCTAGACTCTGTTGATAAAGTACATCTTTCATCATAATCAGAGAGTGGTTTGGATCTGCACTGACCCTGATACACTAAGGATCAATCATGAAAGTTTTAACTACTGAAAAATTAATTCTGAAAAAAAGCCTCTTTTATGGGCACTAGCTTGAATTGGTCTGTAAGGTCCAAGAAATTAAATGACCATAATTATTAGCTATTATATGAGTTGTGAGAGCTGGCATCCCATAATTTACATTTTAACAAGGCTGTATTTCATGGACCAATGGATATTTCCAGAATGCTGAAATATGTATAATGTACATAAGCGATTTGTTGAAGTGTGTTTCAAATAATGTATGCCATAACATCAATCAGATGGGTGTTTCTTTAACCCTACACAACTTACTTATAACTTTATAATAACATCTTGTTTATAGGTTCTATAGTTTATAGGTTCTATATACTTTGTTCACCATCTCCACTATTTTTCTACCACTCCGCTTTATCAATTTTAAAAATGAAACAACATGAAAAGCTTTCAGTGTCTTTTAAATGTAGGCTTTATTCAAAATGTCATCTTTAGCCAGTTTTACTAAAAAACATACAGGAAAAGTGGAAGTTAACACAAATGATAAAAGACTGAATGGCACTGTTCAAATGGAGTGTTTTTTATAATTAAATCGCTCACAAAGCACATATGCAAGTACCAGTGAATATTCTGATGGGAGGCCTTCTAAACAGTGTGGATGACTGACCCAGCAACAGTTAATGATGCATTAGACAGCGAGAAAAAAAAGGAATTTAGAGATTCAATCCCATTCACACTTACTAAGTGTGCGTCTGGTAGACCCCTTTTAAAAGTAGAGTAGAGATGCTAATGGAAAATACAGGCCTTTTTTATTTAGCCTTTAGCCTTACAAATTTAGCCTTTTGTCAGCTCTATGTTTAAAAACTGTAATTCATGTCCATGTATCACACACATGTAATGCTGGGTGAACCTTAATAAAACATTTTTCTCCAAAACCTGAAGAAATAGCAGAAAACTATTTTGCATTAGGAATTGAAAGCCTATTTTAGTAGCAGTAAGATTAGTGACATTGTCTGAATGACTTATGTAAATCCTATTGGTCCTAAAAAAAGAACATTTTCTTCATGCAGAATATGATTTCTTGTATTGTTCTTCTGATTATTGGGTGAAATATTGCCCAGGGCATCTATTCACTTTGTGTGTACATGTAAATTTCAGTGCTACCCTAAACAGGTTTCCTTTTTCACATTACACAACCCACAGATACAATCCATAAAACCAGAGTGCAAATTATACAGTGCAAATTATAAAGGCAGTAGTTCAAGAATTGCATATACAGGTTTTGTATATTTGCACGAACATAAATAAGATCTCCATTTTATCACACTGTGAATAAAGACACCTCACGACTACAAGAAACAAAATTACAAGTAACGATTGCCTGTGTGACATTAAAAGTGTTTAACTGAATTTAACTCTGCCCTGGGCTGAAAGTTGATGAAATTATAACTGGAAATTAAAGAAAACAAAAAACAAACAAGTTGCTTGTGCCTGCGAGCTGCCTGTGTGTGTTCAGTTCAAAAGAAAGTCCCTGTGTGAAATTCAAATATGTTTGACTACACAGTTCTGAGAACAACAAAGAACATTTCAAGTGAAAGTCAGTGTATGTCACTTTCAAAAAAGATATAAAGCAAAACCCAAAGACAACAAATCTGCATCAGAAAAGATGAATAACAACCTATTCCTGACCAAATCAACTACGAACAAAACTAGAGTGGGTCTCTCATCAAAGAGAAGATATCAAGGCCTCAGATCCTTTGACTCCTGTGGCATTGGGGAAAACACTTCCTCAGAAGATGTGTTTGAGGTGTTTGATGCCATAGGTCTTGAAGAACACCAGCAAGATGAGGGTCCAGAGGCCAAGTATGAAGCCATCTGGAGGGTGCCAGTCCTTCTGCTTTGGTTTCTGTGAAGGCATGCAAAAGAGATGATGAGTCTGATGAGTCTGTTTTATTGAAAAGATTATATAAAACATTTTATTTTTCTTTTAAAATGGAGGATAGTGTAAACAAGAGGTGCCCAATCTTGCTCCTGGAGGGCCATTTTCCTGAAGAGCTCCAACCCCAAGCAAATCCACTTGAACTAGCTAATGAAGGTTTTACCAAGCAGACTAGAAACTTTAAGGCAGTTGTCTTGAGACAAGTTAAAGCTATACTCTGCAGGGCACTGACCCTCCAGGAGAAGGACTGGGCACCCCTAGTAAACACACTGTATGTTTGAGTACTGAAAACATTGTTTCTAGCCCAAATATTTTGTGAACAATTCACAATGTCGTGCAGCTTTTACAGTGACAGTTTATTGCAGGATGATGCAGCGCTGACTATTAAACCAGCAACACATTTAAAACAATAACAGGAAACTGTAATGCATTGTTTTTGTTATTTAGCATTCACAGGAAACCTTGACTTTATCTTCAGGAACTGATTGGATCTTGAATCATTCAGGAGCAGAATGAAGGTTGACCTGCATGAGAGTTTGCGGTTGATTGTGGAGGACTGTTCTCCTCCTGAAACACTGTCAGCTCCCAGAGCCAGTCAGAATGTTTCAATGGCAACACTACCTTTTCAAATCTATCCTTATTTGGCGTAACTGCACTGACTTCTATTCTTTGAACAATAACAAGCAAGCCTTTAGAAAGGGTGCCTAATGCAGCAGCCAAAAAACAATTGCTATGGTTTATAAAGTTATTTTAGTGTTGGTTAACATTACTTTTTGGCCTAGGTAAAGTCATTTTAGAGGTGAATCAAGTTATTAAATTTAATAAAAGGTTATGAGGACAAACAGTTAATGTTTAAAGGCAGACATACAGGCAGACAAAGAAAGAAAGAAAGACAGACAGACAGACACCAAAGAAAGACAGACAGACTGACATGTACACATAATTCAGTTTCAGGCCTCATTTGAGTGTTTGCACATTTACAGCTACATCATCACTTTGTTTATGAATATTATACATTTAAATCCCCCACCATTAAACATGCATCATCAGACGTGCATTTATATACTAATGTAGATTGAAGATTCTACTTAGACAAAAAGATTTAACCTCTAAAAAGAAAGCGCTTCAGTAACATTACAGGCACACGTTAATGTACATTCCTAAAGGGTCTTGAGTACATTGTAGGTGATCACGACTGTGTGTTTAATCGTAGACTTTTACTATCAACTCAAACAGAGCTACACCCCCAGGCCGAACTCAACAGTGACCCAAAAAATATACGCTGACCACCAGAGCGAAAATAACTTGACTTGTGGATGCCACCACCCACTGAAACCTGGAAGATGGTTCAATGTAAAATATACAGCTCTAGGCAAAGAACGATACGGAGGCATGAAGACATTAGACATCTATGCAGGAAAGAATCTATTCACATGATGAAAGATGATGCCTTTTGCTCCAGCAGAGAGCAGGAACAGCTATAATGAGCAGACTCCATCTACATAATGCATTGCAGCTGAGGGTAAAGGGAAACTGGAGGAGATGTCCCGAGTGTTGAGCAGTTAACCTCCATAGATAAGAGGAGCCTGGTAGGGGACAGATTGTACGTAAGAGGCCTTCTCTCATGGATGAACAGAGGCTGATAGATTGACTGTGACAGGCCACTCGTTCTACCTCAGGGAACAGTCAGGGAACTGAGCTAGAGTTAACTAGAACTGTGATAAAGTTAAAGATGGGGCACACTTATTCAGTGATCATTAGAACATCAGAGATGATTGGTTGTGTAGTTAATACTTCATTTAGATCATGATATTGGGACTTCTAAACACTCCCTAAAGCAAATAATCTCCTAATAGCTAAAGATTAATAAAAAGGTATAACACAGCATACTAACAAGGTTCAACAAAATAATGTTGTAAACAGCATCTCAACTGACAGGATGTTTTCCTTGTGCTTTGTTTCTATTTGTTTCTATTACTTCATGCCAAGCCTATAGGGATGGGCTTATTCTACAGCTGTTCTATTCAGATCTTTCATGACAATCTTTGTGTCTATGGAGAAATACGTGAATGAAGATACATGTTTTTATTCTACTCAGATTATTAAAACAAGATACCTAATTAAGCCATTATTATGAAGAACATGTGCTTGTTCTGAGGGGGAGAAAAATGAATTTTCACCGCATGCTGAGTAGGGAGATCAACAATATTACAGATCAACCTTGACTTAACATAATATTCCATACCGGTTTCTATAGAAATTAATAACACTCCATATGTAACATTTGTGTAAACATTCAGTGACACACAGCTACCACATAACCTGACATTCCTTCACCTTTAAGATTCTAAAGATTTAAAAGAAGCCACAGCACAGAAAACAGGATTTCAGAAGATGGGAGCAGGGATTTGTTCCCATTCAGATACAAGAGCATCAATGGGGTCAGGCACTGATGGTTGGGCGATGTGGTCTGGCTCACAGTCGGCACTCTAAATCATTCTAAGGGTGTTCAATGGGGTTCAGGTCTGGGCTTTGTGCAAGGCAGTTTTCCACATCAGAGTCTGTAAATCATTTCTTTATGGACCTCGCTTTGTGCACAGGGGAATTATGCTGAAACAGAAAAGGTATGAGCCATTCTTCTAAAAAGGTTTGTCTAAGCTTTCAGCATGAATGTATGTTTGATTTTATGCAGCTGTTAGTGATGGATGTTGCTGAAAGAGCCCAACCTGTTAATTAGAAGGGGGGAGGTGTCCACATACCTCTGGCTGTGTAGTATAATGCAGTCAGTCAATGACATTTCAGCTACATATCCCACCTTGTTGCCTGACAGTTTGAACTAACCTGGTTATCATTATGGAGGCAATCACTGTTGAGGACATTTACGTTTAGAAATTTTACAGGGACAGTTACTTGTCCCATTTGTAAGGGGAAACTGTCATTTTGACTAAAATGTAGATTACAGTAATTAATTAGTTAAATAACAGTAAATACTAATCTACTAATCATGTTACACCAAAAACTGTTCACATGTGGTAACATGCTTGACACTTCCAGAATGAAACTGTGCCTTCACACATACAATTCACTGAGGAAATGATTATCAGTTTGACTGGTTTACAACCCTGCCAGAAAAGGACAACAAGAGCACAAGCCTTCCTCCTCCTTCAGCTCTGATTCCCTAAAGCCATGAGACTGAGGCGTCAATATGTCAAGTGAACAAATAACTATACAAAGCTGAAGACAAGCCTTCTCAGAGCCAAATCATCACAACAAGCCAAGTAATTGAGTTTGGAGAAAAGCACCTTCAGCTGGGTACACTGTGATTAGTCTCTGACATTTAAGCTGGATTTAGAAGCAGGAACGAACAGCGTGGAAATGGGAAAAAAAACTCATCCTAGGCAGGAGATAGACGCTTAGACGCAAGAGGCATCAAGTATTCTGGTATAAAAAGATGAGGGTTACGGGACTGCGTTCTTACTGCAGTGACTCTACGTTAAATGATTTCAAGCAAATTTCACACAGTTCTGAAACAAGTTAAGGTCTCATCCTTAATCTTTTAATATGTCCATCTTACATTGGTGATTGGATCTTACATCTTAAAATTACACTAATTTAACTGAACTTTGAATGCAACAAGGAACATAGTAAACTACAAAAGATTTGAAAACCTAAAATAGATGTTGGACGGCAAAGGACGATATTAAAAATGTTGCGGTTGCTTTAAAGGCTTTCTAAAAAAAGTTAAAACTTTTACTGGCCTACAGCTACATTTCAAATCAAACATATAAGTGGCCTCTGAATGGAGAAGAAAGAACACAGCGATGCACATTTTTAGTCCACACAAAGTTTGATGAATATCTGACTGAATGTAACTGCAGGGAAAATAAACCAAAACAGTCTCTGAAGGAAAGATGATAGAAGCATAAAAAATATACACTTTACCCAGCAGAAGGTATGATTATAAAGGTTCACATCAAAACAGATCCCAGTCTGAGCCCCTGAGTATATGGTGAAGCCCAACACCAGTGTTACAGGGCAAAATGTCTCTGTACAGGCAAAACTCTCCCTCCCTTGCACTACTGTCTTTTTTCACACCCATTGTAACAGGCTTCCCTTTGTCATGATCTCCAACACCTGTTTGGGTTAAATGCATTTTTGCCGAGGCAGATTTGAATGGTCTTTGTGGTATGTGGTAAATGCACAGGAAAGGTTTTATACATAAAGTGTCTGCTATAAAATTAATGTAAATATTATTGTAATATTCACTGACACATTCATGTCGAAAGGATTCAAAACTTTGCATCAGTGGATAAATCAATTTTAAAGATGCCTTCTAAAGTCTCTCTCCACCACAATGCATGAATGATTCACAGGCTTGATTTAAATGAGACGTCCAGTCAGGTCCTGTCTGAAATTAACTTTCATTGAACAGCTTTTAGCATCAACACCACTTACATGTTATTTTGTGATATAAAGCCTTGTTGCTATTATTTTGTGTATCACAAAAAAACACTACCCATGCAACAGAGCAACACTACCCTGAATGGCTTGTTTTGTACTATATTTGGGAAATCATAAGGCAAATAACTTTTCAGTTTAATCCAGCTATCTGAACACTGGGGATCACAATCACCATGATGCCAAAGCTATTGTGTCTGGAAGAAAACCATACTGAACAAACTGTGTAAAGCTTTTTGCTTTTGCTTGCACGAAATAAAAAGCGTACAGACTGTGGATGTAGCATTAATACCAATCAAAAAGGAATAAAATAATCTGTGTTTTTAATGCCAAATAGGGGAAACTATAAATTTCAGAAATATTTCTCCAGGAAGCTCATATTTTGAGTTCGCTGAAGCAATTTGAATCATATCACTGGGAGAAAATCATTCTGAACGCTTGAACATTCCATCCGAAAGTAATATGTTTATAAAAGAATCAGTTAGGACAGCAGAGCAGAACAGACTATATTTATGTCCCTGCTCAAAATTCTCAAAAGAGCAGGAATGCCACTAATAAGAACTGATGCAGAGTGATAGAGAAATGAGGAATGACAGAGAGAGAGAAAGTGAGAGAGGAAAAGAGAGAGATCAAAGGTTCTGATGCAGTCTGCATGAGGCTTGTAATAGTCCCACACTCTGTAGGAGGGAACGTCCAATCACCAGATTCCTGAATGGCTGTTGGAAGTTCAGCTCATCCCAGCCCTCAATCTCCCACTGTTCCCCTCATATCCATGCGCTGTGCATTACTCCACTGCTTTTTATCCTGAATAGAACATTCAGGTGTGTATGAATGTCATCTTCAAAGCTCAGTTATGACAGTCTGATATCCTGATTTTTAGCCAGGGTGATTCATGACACATGAATATAATTTCTTCCACACAATTTCTTTAACCTGCTAGGAATCTTACAGCGACAAGTGCTGCATCAAAATGAAAGAGGTGCTCCATCATCCGCAATTCAGTGTGGCAATTGCTTTTGTCTATCTTTGAAAAGTTCCTGCAGTATTACACAAAAAGAATCCAGAAATTTGTTTAGAAGAGGTACAGCTGTACTGCAACAGCTGGTGTCCATGTTTGTTTCCACCTTTAAAATGAGGTTAGTTTCAGAGTGGCAAGAATTTTGGTTTATGTGTGAATGCTTGAAACAAATTCATTTCTCTGTAAAGCAAATCAAACCCAAAAGCAGCCTGTGTTTTACATTTATTACCATTTTTTAACATCTAAAGTAATTTGATGCAGGTCAGAAGCGTTTCATCATGTAGCCTGTAACCACTAGCAATCAATTTATACACGACATTTGTAAATAAAATGCTGTTATTATAATCATTAAATAAAGTGTCAGAAGAACAGCAACATAAACAAGGGTCACTTGAAAGCTATTACCCATCATCTGCTTCCAGTGTAGACTGCTTTGTTGGTTATAATGGGAGTTACTTTTGTTACACCAGCCTGTCCAACTTTATGAGAAAACTTAAAGTGGTGAGGGTATTATCCTGTTCCCCATCCATTAACGTTAATGGTTTAGGGAGATGCTGCAGAGCTAATTTTCCATCTCTGATGGAAACCACCATTCCTTTGTTGGAAACATGGACCAGAGCCAGATTGGGCAGTGGCTCTGGCATCAGCACCGTGTCAGAGGAAAAGGAGTACAAGTGAATTCTAAGTGAACTGGTTTTTGTTTTACCCAATTAACTTTTAGGTCCACTTTAAGAAGTGTTTTGGTTCTTATCCAGAGGGCTCAGTTATGAAAACCCAAAGCCAAGCGCACACTACAAGCTTGTTACATACATAGTTTATCTACACACTAGTGGACCACAGGCGGTGGGCACACACTGCAATCTCCAACTTCTGTCACAGATTAGTCTTCAACTACATGCAGAATAGAAATGTTGTGTGTGCTTTGCTTTTGAGAGAAGATAATCTTTTATATTTTATATAACTTTAAATACATTTTAATAAAAACGTTTATAAAACTGTTATTTTTAATATAACAATGTGACAAATGTTTATTCAACTAAGTCAAATCATTAAATCTCAATTGACCAATCAGCATCCAGGATTGTTTTGCTAATTACCAACACCTACTAGCTATTCACATACAGCGGTAAGGTACTAAACAACATAGTTAATGTCCTTAATTGTTGTAAATGTTCTAAATGTTCAGTAAAATGTATTCATACTGAATGCATGATGCCTTAATGGCTGTTGTCTGCTGATGTTTAAATCAGTTACTACGTTTTTAACACATACTTCAGTATAAAATACTGCCAAGCCCTCTCTTGTTGTCTTCGACTGTAAAATCATGAATCACATTCAAAAAGAACTGTCCTCAACTGTACAGTGAGATTTCACTACAGACTTACCTGATGAATGATTTCAGCCACTGGAAGCTGGTCCACATACGTCAATGATTCGATCTGGAGAGTGCCGTTTCCAGACCTAAAACAAACAAAGAGCATCTGTCTCTAAAGCAGTCAAAACAAGTCTTTCAAATGTAATGTTTTCAAACGTCTGTGATAAAACCAACAAAACAGCATTTTGAGATCATATAAATAGCTTGTTTTGACCAAACGAAATACTTGTTTTGCTTAAATTATTTGTTTAAAAAAATGTCTCCCTCTACACTTGCCACATCACTATGCATGAGGAGAGCATGCAAAGACCTTGCCAACAGACAGCCATGCCTTCTGCAATTGCCCACAGTCTGTTCACTTGAGTGGTAGGATGATGTTTTGGGCCTCATTGTGGGCCAGAAAAGCTTTGAGGGGTTTCGTCTGGTTCTGTCTTTTAGAGTCAGCTTCACCCGTCTGTCTATGGCTTCATACATGAGTGGCTGCTGAAATTAAATTCAGGAGGCAGCTCTCAATTCCACACAACAACTGACTGAAGCGGGGTGTGATCTGGAGTGGAAGGGCACCAAAACAAACACAGAGTCTTAATAATGAATGGAGAAGAAGAAAAAAGGAGTAAACACACTCAGGGCCTGACATAACCCCAGTGAAATCCCATTAGACTAGATTACATTTTTTCCTTTACCCTCAATTTCTCTCTGTATAATGCATATCAGTATATTTTTCCAGAGAAAATATGCATCTGGATTTGGCTGGAGCAACACTATTATACAGTTAAAAGGGAAAATTAAACGATTTGTGGGGAAAACAGCTTTTTGGATATTCTTGGGGTGAGGCGTGGGTGGTGATTGACAGGTAATTTCAGAGGTGTCTGTGCTATTCACTGAACAAACAGCAAACAAACTGAAAAGTGTGTTTGCATAAAGAATGAGGAATAGAGGTTAACAAAGAGTGCTGTGCAGCTATATATCGGAGAGCAGAAGCAATTGGTAATCTATAGATGGCCATGGCATTTCAGCCAACAAATCACTTCTGTATTTCAAGAGAGGTCTGGCCTGCAAACTCATGGCCCACCCAGGGATAGAGCATTTTCTATTAGCTGATAAAAAGGCCTGTCACTCTAGCCATGGGTACCGTATGGCCACATAGAACCACATTTTCAGTTAAAATAGCTAAACTTGAATTACAGCAAAACAGAAACTAACCTGAACATAAATCATTGACTGTAGGGAACTGCTGCCTAGAACTGCACAGTAGCAATACAACAAATTTTCTCACATCCCTACTTGACACACTGACAAATGATCATTTTAATTAACCATAAGTAAATGTGGTGCTTTACTGTCCAAAGTCATTGTCACAAATCTAGGGTGTTGGTGTGCCTAGGGTGGTTGCCAAAATGTTGCTATGCAATTGCTAAGGTGGTTCTAAGATGTTTTTGCATTGAGCTATGCATGTGCTAGAGGTTTTGGGATGGACACTAAATGGTTGCTTGCTACTGTATTCTGTCTCCACTGTATTGGAGACAGTATGGTTACCACAGTAAATATGACACAAGCCCATCAACTCTACCCACCACTCCTATTCTTCTTGCCTGCAGCACAAATGTTACATTAAAGTTTAATTCAAGCGTTCATTTCGACAGCAATTAAATCGCTGGAGGTCATCAAGTCTCTGCTGCTGATTGCTGGTAGGTGTTGTTAGTCTATTGCAGATTGTGTTAGGTTAAGGATCACTGCTTCCACTCCTACTGATGCATCATTTGCATGACATTCAACTCTGCTCAACTTTTTTACGCCGTCAAGTCATTGACTCACTGTCACCGCAACTCGCCATAACTCGCCATAACTCACCATAACTCACCATAACTCACCATAACTCACCAACTCAAACTGAAAATGAATGACTTTTGCTCCATCACTGCAAACAGTTTCATGTCTTAACACCAGTAAGGATCCCTAAATCCCTAAGTGTACAGAATAATAATAGTGACGGTTCCTAGTGTTTCCAAGAAAAATAATGGCAAAAAATGCATTTAAAATAGTCTGAAATAATTCAGCATCTGTCGTGGCAATTTTGCAACTATTTTACACAAACTTTTAATCAAAGAGTTTATACAATTACTAAAGAAAAACAATCTAAAGGTGTCTTGAGAATGGGCATTGTGTACCGAGGGTGCACTCTCATTTCCTTATGCCAACGCTGCACCTTCTGGTTTATTTTTCATTTTGTAACATCAACTGACATTTAATTACTTTGAGACTTGAGACTTGCACTAGGCAGTCAACATCATCATCTTGGGCAAACCTAAATTACAATACAATCTCGTAAAGAGTGGGCACGTATCATAAAGAGGAGAGGGGAGTCTATTAAACCGTCCTCCTTTGTGAAACTTAATTTAACTAATGGAAACCTTCCATACAGCAGCAGGGACTGCAGAGGCGAAAAACAGGATGACTACAGAATGATTTAGCATTGTCACGCCTCACACATCCTATAGAGGGTAAAAAAATACAGTTGGGTTTCTTTTAAACACACTGAAGGAGTTGATGTTCAGCAGAGTGCTACATATAATAACACTTAATGAGGTGCAATTTTTTTTTAGTTTTGAGTAAAGAGAGGTGAAGTGGAGACAGTACTTCCAGTATGATTGATGCCTACCCTGACTTGACCCTGACCATACAAGCAGACTGCTTCCACATGACAGACAAACACACTCTACATATGACACAACTAGCCCATATTGTCACAAGTCAGGATCGAGAGTGACCAGGCATTAGACAAGGACCAGTGGAGTAAAAAAAAAAGACAAGAGTGCTTGTCAAGGCATCCTGAAGGTGGAAAAAAGTGACGGGCACTAGCCATGCGTGACATCCATTAGACATTCTCCCCCCAGGTGCATACGCAGCCATGTCACCCACAGATGTGTATAGTGAGAGCTTTGGAAATGTGTCATGACAGGCCATGACGATGGGGCAACTGACAGGCGATAAGAGATGGAAGTTTAGAGTAGCAGACAGGCTTGACCTGACTGATCCAGCTAAATCCACATTCTGTATGCTGATTAGCTGTAATTTATTTCTGGAGATTAGAATAAGTTATAATGCTGTTAATGTGATCAGCGTATAGCTTTAATGTCACAATCTGATTTGTAACCCAAGGTTGTGCTACAGATAATCGTTATCCTGCACTGACAGAGGAGTAAAGCTTCTGTCATGGTCTATTTTTATCCATCAGGTTTGTTTTAAATTTACCCATCATAATTTTACAATTACACCTTTACTTAGTATGAAAGGTGCATCAGAATGTGCAGGTGCACTCACACGCACTCACACGTATACTCTCTCTCACTCTCTCTTTCTCTCACACATACATACACACACGCACAAAAGATTCACTGACGACAAGAAATCCATGTGCAGTTTAAATAAGCACAAAATAAGCACTGAATAAACATGAGCATAAACAAAGACTTGACTTAACTTGAAACAAGAAACTCGCAGACAACAGATACATGTAGATAAACAAAGCTATAACAGGGACAATGAAAACATGAGGGCTAAATAAACAGGATGGCTATTAAGTGGGTGGGGGCTTCAGGACCCTTGGACAAGAAAGGATATGAGGGGCACAGGTTCTTATGTATCTGGATATGCAAGTGGGGAGGCCAGAGAGGCGCTGCACAGGGCATGGGCCAGAGAGACGCTGGACGTGGGTCAGAGAGGAGCTGGGTGTGGGTTAGCGAGCTGCTGGACTTTGCGTGGGCCAGGGAGGCATTTGACGTGGAATCCATGCCACTCTCTGCCTTGTTAGTGCCATTCTCTGGTGCTCTCAGCCTCGCTGACAGCACCCTTGGTGTTTTCAGCCTTGCTGATGTTGTCCTCAGTACTTTCAGCCTTGATAGCAGCTTCCTTGAAGCTCTCGGCCTTGCGTACTGTGTTCTTTAAAAAAACAATTTAAAGGACTTATAATGACTTTAGATGAGTCTGGTGTAGCAGCCATGACATAAGAATGCTCTGCCATGGTGGCCATGACGTGAAGGGGCTCCTCAAACGTTATTCCCACCATAAAAGAGGAACCACACAGCACCGTCGATATATTCATCTAACGTTCAACTAATTAATCCTCTGGGCATGATTGAACATACTGGCTCATTTAAGCAGCAT
Organism: Yasuhikotakia modesta; assembly: GCA_036877545.1. Lineage (NCBI taxonomy): Eukaryota > Metazoa > Chordata > Actinopteri > Cypriniformes > Botiidae > Yasuhikotakia > Yasuhikotakia modesta. The sequence goes on from JBAJNP010000022.1 coordinate 70,940, forward strand.
GAAAAATGTCCTTTAGATCGACATCATTGAAGTCCACCTGATAGCACAGGCCACAAAAGTCCTCCACATATTCTTCAATAATACACTTCCACTGGCTTAGACAGAGCAGACGAATCGTTGGGTCCATTATGGTCCAGCTTTCTGTTACAATTATCAACTAGAGAGAAGTTTATGAACCTGTGTGCAGTTTATTGAACTAAAACATGAAAAAGGTTTAAATTGACTCAGCCAAAAAAAGCAAAGCTGGACCAAGGACAATGGAACCATGGGATACATAAGCAGACTAATCAGGGGAAACAAGGAACACCTGGACATAATTTAGACAGGTTAACATGGAAAAAATACAATGACCATAGACATACAGTACAAATTATGACCTCAAAATTAAAACAGACTTTCAGATGGAAAGTTTCTATACTGAATTGACACTGTAAACTATAATTTAATTCTTGTACTGTATGTGATGATTTGGAGATATCTTCTGATTATCTTCTGAGTATCTACTGATACTGTCAGTATGTGGACAAATTACTTAGCACAGTAAAACTGTAATTTTTTTTCCTGTTGAAATGTCAAAAAAGACACCCTAGTGCCATCTAGTGGCCTCCATGACATATAACACAGAGAACTGTCTAAACATTCAGCTCACTATATACTCACTATATACACATTTGCATTCAAAAGCATAATTTGCCAGAATTAATTTGTTGTCAAGTGTTTAAAGTTTTAAGGCAGGCTAAACTACATCATTCTTAAAGGTATGCGAAGTAAAAGAACATTTAACAGTTGGTATAAAATATTTTGTCTGATGCTGGAAATCTGTGTGTCCGGCCTATTTCACAGTAACCATAGTGCAACATCAATAACAGGTCATTAGGAGAGTCAATGCCACTAATAAGGTTTTTAATAGTAATCAGCTGTAATGCCTCTAATGCTTAATTAAAAGAGTGTTTGGTCTGGAACATTTTGAAATGGTTTCATTAGAGCTGCCTTCCTAACCACTAAGTAGTCATTTAAAATGCTTTAATTATGCAGGACCAATGAAAATAAATAATTATTAAGGCTCATTTTAAGATAACACAAATATTTTCTTATTTCATTTTAATGAGCAGGGACTATTATAAGTAATTTTATTAGCCCTTCGTAGGTTAATCTTTACTCTATTTAACACAGTAAATCATATTAACACATTCCACAAATTGTACAACTGTCTTATACAAAAGTTCTATAAATATATTGCAGTGCTCAAGTAACACATTTTTAATGGTAACACGTTTAACATAGCTGTCATTTAATGAGTATATTGCATACATAAGTTCTTCCTCAGTGTGGCTTCTGACCACATAGGGCCCGACTGCCTTAACATCTTTTTTGTATTTATATTATTTTTCTATTATTTATTATCAAATAAATACTTAAAAGATGTAAAGCCCAAAGCATGAGTGATTTGTTTGGTAGGTACATTGCAAGGGAATGTACTGTATTTTATAATGTTTCATGTTATGCAATTAAAATTTTCTATAGTAGACTTACTGCAATTTTTCCGGTAGCAGTTTAGAATCACAAATAGAATCAGGTAAAATAACCATGTTCTACTAACCTCTCCATTGGCTGCTCTATAGGGGACATAAGACTTATGGTTTCCTTGGTGATCTCTACTTTGCGGACACTCCCGAAAAAGTCTGTAATAAGGACGCTGCCTGGATCCCTCTGAAACAGGTCAGTACGGTGCCCCGGTGTGGACACACACTGACTCTGAGGGCACACCTTAAACTGAAATGCAAACGCATATTACTCAATGTCAGTCAAACAGAAACAATGGGTAATCATAGCTTTCCAGTCAATATAAGCACATTCATTTTCATGCTTCCTGCAAGCTTTCATAAATGAATACAAAGGCATGATGAACACCATCATTAGCATTTAAATAACATCTTTCTATGCACATCCAGCTACGCCATGTGTGGACGTAGTATTCTGAATTTCCTAAAAGAGAGATCATGAAAGAACTGATATCAGTCTAAATGAAACAATAACAACAAAAAATACCATCAAATGTGTTCTTAAATTAAATGAACAAAAAAAACACTCATTATAATTTAGTGTTAATTAAATATAATTTAATGTTTCCCCTTATATATTGAAACCCTGATTTAACATTAATTTCACTGTCTGTTGAGGTTTAGGCCACTATCAAAGCATCTAAATTTAGGAATTTATCCTATTTAATCCACTCTAAGCACTAAAATAATCCTTTTCAGTAAGACCTCAGGATCAAATATTTTATCCTGTCCTGTCCACCTGGAATTATGTGCATTTTTAAGCAAACACGAAATAGCTTTTGCAACTCAATTTACCTCTGTAATGAGTGAAACAGAATATTCAGTGTGAAAAACTGTGCCACTGTATCTATCAAAAATTGATTGGATCAAGAAACATGGACATTGCATCAAGAAAAGATTTGCATACAGGAATAGAGCCAGAGCTGAATACACTTTGCATTCAATTATGGAGATGAAAATTTTGTCCCCCTTATTTATTTTGTCCCAGGCCATATTTTATTTGAGCCTCCACCTGCTGAGAACCGAGATAGTGTTTAGTACATTAAGACTGAAGGTCAATTTCACAAGTGTCTCAACATATCCAAATTGAAACCTTATTTTTATGTATCCATATATTGACCATCACTGATACTGATTAATATACCATTACCATTAGTATACCATTAATTTAAAAAGTTAATTGGCTAATAGCTTAGAAGTCATCCAAGTGTTACTGTAGTCACAGTTATGTTACTAGGTAAATTTATATTTAGATGTAAAAATATAAGTAAATCAGGTCCACTATATGATTTTTTTACTGACTACTGACAGAAAAGCTAACAATAGTGGTACTCTTTCATAGTTTAATTTGCAATACGATAAACTAAAAGGTCAACATAGCGGTTAACTAACTGCTTTAAAATGCTTGAAGCCTATAAACTAATCATTACTGCATCTCTACAGTCTGTAATCATTATTAAATTTATAGTACCCATTTGCCAAAACACAGCAATGCTAATGAGGCCCTTCAAATATGTGAGCTAAAATGTATTTTGGCACTGCTTCAACATTTAGGATCAGTATGTTTCCCCCTCTTTCTATGACTGACTATTTAAAATCTTAGCTGACTAAAGACAAATTTTAGCTTTAAGTTAAAGCCCCAAACCATGAGTCACACTTCAGACTAATCAAATATTCACCCTGAACCATATGCTCACAGCTCGCAAAAAACAGGCAGTTTCACTCCCCTTGAATCAGGTTATGACATTTCCAAACGTCAGAATATACAAAAAAAGTAATTTTAATGAAATCAAGTGCATACTTGATGCATGCCGCCTGATTTAAGAATGAGGCGGAAAAAACTTCATCTTGAAAATAGTATTATATTTATGTGCAGCTAACGGGCTGACAAGCAGAAAGACATTCACTCTCTCTGCTGAAGGATCACTGTCCCTTTCCTTTTCAAGATTAAAACCTCTCACGCCCCCACAGGAAATCCATAATATCACTGTTAATCCCACAGAATGGATGGAGAGGATAATGCAGGGAACAAAAAGCACCAGAAACAGAAGCTGTTTGTTGGACCTGTTTGATCTAGGAAGCGCTGTTTTGAATGGAAAGGAAGTGGTGGACAGGGAACATCAAAATAGATTGTGGGAGATAATGGGACTCCAACCAGTCAGATGAATAGAAGAGAAACTCCAGCTTACGAAGGCTTTCCGAAAAAGGTCTGCCTCCTGACTGTTTCAAAGCTCTCTGACCTACACCATATTAGCAACTCTGTTTAAAGTGGCATGTTTTGAGAACTGCAGTCATTTCCTGTGAGGTGAGGGGGCGTCTTTGTGACCACAGCTGAAGGTACAAATCGCCCTAACACTGTGGACAATGCTCTTATATTAGTCCATGCATTTACTGGGAATGAAACCCATGACCTCACTGTTGCTAGCGTCATGAGAGTTACAGGAACACAGTGGGAAAGGACCATGCAAACAACATTTTAATTTCCTCTTACTGGAATTATACGTAAACAACAAAGACTAATAAACACACAAACACACTCACCAGGTCATTCATGTTGGCCTGGCTAGCAGGGTGCACTTCCTCCAGGAACTCCAGTAAGTAGAAGGTGTACTTGTCCATCAAGTGGACCCCTATAGCCAAGTCCGGCTGGTGCTGTATACCCAAAATGTTAAAAAGCTAGAATGAACTCTGCCATCCAAACAATATAAAAACAAGCCTAGATACCTGATTAAAAATGACTTTGAGAAAGGTTATAAATGAAGTTTAAAATTACTGCTGAAGTTAAAAACCTAGGGTCAGAGATTTTAAAAAAAACCTTAACCAGAACTTCTGAGGAATATTAATATAGTTCTGTAAACATTAAAATGTCCTGGATTGGAACGGTTTAATCTGTAGAGGTGGATGACAGATGTGCAGAAGGATCAAGTATGTAAAGCTGGACTTACTGAGAGGGAGTCCTCTCCCACCTGGCTGCTGGCCAGGGCCATGATGTTGGGTGAGTAAAACCTCTCATACATGGACGCTCCCTGACACGTGTCTATAATAAACAGCAGCTCATTGTACCTGCAGAAAGAAGAGTTTGGTTTCAGCAGCAGTTATTTTAGTGATTAAAAATCTCTTTCTATCAAGTAACCAGTGTAACCCATGTATTTAAAGTCGCCTGTAGTCAACCATTTTATGCCTTAAAAAAAATCTTTGATCACAAAAATGACACGACACAATGACAAGTAGTGGAATGTTTTCTCATAAAAAGAAATCTTAATGCCTTTAATAGCTTCAGCAATGCAGCTCAATAATCATGCAACATTAGTTGCCACCTCCACTCAATTGCACCAGCTCAAACAACCTGATTCACTCAATCCACTCACTGACTTATTGGTTATCACATGGTGACACAGAAAACAGGGGCAGTTTCAAACTGTGTCTTTGAGACTGCCTATGGTATACTGCAGTTTTAAAGAGAAAATACTAGTAATAGTGTTGACTAATGAATTTACACATGGTTTGTTTACTGTCTGAAAAACACCACATAGACATATAAACAATAAAAACTTGACTTTTACCACAGGGTTTTTTAAAGCGGGTTTTTGTGTAAGCAGAGGCAAATCTGCCTGTCTCAAGGTTGTCTAAGCCACACTAAGTATATAAACCAACACAGCACTCCTCTGTAAGTCGTTGCCACAGTAACCAAGAAACTGGCTCCCATTAATGCTTCACTCCCCAAACAAAATAAATAAATAAAAATTACAAACCACTTCTGGCCCACTCAGCTGAGAGGATTGCATGAGGGCAAGACATAATGGGGGAGCAACGGTGCACAAAAGGGCCTTCGCTAATTTATTGGATCAAACCTGCAATTACCACTTTGACAGCACAAAACATCCTGAGCAGTCATGGCTAAAGAGAGCTGCTGCTGTAGAGGCAGAGAGGAAGCTCTCATTGTAATTTGCACTAGCCTCCCACAATATTTACAAAGTGCTGGATCATAAACATGCTATTATAGCATTTATAACACAATTATTACATTATGCTGCTGTGGTGTCCAGCCCTCCACGTCACTACTGTCACATAGCGTCTTAAGCAATGTTGTACATGTTGTGTCTTGATAAAACTTAATGTACTAATATTACTGTAATTCTGTATTTGTACATAAGAATTGTAATTGAAATATTGATGTCATCAGCAATGCTATGCAGTTGCTTAAGTGTTCTGAGTGTTCTGGTCTGCAACAATTTAATCATAACAGTTATAGTAACAGAGAATTTCCTTTAGCAAGAAAAACTAACAACCCAAATATACGATCACTATAATACTGTAAACTGCTGTAGTATACTGTACGACATCAAATACAACTCTCCTTTTGATCTAATATATATTAAATGCAATATATGTGTGATGACATATATGTGTTTATTACACAATTCTGTTCAGTACACCAGAGTAACATATTTATATCTACATATAAATTTTATTTAAGTTTATTTGATCACTGTTACCTTCTCTTCTGCCACATCTGCTCAAAAGCATCAGCCAGCTCAGTGTTACTGATCTCCTCTGAATCCTGAAACTTCAGGAAGCCGTTTCCACCGTGACCTGTGAAAACACAGATTCAGACAGAGGGAGGAAAGTCGAAAATAAGGCTGAGTTCTCAATGCAGGGATCTTACCTGTCAGGTAGATGAGAATATTGCTGCGGTCATCTGACAGCAGCCTTTTGGATCGAGGGGTGCTGGGGGGGAGTCGCCCTGTCAGGACTCTCAAGAAATTCTCAACCGTGACCTGCAGAACCAAAGAAACATCTAAAATAAGAAGTAGCCAGAGCAATATGCCAGTCCTGACAGGAGAAGGGAGTTATCTTCCTCCGACCCTTATTAAACCCTTCTAACCTCTAATGAAGGACTTTAGGATTACTTTAAAATTACAAGCAGGTCAAGGGTATTAGTGAAACTACTAGAATTACATAGAAATTACTACTGTAGTTTTTACATGATCAAAGCCTGCTCATAGACTATAACAACCTGCTATAGATAAATACACAGCATTTAAAAAAGTAACATCCCTGAAAAACTGTGAGGTAGTCAAAATAATAAAAAACAAACATACAAGACGATAATTAAATTAAGTTGCTGACAAATATAAGACAACATAGAAGTCCAAGTAATAGTGGAATACCAACAAGACAAAGAAGTGCAAGAAGAAGCAGATGAAATGAATGTAGCAACTATAATGCTTGAGGAATATAGTAGTACAGTGCTGCAGTGACATTATGGTCAAGCCTCACCTCATAGCCACGGTAATCCACCTCCACATCATCCCCATACACATTGAGCTCCATGTTCTTATGGCTGAAAACAGTGGCTGGTTTGGGGTTTCTATAGTTACAGGCCATATCATCGGCCAGCATCAGCACAATGTGACTGGGGGAAAGCAGAGCAAACACATCTAATTAGAGCAGACAGGAAGATCACTAGAGATTTTACTCTAGTGCACAAGCTACAGACACCAGACTGGACAAAAATATCGCTGCCACAGTGTTACAAAGGCTGCACATGTAGCTGTCTCTGGAGAACACAACAGAACTAACAGCAAAACAAAGAGTGAAAGACCATTAAAATAATGTGTCACAATAATGAGGATGCCAGGAGGCAAAAATAGTTTTAATAAGTATTAGAAACAGATTGGTGCAATTACAATAGGACAATTCAAAAGGAATTCAGGTTCAATAGGACAGTTTCTTTAAAATGATAGTGATTCTGCAGACATGACTGTAATTCAAGTGAATGACTGTGTTTAAATGTACCTGTCTGGAATGCCCAGTCTCTTCACACTTCTGTACACTGACAGTGTGTTTGCCACATGCCGATAATTAAACCAGAATCTAGACGTGCAGACCTACACAGAAAAATAATTCCCATTGTTTGCAAAAACAATGGGAAACAGCAAACAAGATAATTATGTAAAAGAATGATTTAATGCTAAACACAATATAAAATCTGGTAATGTCTGTAAAATTATGAATTATTAAAATTTATTAAAATTATTTGTCCCAGTGGAACTCAAATCAGTACAGGACAGTACAGTCAGAAAAATGTTTATTTTGTGGTAATGACTGGACAACTGCACATTATTCCTCACATACTGTACTGCAGTGTTTGAGAAAGAACATTTATCAATGTAAATATTCATAAAGATTGTTTATAAGTCCAACTTACCAGGACTGCCCAGTTGTTGGTATGTCCACTGCTGAAGAAATTACTGGCTTTGGTCTAAACAGCATTCAGACAATAAAATTACACTATAAGAAATATGCCACTAACAAATGAAAAGGGCCAAACATCCACTGTTATGTTGAATAGTGATATATTGTTACATTATTAATTTAATAAACCCCAAAATATGTGAAAGGGAAAAACCTCTTTTTCCAGAAAATGTGAAAAGGAGAAAGAAAATAAAGACACCATTTGGAAACACTTGAGTTCACTTTAGATACAACTTGAAAGTTTATAAAAGCCTGACATTATACAAGTAATATGAAGCTGTAATAGAGTTCATTCGTGCTGATTCAATGTTAGCTGTTTGTGCTTGATGAAGTAAATGATAGAGCATGTAATGACTGTGGGTCAAGGCAACACTGGAACTGATTGAATCATTAAAACTGAATGTTCTATACCATAACTAAAAAAACCTGAACTAATAAAGCAATGCCTAAAAAGTCATCTGGTAGCCTGTGCGACATATGTGATGTCAGCAGAATAAACACATTATTCCAGATGTAGAGCTAGGATGTGACTTTTTGATATGATTTTAAACACAACTGGAAGATTTAGGATTCTATAATAAAAATACTTAAAGTGTTCCTGCTTATAGTAACACAGGCAAACACTTAATAGAAATGATGAGATATGAATATCTCTTCAGTCTATTTTAACTGACTAATGGAAAATTACGTTAAGGGAGTTCTCATTGTGTTATAAATGCCTAAATACATAAAAATCACCTGTATTCTATGGTGAAAATGGTTGAGATGATAAGACCCTAGTTGTGAACATATATTTTAAACCATACATGCAGATAGTCCATGTATGAAATTTGCATACTATTAAGGGGCTACTGAGTGAAGTCACCTAACCTAAAGATGCTTTATGGTTTCAGCTGGTTTACTAGACCACAGACTATTAACCTACAGATATAGACATTGTAATGACTCTTAAGAGCAAGCAGAAGATTTTGAGAGAAAAGTATGTCACTTCATTAAAACAAATAATAGATTAAAAACAGACAAACAAAGTAAGAACAAATGAACTAGACTTATGCTAAAGGTAAGCAGGAGAGGGTTAAAACAAGAAAGCTAAAGGCTTTAAAAGGATGTAGCTCACTAGTACTGTGACATTAAACACACATAGGACGTATTTGACACACCTCAACCCACAATGCATGACTGACATTACACTGTTAAATTATTACAGTATTGACATACAGTGTAAAGATAATTTGAATGATGACAGAGAGAAATGACGATATAAAGGATGACGCACCATTTTGTCATATGCACAGAAAGTGCAGTTCTTAATCATTTGCTTACGAATTAAATATAACAATGTGTATCTTCGACTAACTCACAACACAATACATTTGATTTTAGATTTGCTCTTTGAAACAGATTAACGCATGTCCATTCTTTTGACAGTGCCAATGAAATGACAAAGAAATTACTATTTGTGTTTTGATGTAATCTAAACAGGAAACTGTCGTACAAAGTAATTGCAAAAATGACTAACTGATGAAAGACTAAACAAAGCCAAACGTAAAATGAAATGTAACTGTGAGGTCCAAAAATGCTGTCCAAGACAGCTCACGTTTTAAAACCCATCCAGGGTTAACAACTCACTACAGATATTTTATAATAAACCATAGATTGCATATTGGGATGTACACAGACTTTAAAGAACAAACCATTTAAAACCGTATATGACTGAGCTGAGACACTGCTGAAAGCTTCACTGCACATAATCAAATCACAGATACTCTTTACAGAATAGCTAAATGAAGACACCTACCTCAACATAAGTACTGTATGCAGTAGGCATGGAAACAAGTAAATGTATAAATGCACATACTGCCAATAAATAGTAATAATCCATGTTGTTCACTCGTTTAGCGACGAGCAAAATTGGCAACCAGGAACCGCTGAACTTCCGGTTTGTAGAACTACTTTATTTCAAAATAAAAGTCTCACTGTCGTCCGAAGTTATTTGGCTAAAGGAAACGCACGACTTTTACGATTTAAGTATTCTACTGTTTATCAAAAATAAATAAATTGTAGTTCTACAGTAATAACATTACAGTACAGATTTTTAGTTGTAACCCAAAATTTAACCTTAGTAAATATTTTCACCTACATTTTGTGCAAGGCATTTAGTTCTGTAATAAGACATGGCCTTTGTTGTGGTATGATTTGATTCTTGTATGATTTTTGGTTTTCAAAGTACCCTCACCCAGAAATAAAAAGGTCACTTTTTTATGTATTTTCTAACGCTGACGTCTGTAAACAAATTAGCCAGGATTTCAAGTGCATTGGAACCAGGATTATGCATGAAACTAGACATCAGACATGGGAAAACTATCACATTACAGATATTTGAAAATATATAGCATTTCCCCCCACAAACCTTATCTGATTTACATGGCAATGTATTTCTATGGCCTATTTATAAGCAGACACTTGATGGAAAAAACATACAACAAAAATACTACAAAAAGGCATAGATTATGTCTGTACATTGAGGATTCTTCATATTTTTTCCTTAATATTCATCTAAAAAATCCATGATGAAACATTTGATGTGACATAAGCTTGCTGCAAAAATGTTGTCAGGAGATACTAGTTACCACTGCAGCAGTTAAAATAATGTAGAATGTATTTAGTCTTGTTAAAATCCGGAACATATTATAATTTCCTTATAAAAAGCCAACCATAAATTTTCTGCAGTTGACTAATGTGTTATTGATAAACAATGTGGGACATACATGTAACTCTGTTACGGATGCTTATTAGGGATACTCAAAGTTTTGAGTTGTGGCCAAGTGATAGTCCTAATAAATAATATATGATAGTCTATAGAATGAAAATATTTAATAGACATGATATCATAAATAAGTAACATAATATTAATTTTAAATATTGTATTTAATTGATTATTATTATCATCATAATATTGTAATTATTATTAAATGTCAAATAGTTATAATGTTTTAGTTGCCTTAATGCTCTGTATGCACGAAAATAGACGCGCATGTGAGGACGCGCATCATCAGCTGGTAAAAAACGCGGACTTGAAACCCTCCGTCAGTGAGCTGGCAGCACGCAGGTGTGTAGTTGTGTGTCGGCGGGGTTTAAACGCTGAAGTGAGAGACTAGATCTAGACTAAGTGAAAGGTTGGGACCATTATGTTACGTGCACAGAGATGTACTGAGAGTGTCGCTATCTTTATCCATACAGTTTTGTAGACACTTGGAGAATGTGTTAGGACTGGAAGAACATCACGGATTCGTGAACCGCTATTTTTAACAGATTTCCGTACTCTGCGCAACAAGGATAATAGTTTTCTCATAACAAAAATGAACACCAACGACGCGAAGGAATATCTCTCCAGAAGAGAGATACCACAACTGTTTGAGGTGAGCGTTTGTGTTTGAACTTTTGCATTGATGGACCTTGAAGAAATGGCACGCTTCGGTCTCACTGACGTATAAAAAAAATAATCAATTAATACGTTTATTGCATAGGCAATAAATGAATGTTGTGTGATGTTCTTTAGCCTACTTCGCAATGTCCTTTAATCTGCCCGCCTAAAATAGGAGAAGCAGTATTGAAATACTGCATGTAAATAAAAGTATTGTTTTGTCAGTTACAATATCAAAGAAATTAATATCAAAGAAACCAGTTAACAAATTGATGATAGTTGATGATTCATAAATATTAATTATGGGTAATATTAATTTATGTAAGCTATTGACTCTGTACATTTTCTAAAAAAAAGATTCTCACACCCTTAGTTGCTGAAATTATTAGATTATAGGAGACTATACATGATGGTTGTAATCTTATACATACATGTTGTTTGTAGTGTGTATATACAAGATGTTTACAATCACAGCGTGCAGGAAGACCTTGATCGTGTCTGAAAGTATTCGAGTCAACATCGCTGATGGCTTTTGTGTTTATTATGGTAGGCGTGATGTCAGAAGCCACACATTATGCTTAGCAAAGATAAGTGCTATAGGAAATAACAGAGTATAACAGCTTTGTTGCTTATTAATGACTGTTTTTAGATTAATGTTGCACTAAGCTGTTATTAGTTTACTATCGTTCTATGTGTTTCCTATGGAAAATTTACCAAAATCATAGAAAAAAAACCCCAACAAATTAATTTTAGCTCACTTTGCTTTCACGTAGTTATAAATATTGTGGTAACATATGATGTGATTTGTATTCATACTTACTGTAAGATGGTGTGTTTCTTACTACAATCTTTCTTACTAATGAAATCTCTTAATATATACATGCAAAAGTTGATTGGTCAAGTATCATCTAAGTACCACATAATACCACTTAAATGGCAATTGCATGGCCAAATAAATATAAACACAATGCATTTTCTATAAAAGTGAGTCATCCTTCTTGATCAGTTCCTGGTACTGTTTTCCTAGAGTCTTCTGACTGGTCTGATGTATTACCGACCAGATGACCCCATAGACTATCTGGAGATCTGTCTTAAGAAGGTGAGGGAACTGGGTGGAACAGATAAAGTCAGATGGGATACATTCGTTGGGCAGGAGAAGAAGCCTTTACCACCACTCAATGGTGGGCAATCACGTCGATCATTTTTCCGAAACGGTGAGTTGAGAAAACAGTACACAATGAGGTGCTGCCAACAGCCAATTAAATCTCAATTAGAAAGCAATGCTATGCAAATCAGAATGGCAATAAACTGCTGTTTTGTTGTATCAGACATAGCAGGTTTGTTGTTCATTATTCTGATCTTGTTAGACCATGACAGTCATCAGTGGCGTTTTTCTGTCATTTTCTCAGGGTAGCATTATTCATCCCTTCTCACTGTTCAAAAAGGCAAATAAATGCAAAGTGCCTTTACAGTAAAACATAGTCAGCTTGCCCTCTAAACAAAACCTTTTCTTCTAATTATATACAATTGGACTCAGGAACAAAAGGACAGTTTTAGCTAAAAATGGAAATTCTGCAGTTAAGCTCCAAAGCAGACAAAAAAACACCATAAAATTATTAGAATATAATTAACAGTAGCCCTTAGGTCTTGTGTGAGGTACCAGCTGAAATGCAAATATATGCTTTAAAAATATTAAAATCTTGAAAGTCAGCTATAGTCTTCGTTCACTTTCATTCCTAAAAGAGAGCAGTACTATAAATAACTCCATTTTGGTTCCACAAAAGACAGAAATCATGAGAGTGATGACTGAATGATGACAGAATAATCATTTTTGGGTGAACTGTTGAAACTTTAATAAAATGAGACTTTCCAAGCTTTTCGATGATTCCTGTAAAAAGAAGTCAAGAGTTTTGTTGACAGACTGCTGCAAATAGGTGCAGAAGCTCTCATGACTATAAAAGTATTTTCATTCATTTATGCAGTTCTCCCAGACAGCCCAAATTTCCCCTATCGGAGGTACGAGAGGCTCCCGCCTATCAACCAGTTCTCCATTGAGAGTGACTCGGATTTGTCTGAGACAGCGGAGCTCATAGAGGAGTATGAAGTGTTTGACCCTTCCAGACCCAGACCCAAAGTCATCCTCATCATAGGTAAGACCAGCGGATTCTTTTATCATCGATAAGCAGCTATATATGGCAAGAATCTCAGCATTCACATATATCTATGCTATAGAGAAAATATAGAGACTTTTTATAAATACATGTAATACAATGCTCAAATAATCAAATGACAGAGTAACAAAATCGAAATATGAATTAGAGATCTCGTTTACACCAGGTACTGTATTAATATTATTGACTGATCTAATCAGAAGTTGTCCATCCTAAATTCAACGTTTTGTATTGTTTTTGTGATTCTGTTATATAAATCATATTTGGAGGTGACAACATGTATGGTGTGGACAACCTATCAAGCCTGACTTTAAAACAAGAATTTTAGACTTTAGACCATGCAAGTACAATAACATGCAAGTACAATAAACACCTACAAAATAGTACAATAACACCTACAAATAAAAAAAATATGCAGTGACACAGATGTGTGTGAGTATAGTATTACAGTATAAAAGTATTAACCAAAAAAAAGTAAGTAAATATAGGTCATATAGGAAGCACACACATCTGAATGCAGCTGATAACGTAACGTCTAAAGAAAATTAAAATTCAAGAAGGCTACAGTGAGAGCAACAGGGTGCCAGATTTTCTGTGCTTTACTGACAAGTAATCATAACTGAGATGCCTTAAAACCTTGTGTAAATGGGTGTGTGTCTTAGCTCAGTACATGTGATGAGATGACCCGAGACAGATGTTAATATCTGGTGTGCCATAGTATTGTAGGGATGCTCCTGCCTTATCTGCCTTTCTGGAACAGCTCTTTAGGTGCTGATGTGTTGATTTAATTCCTAAAGGAAACACCTTATCAGTGCTAAATGTTACCTACAAGCAAATAAACATGCACATGCCATTAGCTACCACCTACATGCAGTTTCATTTTTTAAGATAATACCTGTATCTCAGAAACAATTTTCCGCCTTTGATTTGTTTTTTTATTTTTTGGCTTATGAAATTGTCTCTTTGTCTTATGAAAAAAGAGGTTTTCTACAGTACATTTACCATTGTGATTGACAATTGTTTTTCATTGGCTGAAATGTTTAATGTCTGAAACATTTTAACTAGTTTAATGGCTTAAAACTAGTTTGTGACAGTGACATATTCCACATTGGAGAGTACAGAGTTACCAGTTGCAATATTTAGCATTTATTTATTTGCTCTTTTCTCGGTTTCAAACAAACATAAAATTATTGGCAGTGAGAAACAGGATTCTTTGATCATGCATAATATAGATGTACAGCATACAATTGACACCACCCACTCACTGGTTGGCATCAATAGAATTAGTTTAAAACCTAAAACCTGCTAAAGCAGATCTAACTAAACCTAACCTAACTACCTTAACCTAACTAAAGCAGATCACCCCAAGTAGTAATCAGTGATTTCAGCCCATCAGAAAGAACTTTTCAATGAGCTTTATATCACTTGTTATTCACTAGATTCATGTGCCTTTTAGATTGTCTCTACATAAACAATGGTAAAGCTTTAATTATTAGATCTTTTGTTCTTTAAGAATAAGTTTGATCAAATAAGCTAGCATTAAACTGGCATTTTGGCTTCATTTACTGTCACAGGTGGTCCAGGCAGTGGGAAAGGCACACAGTGTCTGAAGATCGCAGAGCGCTATGGCTTTGAATATGTGTCGGTGGGAGAGCTGCTCAGGAAGAAGATGATCCATAATGCCACCAGTAACAGGAAGTGGAGTCTGATCGCCAGGATTATCACCAATGGGGAACTGGCACCACAGGTATGTAGAATTATGTGTTAGAAAAAGGTAAATAATACATTGGATTTCTTTCACTTTTTTAAATATATGAAATTTTGTAAATGGCCAGTAGTTAGACACAGTGTTTTAACATGTATATGACACATAGAATACATACAACATATATGTATAGTCCTATTAAGCAGTATCTTGCTGCTCTAATGTTACTGTACCACACACATTTAAAACTGTGTGAACAAGCTTAAAGATTCTTGTTTAAAAGTACTACTATTTGTCACTTGCAGCAAAAGATGACTCATTCATGCTGTCACAAAATCGATGGTTCTCTGTGTGAACACAGTGCTTATATACAAACAAAAGCACACCATCTTATAATGTTGTGAGAAAGGTCCAGAAATAGCTTTTTGCTGATCTTGTTTCATACTTTAAGAATACAGTAGCTGTGACTGCGATAACAAGCTATGTTTGAATATTTTTTCCAGTATGTTCCTAGACTATTCCCCACCATTTTAATAATTTCCTTAATTTCCAATGCACTTACAGACTTACTTTCCTTCATGTTAACGTTCCACCCGAGAGCTGAGCGCAGAAACGTGGGGCTGGAAATGAGGGCAGTGTAGTTTGGGAAGGAGGTTTAAAAACGAGGCAAAAGATAAAACCCCCTGCTGGCTCTTGAATCCCCAAAGCACATCTAAACTGCTTTGTACATTTTAAAAAGAGGTCGTCTATCTGCAAAGATTATTGACTAGAGGATAAAATGACCAACTCAAGACATTTAATCCTTCACTGCATTAACGGCCCTATATACTTACTCCCAGGTCATGCCCAGCTTCCTGATACTGCCAGAGTAATAAAGCCACTTTCTACTAACGATTTTCCAGATTAGGGAGACAAAGAAGATCGTTTTTCAGACTGTAAATACTTCAAGGTAACATTCGGGTCAAGAAGTGTCAGTGTTGTGAAATATATCTGTACCAAAGGTGTATCCATTAAAGCTGTATTGGTTTAAAAATAAGCAAAAATGATTGATATTTGCTGTGAGTTTTAATTTCACATGCCAGTTTTACCTTATTTTACGTAGTAGTGTCTGTAAACAAAAAGAAGAAAGCTTGACTACTATATAAGGTGTGGGTACTGATAATGGTTTGTACTGCAGTTTGTTTTAGCAGATAGTATGGCAACAGTTATAAACTGCAGGTTTAAAAAGGGTCATGTTATGAGAAATACAATGTTCCCTGGTCCACAAAACAAAACATTCAATAAACGGTAAAAATGCCACCCTAGCAAAATGGTATATGTTCTTTCTTGTTCAAAAAGTAAATTTATTGACTGTTTATTGTCTATACAATTTTGTGTTAGTGTTTATAACAACTACCACAGGACTGCTGACTGAATCTCCAGAATGTTTTGATTGAGGACAGCTGTATTGTATTCAGTGCTCTCCTTGTACCTCTTTACATTCATTGTATCATCAGCTTGTGAAACAAACATGTAAAACAAGCACAACAGTGTTGTGTGGCATAGAGAAGTGCCCCCATGCATTATAAGCATGTCTTCTGTTTGGTGCCTGGCTCTGCCTGGATCCAGCTTGTGTTAAAAATGGTCAAAACTATTTTTTTGGTTGTACAAATTGCATCCTGAACTTAGGAGTTATTTTTAGCTCAGTCTTGTATTGTCTGTTGTAAAAAGATGCCATCCACATCATTAAATTTGTTTCACTTGAAGATTTTCTGCCTCTGGCGCATGGGAATTTTAAATATGCACTCCTCAATTACACTGAAAATCAACTAAAATGCAAAGATATTTGATGGTGTGAGAATATAACATTTATGTGTGTTTGTTGTTTTAATTTTAAATGCATAGGTTATGCTACACAATTTAAAAATGTATTTTTCACATAACGAAAATCAGTGAATACAGACAAGCACCATTCAGGAAATGTAAATTATGAGATGATTGTAAATTATGTTCTTTAGTTACTATATGACACCGCTGCAGATACTCAGCTTACAAGGAGACAATGGCTTACAGAAATACGGTTTATAATAGGGTGGGTGCCCACTCGACTACTATTGAAGCAAGTCTGACTTGTATGTGATAAGTATTTTATTAAATCTTTATGAAAAAAGTGCATGATTTAGACCTGAGTGTTTTTCTTCTTTTCCATTAGGAAACAACCATCACTGAAATCAAGCAGAAGATCATGAAGATTCCAGACGCCAGTGGTATAGTTATAGATGGTTTCCCTCGAGATGTGGGACAAGCTCTTTCTTTTGAGGACCAGGTGAGTGGATTTCATTACTGCAGTTGTTAAAACAAACACTGCTATTATTGCTCATAAGGTTAGGGGTTTGAGGAAACCCCTGACCTTCTGTCAGGGAAAACACGGAGATCCAAATGCGGTTTAGGCAGGTTTATTCAAAAGTCACTCAGGCTCAGTCACAAATTAATAAACAGGGCTGAGGGAATGAATCTGGCACAGACGCTGATGATGCTGGCAGCGGAATAACCAGGTGGGGGGGTGGTGTGTAGACTCTGAACCCGGAAGTAGGGCCACCAATTCAGGAGGCGGTGAAGGCAAGGTCTGGGCACAAAAAAAAACAAAAGAAAAAACAAAAACACAATGACAGACCTGGTCTTGACAAGAGCAAAACACGACAAGGAAACAGTCATAAACTGGGGGGTCAGGATTCTGGCATACACCAAGACAAACTGACACTAGACAGAAAACACGAGGGAGTTTTTTGTAAGGAGAAATAAGGAGAAACAGGTGCAGGTGATTAAGGCTAAACAAGGCAAACAAAGCTAACGAGAAAACAAGGGGGCGGGGTAGACGCAGACGTGGCATAGCTGTCAAAACAAAGCCCTGTGCTCAACCAACACAAAAACAATGACACAGAAAAACCTGGGAAGGTCAGACAGAGGTCCTGACACCTTCAGGGTTATTAAACTTTGATCATATCTAAAGATCATAATATCACAGAGATTTGTGGGCAGGCTCTTTTAACCTTTACCTAGCAACCTCTCAGAACACCATAGCAACACACTAGCAATCCCTCAGAAATATAGCCACTGCACAGCAATGGGCGTGACCATTTAGAACACCATAGCAACTGCATAACAACACCCTGGCAATGAGTAGAACTTTGTTTAATACAGTTGGTTTTATAGAAAATAGCAAGCGTTACATACTGTATATACTGTATAGATGTAAATGTGTATTAGAAACCACTGGTCATTATTGGGTCTATGAGTATTGGTTACTATAGACCTGCCACATCTGTCCAGACTGCAGCATGCAATTGAACGAATGGTCACAGAAGCATAAGTTAACAAGTGAACTATTTATGACCACATGTAGGGTTAGCAGTTCATGTTAGCAGCATGTTTAAAAGCAAGGCAGCACTGAAGATGTGATATAACGTCAGATTTGACATGGCTAATGGACCAGATGGTCAAGGTTGAGTGGGTAATTTTGTAAGTGGATAATACGGTTGTGAAGGCAGGGCTGATGTTACTGTGTTTACACTGCCAAAGTGTTCATCAGCTTTTAAGAAAGACTCAATGACAAGTTGGGAAAGGTGTAGGAATAAATGTTCTACAGGCTCAGCGGTTGACATTTGTATAGGGTGCGTCAATGGGCGTCCACCATCACAGATCACAGACTGGCCTACATCAATATCTCTGCCTTGACAAAACAGCAAGATGCTTTTGGCAACCTGTGATGGGAGAAGTTAGGTGGGCCGATTTTATACACTGTTGATTTGCACCCGCATGAGCGAAACTGGAAACAAATGTCAGAAATCAAACCAATACTTGAAGCTTTCTTCTTTGGAGTGTTTTGACAGGAAACTTTAGACAATTCTCATGTGGTATTTCAAGAGTTGAGATTCAAGTACCGTCCCTGACAGGTGTATATTATTGTCTTTAAGCCTGTCAAAAAAGAGCTAGCGTTAGCCGCACAGAGGAAATCTTTGACAGTAGTCCAATGGGTTGTGGGATAATGAACATTTATCTCCAAACGATAGTCTGTTTGCCTTCATGTTTCAACATGACTAATTAGCTGTCCCCCACAAGCCTTTACTGTTTCCAGTTTGACAGCAGCTTAGAAGAACAGGAGAACATTTATTGTTACATCTAACTCAAAGCCTGGCTGCCCGGTTACCCTCAGTTTCATCAGCTAACTGTCTTAAATTAACCTTTAAATTTTACATAAACATAAAATTGTTGGCCCTGATTTTGAAATGGTAACCAGCTGCAAATGTCACATACTGCAGATTCTTGCAAATGATTTGAACACAGAGTTCAGTCTGTATACACATGCAGATATATTTTGAGTGTGAATTAGATACGCCTCCGTCTCTCCGCAGCTGTCTGTTCCTCCCTCCGCTTCTTCCATGCCTTCCATTTCACACCAGTTATCTAAGAGGTGCTTTAATGTAGGCAGACAGCTGTGAGAAACACACTCGTGGCTGGAAAGCATTTAAAACACTGTGTTCTGAGCCACAGCAAGTGTATGTCGCTGTGTTATGTGGCGTTTGCCACATTAAAAAGTCTTCACGTTGCCGCCTTGTTAGGCTGCCACCTTCGTAATTAAACGGTCTGTCATAAATTATTTCTTACATAATGCATTATTTTTTGGTTTTTGGACCAGTTTGTTTGTTCAGTCTAACAAACAGTTGCCAATGTGTGTCATGTGTTAGGTAACCAAATATCAAAGAAAGTATCATATACAAACAAATGAAGCTAGGCTCAGAACTAAACACTTTTCATAAGTATTTTTGCTTTGTAGAGCCAGAGTATATAGCAAGCCCTATGTTTAAATTCATAAAAGCATCTGAGGAGCTAATAAAATCTGCCTTTTACTAGCCACTGTGCATGGTGGATGCATAAGTTAATTTTCTACCCTGTTTACATGATACAAGCTTCGATATGGCACGTCCCTGTATATGACAATGGCTCCGCTTCACTGTTATGATAATTAGTTTATTTCAGTCTGCTGGCTGTGGCAGTTTAATAGGGACCAAGTTTCAGGGGCAGCATCCCCTGTGTCCTTGTTCTCTGTTCCTCTGCCGTTCTGGGGGTGTCGGCACAAGCAGTCAGAGGATTTGTGAGTGAAGGCGTGCCAAAAGAAAAAAGTACAACTCACAAGCCTTCTGGAAGAGCACAGAGCAGTCTCACAACACAGCATCTGTGGATCAGCATTGGAACCTGTCTGATTTGTGTTCTTGTTCCAGAATAATCTCTGTGGTGTACAGGCCTGACATGGAAATCACTGTCAGTGAGTAATTGTCATGGATCATTTACCTATCACATTCAAGACTTACATGATCTGTTATAAATTGTTTCTTATTATAGATATTTATAGATATTAAAACATGATTTTTAGTGTTTTAAGAATTCTGTTTAACAGACAGTTGGCGACTGTCACGCAGGTATTTATCAGTGGTGGGCCGTCAGGGCCAGCAAAGCCTTCTCTGCTGGCCTAAACACTATCTGAATCACTGATTTACATTTTAATATATTTTCCCATGAATTTGTATTAAATGAATCCCATAATAATCTATTCTCTTCATTTCATAGCTTTTTTCTTGGTTGCGCTGCTTCCAGTAGTGTATAGTTATAATAGAGCATTTATCCAATCATATTTCAGCCAGAGGCTGACATCATGTGTTGCCAGGATGGAAGAAATCTGCCTCAACGCCTTCAGAACGAGCAGCGCTGGCGCCCACAGCTTAAGATAACCGGCAGTTAAATCGTCACACTAACCAATCAGATTTCGAGTTGCGGTCCCAGGGGCCATCTAGCGGGCGTACAATAACGTCAGCATTTTCGCGTCCTTTGATTGGATCAATTGAATTGAATTTGTAAGAGCTAGAAACTGCGGATTAATATAAG
>JBAJNP010000022.1:97972-151592 GCA_036877545.1 Yasuhikotakia modesta
TTATAATAGAGCATTTATCCAATCATATTTCAGCCAGAGGCTGACATCATGTGTTGCCAGGATCAAAGAAATCTGCCTCAAGGCCTTCAGAACGAGCAGCGCTGGCGCCACAACTTAAGATAACCGGGAGTTAAATCATCACACTAACCAATCAGATGTCGAGTTGCCGTCACCGGGGCCATTTTGCGGGCGTACAATAACGTCAGCATTTTCGCGTCCTTTGATTGGATAAATTGAATTGAATTTGTAAGAGCTAGAAACTACGGATTAATATAAGAATAATAATACACTCAGTACAACAGAGTGATCGCACTCTTCTGGAGGAAAGAAAGGAGGATTTATTTTGTGTACAAATAATTTGTAGGCTAATTTGGTGAGTTTAATGGATTTATTTAGTAAGCAAGTAATATTTGTAAATATTTGTAAAATGTAAATTTTGTGAATATCACTTTTTTCAATAGTAAACCTTTGTCAACAAAGTACTTTTGATTCTTCAAAACAATTTGTCATTTCTTTTGTAAAAAGAAAAAGAGTTTGCCTTCATTTCAAATCCCTTTCAAACGGATAAATATATCTGTATATTTTTGCTGCGTCCAATTTTGTAGTGTCTTTTTTTTAATAAAGTAAAATTCGACTGTTATTACTTAAGGTGTAAAATACAGTATATTTTACTTTGCAATTTAACAGTTGATGTGTTTTTATTGCCATTGCCATTGGTATTATGAGGTAAATTATGTAAGGTGGCACCACCGAAGGCCTAGGTGTGAAATGCACGGCCCGCCACTGGTCTAAACCCATTCTCACCTAAGCATTACTTGCTTGGTGCAAAATAATCTGGTAAACCAACTGAATTTATAAAACTAACAAATATTCTGACACAGAGAATATTAAATCTGTGATTTAATAGCCAACAATAAAATCTAGTGCCACACAAAATACCTTAATGAATAAGAGGCATCAATGAAGTATTTTAAGAACATTTCCTGGAGTAACGCTTCAGTCTAAACATTTTAGTCATGATCTTGGCATAGTAGGCCCCTGTTATTTTTAAAGTAGAATGATAAGACCAAAGATTTGGTTGGTGACGTTCTTGATGTTTGTCACACCCCTGTGAACTGTGTGACAGTTCTCCCATGTCTATGTCCTTATTTGGTGTTTCTGTTCTTGTTAGGTTTAATATTCATCATCTGTCTGTGTTTGATTAGTTTGCCCTATAAGTTGGTTCCTGTTTAGTCTTCTTTCTCTGTCTTTGTGTTTTATCGTAATGCTGGGTCTGTTGGTTCCTTGTAGTGTTTATGTATTATCTCTATTAAACATGTTTGTTTGGTTTTAACATTGTTTTGCTCTTGCTCCTGAAACCCATGTGTGACAATGTGAAGAAAGCACAACTCGTAAAAACACTTATGACGGCCATGTTAAGTAAGCCTTTTTCTCAGGCTCCTGCACAGTGTAGTGGTTCGGTGACTTTGACCATGAGCCAAAACAGTTTATTTTAAGTGCATTTTACTGAAATTTCAGTTCTAATAAAAGATGATTGATACAGTAGTTTGTTTTAACAAAAAATGCTTAAAGCTCCCACAACAATCAAATTAAAATGTGACAGAAAATGGAGCTAATAAAATATATTGTTTTTAATTAGATTGTAGAAATAAAATATTCTCTTTTTATTCCTAAAGTACCAGAGCAAGGACCACCATATGACACGTCTCTCTCCAATCTTGCATTTTTATTTACCAAACACATCTAAAGCTTTAGTATGTTTCTGTAGAAGTATGAGGAAGGTTCTGTACACTTTTATTTAAATAAATCAATTAATTAAAAAGCCTGCTAAGCTCAGGTGCAGTTTTGAATTACATTTTTATTTCTACAGAACAACAGTTTTCTAGTGGAAAATGTGAATACAGGGATTTATTTACTTATATAGGATACAGTGTATATATAAAATACAATAGTAATCATTCAAAAATTAGGGAAACCAATGGAACAAACAGCAACCTGGAACCTGGAAAAGGTGAAGTGACATATTTTGAAGAAAGCTTTTTCACCGTGCAAAAATATTTAAATAACACTGTGTTGACAGGAATGTTAAGAGCATAGTGTGAGATTTTATTCTTCTAAATCCTTTACCATGCCCCCTTAAATATGACTTGATATTTTTTAGCAAGTTCCTTCATAACCACAACATTCACCTCATATTCATCATGTTTTAATACAACCAAATATTCTTCGTCTACATGTTTGCACTAATGTTTGGTAACAAATTAAATTATTTAAATGATTTAAGTTAAATGATTTAATTGAAACATTTGAACTATATTTCAAAAAATAAATTATATTTCACATTATACTTTCTTAAATAATGCAATGATGTTCAACCCTTTTATCTTTATCCTCAAAAGCATTTTAGGGTCACTTTATGTCACTGACACTCCCAACAGTTATATTGGTTTCACAATCTTATCCCCTGTGATCAGATCAGAGAGGATGTTTATATGACCAGCTGTGGGGTTGCCTCTTGGTCTCCCTTGATGCAATTTCTGCAAACTCCTTCTCAGCAATCTAAAGATAAACATATGCATACAAAACAAGCTCAGAGAACTTATTGTACCATTGCAGAGACCTTTCACTGACCTTAAATTATGCAGAAAGTACCCAAAAAGCTTTAAAAACTACTGCTAACTGCTCACTCACTGCTGCCATCTAGTGGTTGTGATTGTGGTGAGGGGGCTGGGGGCTGTTCCTATAGTCAATCCAAACCTTCATAAAATAAGCATTAAGCGAATGTTTGGACTTTAAAACCACCAACATTCCTTTAACAGCTAACACCTTTAACAGCTGATTCACTATCCATCTTCAAGAAAAGACTAAAACTCACCTCTTTAGACAATACCTCCCCAATTAAATGCAACTACTACTAACACTTCTCTCTTTTTCCTTCTCTTTTCATCTATACCTCTCTCTACTGTCTCTATAAAAAAAGGGTGGGGTGGGACAACTGCACTTGTTTACTTATGCTATACTAGTCTAGGGAAAATGGTACTATGCTCATAAGACTGTTGTTGTTCTTTTTCAGTTGGTGCACTGTTTCTATTGTTCCTTCAATTGTACGTCGCTTTGGATAAAAGTGTCAGCTAAATGCATAAATGTAAATGTTAACCAACAAGTTCTTTAAATATTATTGCTGTAGCTGTATAGGAAGAAGGCATGTGTTTTTTTATACTTTATGTTTGGCAATAACTACTCATTATGAACAACTTATTTAACCACTTTACTGAAAAAATATAAGTTGTGCTTGTATAAAATATTTTATAAGGACCTATATAAAAACCTTATAAAATATAAGGTTTAGGGGTGGGATTAGGGAAAATGGAGAGAAAATGTAGCCCAGCATAAAGCCCAGCATAAAGATAGCCCAGCATAAAGATAATAGCCCAGCATAAAAATAATTATGGGAAGTCTATGGGGAGTCTGTGTAAACCACATATGCAAGTGAGCGTGTGAGTGTGTTCATGTGTTCTCAACAACGGCTGTTGGCCTTGGGCAATCATAGCAAGAGCTTCATCCTAGACAGTCTAATGCTTGACTGAAATGGAAGCCCGCCGGTTACACACAGCACTTCAATTCTTTATTTATTAAGTTTTGTGCTACATCTGATCTCCTGTTCAAGAATTAATTACTTAATTAGCATAGTGAATTAGCAAACGATTATGATGAATGGAAAAGTTTCACCGACACCCGGCACAGTTTGTGCGCGTATACACACACACACACACACACTAGCTGGGTGGCTTGCAGGCGTGTTGGCAGTAAATTAGAGGGGCTGTAATAAAATAGAACATTTTAACAAACAGCCAATCTGAAGTGCATGTGATATTGTACCCTCCGTATGAGATGTAATAAAATCTCAGTGCTAATTTATTAGCCAAGTTGAACTAGTGTTAGTGAATTAATTCTTTCCCCCAGACCTTGAAGCACTCAACCCATCCATGTATTACTATTCTGGTGTTCAATAGCTAAGGATTTTTTTCTTTTTAGCAGATTAGCATTTACATTAGCATTTATACACACTGGTCTAAAAACTATGTGTATATGTAATGACAACAGCTGTCACCACAACAGTTCATCACAGATGTCAATTTGTCAATTGAGGTAGCAAGACGCACAATAGCCACATCCATGTGATCAGCCCCCATGACTAAACATACAGCTTAGATATTAGACACTTCAAGTTTATTCCTTAAATGTATCTGTTGAGATATAAAAAATCCCTTTGCAATTTAGCATCTTTAATATCTATCTACTAACCATGTGCTCCCTCTGCTTCCTGTTTCCTGCTTTCTGTTTGGTCACTTTCTTCTAGGACTATTTAAGCCACACACTTACCTGTACTTATTGCAAAGTATAGCCAGCCTCGACTGCATACCAATCGTTTATTCTGGAGTTGTTTATTGTGTTTGACCTTGCCTGTTATCGTTTTCTCGTTCTTTGGATTTGCCTTGTTGGATTTGTTTGCTGTTCTGTGTTTGACCGTTGCCTGTCCTGTTTTCTGTTTATCTGCCTGCCAGGATCGGTATCGTTGCTGCCTGCCCTGACTACTGCCTGTTTACCAACACAGTATGTCTTTGCACCAATGCTCCTAAGAGAAGTCAGACCCCTTGTTTTAATTTGATACTCACCATACTCCACCTGAGCCTATGCAAATTGATGTCACAGGGGTATCAGATAAGGAGAGGAGACATCGCAGGCGAGATGATCTATGTTTTTACTGTGGAGATCCGGATCACTGCTGCTACATCTGCCCGAACAAACATGGTAGAGCTGCAACTGGGGTGAGTGTCCCTTCTGCCATATACACTAAGCAATCATTCCAGTTAAATGTACAGATCTCATACTCCGCCATTGTGTTTGAATCCTCAGCACTAATTGACTCGGGGATAGCCTTGAGTATCATGCATCAAGCTCTGGTATCTAAGTACAACATTCCCATGGTTCCATGTTACTCTCCAATTTAGGTTCATGCAGTTAATGAGGCCCCTCTAAGTGCAGGCATTACAAAGCAGACTCAACATATAACTATGAAAGTTGGCCTGTTTCACAAAGAAACCATATCCTTACATGTACTCAACTCTTCCCGATAGCAAATCATCCTGGGGCATCTGTGGCTCACTTCCCATAACCCAGTCCTGTCCTGGCCTGATGATGAATGTGCGTTCTTTTGTGACACCTGTATAAACATTGTTTTCTGGCATTACCACCTAAACCATGTCTCACTACCAGCCTATCAATTTCTGAGACTACCATTACCTCTTGCATTACCAGTTGTTATGCTGCTTTTCAGGAGGTGTTCAGTAAGGTGTAGGCTGCCCAGCTGCCATCTCACAGACCCTGGGACTGTGCCATAGATCTGCTACCCAACGAAATGCCTCCCTGTAGTAAAGTGTACCCACTGTCTCGTCTGGAAAGCCAGGCCATGGAGGAATACATCGAGGAGGCACTAAACTCCGGATTCATATGTCCCTCCACTTCACAGGCGGCAGCAGGATTCATCTTTGTAGAGAAGAAAGTTGGTGGACTGAGGCCCTGTATCAACTACCGAGGTCTAAACAACTGTCAAGTCTTCAGGAACTATGGTATCCCAAAGGACATTGTATCAGATTGGGGAACAAAATTTGCGCCACAAGTGTGGAAAGTCTTCTGTCGACAGCTGGACATAAGTCTAACATCTGGTTACCACCCGCAATCCAAGCAGTAAATAGGAAGCTACCTGCGTAGCTATTGCAGCATCTGTGGGTGGAATTCTTACCATAGACTGCGTATGCTCAAAATTCTCTGACCCACTCCTCCTCAGGCCAACCCCTTTCCAGTGCGTCTTGGGCTAGCAACCCTCCATGTTCCCATTGTCAGGAGAGTCATCCACCATCCTGGTGGTTGATGACTGGATCAAGAGGAGCAAGAGGGCATGGGACAGCGTATACGTTCATCTTCAACTTGCCATTAGGAATCAAGAATTTCATGCAAACCAGAGGTGTTGTCCCCATCCCAAGATTTAACCTGGTCAAAGGGTCTGGCTCACTAAGGATTTGAAGTTGGGACTGGCCTGCAGGAAGCTCAGCCCAAGGTATGTTGGCCCTTTTAAAACTGTTTGACAAATTAATGAGGTCCTGCACTCCTGCCTTGTGCTTCCTCTGCTTCTTGTTTCCTGCTTCCTGTTTGGTCACTTCCTGTCTAGGACTACTTAAGCCACACACTTACCTGTACTCGTTACCTGTAGGCATGTAACCTGGTACGCAGCCTCAACTGCATATCAAGCATGTTTTTCTGGAGTTGTTTGTGTTTGACCTTGCCTTTTATCATTCTTGTTTTTTTGGATTTGCCTTGTTGGATTTGTTTGCTGTTCTGTGTTTGACCGTTGCCTGCTCTGTTTTCTGTTTGTCTGCTGCCTGCTCTGATCCCTGCCTGGTTATCCAAAACCCATTTAATCCTGGCCAACTACTTTAAAGTGCCAAAACCATTTATTGTTTACACATAATCTGCACAGTCAGACTTTCAGTTAAAGTAGTATTTTTGACATTCTTAAAGAATATTCTTACAGTATTCTTTCATGGTAAGATATCTTTTAATCACAAGGCAGATTGTAATCATGGTCTGAACCTGATTTAATAAAACCTTTCACACCCCCTTGCCTCTCTCTCTGATGCAGACTTCAGAAAGAAGTTCTGAGACTTGTCTTGGTGTGTTGTGAGCACATGGCTCTCAGTATCTTATTGCTGCCATGTTTTCATTGTCTTACTGTGTTGTTTTATGTTGAAGTATGGAGTGTGGATTCCAACACATCCAGGTTGGCTTTGTTCTTCATGTGGTTGAAGTCCTGACCTGTTATGCTCAAGTTTCATGTTCATGTTTTGACATACCCATGTTCTCTGTCTCTTGTGTTATTTGGGTAAGCATATAGTCTTTGTTTGGATTCAGTTTCTCATGTCTTTTTTTTAAATGTCTTAAACATTACAACACTCTTGTTCTATGTTAGTTATTCCATCATTTGTTTTCTTTCCTGTTCCTTCACCTGCCTTTTTGCATTACCCCTCCTAGTTACTTTCCTGTTTAATGTGTTTGCTATTGTTTGCCAGTTCATTGTCTACTGTCTGCAGAGTTTCTATTGCGGTATTCTGTCTATTTATATCCAAAATGTCTATTTGGATCAAGTCTTATTGAGGTATTCTGTTTATTTTTTTATTTTGTATTTAAATAGTTTTGATGTTTTTCCCCACTGGAATGTTTTCCCCCGTAGGCTGTGATCTAGTCTCTTGTTTTTTGTGCACAGTTTTGTGTTGTTACTTTGTTAAATAAACAATTCCTGTCCCATTGCTGTTTTGTGACTGAGCTTTAGCTATAATCCTAACATAAACATAAACATATAATCCTTTTCATACCATATACTATGCAAACCCCTGTTGACATAGCTACTCTGCATATAACCATATATTACTGTTGTCTAGTAACTGTAAGGCGCAGTATAGCAGTTGTTCTATATTGTGAATATTGTGCGTAACAACGCCCTCTAGTAGTGATTATATTCACAGTACAGTACTTTCATACCTTATTGTTTAATTGTACCATTGTCATTATGTTAAGTACTGTATGTAGGTAATATATTATAGAAAAAGATGGAAGGTATTTAAAAACATTAAATAGGCTTCAGTATAGTATATAACATTTTCCATGTACTAAACATGATGTCTGATTTTGTCTTTTTTCACCAAAAACAAATAAATAAATGAAAAAGGAAATTGTTAAAAAATAAATTTAATAGAATTCTTGTTATTTCAAGGTCTGTGCAGGTAGTAAAGTTTAGTCATGCAGCTCACAGTTGTAACACGAGTAATGGAAAGTTTCCCACTGGCTTCCTGGCAGGCCAATCAAATGCCTCCAACATGTTCACGACTGTGTTCCACCTCCAATCCGCTGGTCCTCTCAGCAACCAACACCACAGACAGCCCTTCGTTTAACAGGAGAGTGTGGCATCACTATAAAAATGTAGCTTTATTTTGAAAGTATAGATATTGTAACAACAGGAGACCATTTGCAGATTTCTTCAGTCTAAAGTTGTTTGGCAGACAGCCAAGGTTAACAGCTCTGAAATATTAACCAGCCATAGCAATAGAAAAATCTCACTAAGAGCAATCTGCTTGCCATCATGCCGTGCTGTAAATAGGTTGTCTGTCTGCCTTTCATTTGAAACTCATATATTTTTGTAAACTGTGTTTTCAGTGCCAAATTGGAAATGTATTGCCTCTCTTTATATATCTGCCCTCCTCTGTTTGTGAAGACAGGAAGCTGCTGAGGATATAACATTCTTTGCCTGTCAGGAATGTCGCAGCTGGACACTGTGGCATTCTGGGATAAATTGGAAAAACATTGGTCTAATTAAGTGACTTATTGTAGTTAATTCACTATGTAGGTAACTTAGTTTAGTTAACATACTTACAAAACATACTGACAAATACACAAAAAACATGATATTTAAATTGTTATAAGTGCAATGTATTTATTGCATTTATGATATATTTTGAAACATATGACTAATAATATGTAATAATTACTATTATTAATAATCCAACAATATTATAATTTACACAAAACAAATAACATACCAAGTGTCACTACTCGACAGAAATAACATTAAGGTGATGTTTGTTTGATTACTGCCACTTTTAGAAGTACTAAAGTAGGTTAGTAGCATCGCTGATGGCAGTTTTGCATACGTGTGTTTATAAAAGAAGAAATAGCTTTGGAACATATGCCCTACTTTATTGTACTATATCAGGTATCAGTAAAGTATGTAAAGTTTTATTTTGTGACTTTATTTTAGCATTTTATATGATAATAGTTTGTTTTATGCTTTCTCTTTCCCTGTGGGAGAGAGCAAATATTTTAAGCCCTCCAGTGTATTTCTGCTTTTGAGACAGGCAAGTAAAACGTTCAGCCAGACTTCTGTGTTTGTTTTACGAAAAGCGCTCTCACCACCCGCTGATGCTGAAAGCTCTGTGTGGAGGTGAATATGAGAATCTCAGTGTGTGTGTATGTGAGACACCGGGTAGTGTTTCCACAGATCACAGTTGTTTTTGGACTTGGGTCGATGTAGGTCTTGTGATCAGAAAGACACAGATGTCCAGAATGGGTGGAGTTACACTGTGAATGGAAAACTGTGATTGGATCAGGCATATCATGGTTTATGATTGAGCAAACTGTTGAACAAACTTTTCTCCTGTCTTAAAGTTTAAGTTTTTCCCCTAAAGAAATGATTATTTTCTTATGGGGTAAAATAATAGTAACAAAAATATTTCATCTTATTATTATTGAATATGAAAAATATTTAAGTGATATACATTTATATTAGGCTGGAGATATCAGTTGCCTAAAAAAGCTGCTTTCGGCATGCCAGCATGTTGACATTACATGACCAGAGGGATGTTTTTTGTAGTTTTGGCTACACAACCACTCATTTGTTAACACTCATTTTCACTTGTGTCAAATGAATGCATGTAATTTTATACAGGATATAAAATAAATTGTACAGATTAGGTCCAGTGTGAGATATTTATTGCAATGTCCTTATTGTTACACAGTGGGTCATCATGTTATGGATAACAGACAACATTGCATATTTTCTTGTGCTCCCAGAAAAGAGAGTATTGCACAACTGAAAAACAATCCCTGATATTGACACAGCACCACTCAGTTGCAATCTAAACAACAGGGCATGTTTGCTGCTATAAATCCAGTCTATTGATTGTAGGTACAAAGTGATGCATGGAAGAAAAACATTGTCTAAAAGCAGAAGAGAATGACTAAAAGTGAGGATGATTTTCCTCTCTATCCACAAAAGGTAAATAAACGAGGCCATGGTGAACAGAGGCCCCTCCAAGTCTTTGTGTGGCCCTGAGGTTTTACAAGCTTAATTCTGTTGCATATATTGCCAACATAAATATGGACTCGCACCATAGGAGGCCCTACTGAGTATCGTTAAGGCTGGCCGGAGCTGGAGCAAGCGCGGATGCTCAGGTTTTACTGCGGCTCGTTTGAATTTCTCTCAGCCATGCCACTCTGTTTGTGGAGAAAAGAGGATCTGTAGCATCAGTGACCTGGGTTAGAAATACACAACAGCATTGATGCTACATCTGTTTAAGAATGAGAGCAGTTCTGGGTTTATGGATGTATGGTCTTTGGTGGGCTTTTGATGGGTTTGGTTTGAAAAAGCTTGATAATAGGCTGCATCTACAGAAAAAGTAGATTTTAAATTCTGTCTTTATATTGTCTTCAGTGAATTTATGTATCCATACCTATAATAGATGTAGACAGATGAAGTTGTTGGTGTTTATTTATTTGAAGATACATTAAGAAATTAATTCGTTTTTTTTGTGTTTTCATATTATATCTTAAATCTGCCCGGTAACTATAAGGTACTCTTAATCTTTCAACATTGTTTGGACTATGTTTGGGATGTAAAATATGACCAGCCGCTGTATTTGAGTGATGCTAAAGGATCAGTTATGCTAATGATTACAAGCTGCTAAACGTTTAGTCTGAAGAAATGGATAAAACAAGAACATTCTATTATGGAGATCCATGCCTCAACCGAACAAAACAAAGCATAGCTAGTGCGATTTGGCTCAGAGAATCTCATTTGTGGAAACATGGGCATTTACAACAATATTTATCTTTTTTCTCATGCACAGTAATGACTTTGGCAGAATGAATGAGACAGTTGCTTTCTTGCCTTCAGGTGAAGAACCGGAGAACATAGTGCCTGGCCTACAGCCAGCTCATGACAACATGGAAGTAAAGCTCCTCCGTTCCCCAAGCCGACATATCACTGCACGAGAACAATTGAGCATTAGCATAATTAGCTAGCATATTGTTAATTTTTTGCAGTTGTTGATGTTCCACAGCAACTAAACAAATTTAATTTCAGGGTGAGCTAACAGACTGCCTGAGCTATGGGAAACCTTGGGGGTGAGGAAAACTTTGAGAAGAATTCGTCCTCCATGGCATTAACTCTTTTTGCCTGATAGTGCTTGCTAATTATGGCACTTCCTGAGAATGAAAGTAATAGGCTGGTGTCAGTGCCTGAAGCTTAT
This sequence comes from Yasuhikotakia modesta, assembly GCA_036877545.1. Taxonomy (NCBI): domain Eukaryota; kingdom Metazoa; phylum Chordata; class Actinopteri; order Cypriniformes; family Botiidae; genus Yasuhikotakia; species Yasuhikotakia modesta. Next base: position 109,111 of record JBAJNP010000022.1, read on the forward strand.
CAAGAAACATGCAGGCAGCCATAACTGGATGTTGCCTTTTTGTCACCATGTTCCCTTGAGAGAGCAGAAGAAACAGTTTAAAACAAAAACTAGAAACAAAAAGAGATACAGACAGTAAAGCAAGGGAGATAAACACTGAGCGAATCAAAGCCTGCATCCAATCCCAAATTAACACGTCAGTTTCAGATATAATTAACCTTTTGATTCAGGACGCTCTGTCTTGTAAACAAGTGTGCCAATTAGCTAGCTGTTTTTGCTGTCAGCTGATAATGACGATTCTTCTTACTGTGGCATGACCTTCACTAATCTAGGCAGATGCAGATATGCGACTCGGCCTTCTCCTATTTAACAGTCTGCTTTTGCCTCTTTGAAAGCTTCAAATACCGGAGGTATTCTAGAGCAGGGGGTCTCTTATAAATGTGACACCAAGGATGCCTTGATTCTGGAATGCTTTACATGTAACTATTTCCTTCTGTCTTATTTGTGGAAAAGGCAGGGGTCTGCTGGCCCGTCTTTCTTTTTGCATTGGCTTCACTAGGCCCATTAAGGCAACATGGCAAAAGCAGATGCTTTCTTAATCGTATGGCACAACAGCCAGTCAGAGAAGCTTGAAGATACCATTTATTCTGTTTAACACTTTCCTTTGAACATGTGAGCATTATTGTCTTGTTATTCTTGTTAGGAATACTAATGCAGTCCTCCATCTGTTAATGAAAGCACTATGCCGTCATTCTTTGTAAAGAAAAAGTAAATTTAGTAGAAAGTTACACCAATGGAGAAAACAAAAACACAGCACAGATTTGCAAAGTTAATGAGGCAGTACGCACACACATACAGGTTTGTTACACTATATTACTGAGGAAATTTGTTTATTTTTCATATCAGACTAATGAAATTTTCCATTCTCTAAACTAAACCATACATAAACCTGTTGCCATTATTAGACTTTTTTCCAAAACATGGTTTGGTTGATTTATAAATCTTTTTATGTTTTACTTTTATGTTTCACTATATTTGTGAGCATATTTAAAAAATGGCTTTATAATATATATTATAAAACAATTCGTACCATGGTATTAGTACAGCAACATTTTCTGTGCAGCAACAGTTATAGAATAATTAGTATTATCTACTATTAAGAATATATATATATATATATATACACACATATAATAGTATAATAGTTCCTACTTTTAAAGCAAAATGCTGTACCTACAAAACAGTGTACAGACAGTACAGGTTGTCAACATGTTGTTTGAATCACAGTGTTTAATCGTTTCAAATTGGCTTAGCATTGGTGCTTCATTTTGAGCTGTACTTTAACACTGACAAATTGCATATTTTATGTATGTTTTCCATAAACTTCAAAGATGAAAAATTAAAACTTAAAAATAACATTTGCAGAACAAGTGATATATTTTGCGCTATAACTAAAATAATTTAAATGTATCTAAATAATACTTTTTAAATTTACTATAACTTTGATTATAATTGCAAGTGAAAACACTGAATCCATTGTAGATACAGAGAGTAAAACTCTCAAGTTTTCAAACCTACCAGCATGAGCAATACATCAACAAATGCTTTGGGTGACAAGTTGCAATTAACCGTGAAGACAGTAGACATTTGTACGCATTTCATATCTCATTAAATATAGTTATTTATTTTACATGGAAGTGTGTTTCGCTGAGGAAACTGAAGCTATTTAAATTGGTGTAAAAACCTAAAGCTTAACGATATGTCAGATGTACCAGGACTTTGTACCAGGTAATGAATCACATGTCTGGGTGTCTCACATGTCTAGAAACATGTCTAGAAACATTACACAATGTCTCATGTCATTTTTTTCATAATAAACAAATCTTTTTGTTTCAACATCTCAGATAATTTCATCCAATAAGAGATGCCTAACCCTCTAGAGGTTCACCCTCTCAAAGTTGTCAAAGCAAGTTAGCTGCACATTTTCAGCTGTTGCTTTCCATTTTTGTGTCCCAAATACTTTAAATAATAAATTAATTAACTATGGATGGTTTGGGAACATTTTTTTTTGGTATTGCTGCCAACATAGTAAACATTTGGTTTAGCATTAAGGACTACTGCTATTACTATACAATAATGATATAATCATATCAATGAAAATGTATCTCCTAGTGTTCCATTGACTATATTTTCTTCATATAAACCCTTATAAAGGTGTCTAATTCCCACTCAGACCCATTAAGACATTAAATAAGTTGAATCCTATTTTAAAACGAGGCCTTGAGTGGTGAGCATCCGAAGGAATTACAGCATTGCCTTTTGCAACTGAATATGCTTGAGACCCAATATAAGCTCAACAGGCCTCTACGGCACAGATCAGTGATGGATGTAAATATTCCCTAGAGAACCTTTAACTGAATAAAGGAAGGCCTGAAAACTTACATTGATGTCTGTAGAGACTGAACTGTGTCACTAACGTGTCAGCTTGAGGTCTGAGCACTGTTAAAGAAAAGCAGAAATGGTCTTATGGAATGTGAGAATCAATGAAGACCAACGTGAAATAAATGTATAGTAAATGTCAGCCATGTCAAACGCTGCTGCAGTTACAGTCTTGCCCCGCTCTGTGTGACGCCCATATAAAAATCAGTTCTTCTGGCTAAAGAGCATTCCACAACCTCTGGACAGCAAGTGTAAAAATCTTGGAATCATAGTTTTTCCACATCCTCTGCTTTCCATCCAAAGAGCAGCCCAAACCAATACCACAAAATGAGATGTGATTAATCACCACTCTGCCACAATCATTTCATCTCATCTCTGTGATTCCATTTTTAGATTGTGTCATTAAACATGGCTCCAACAGGTCTATAAAGACTTGCCAGAAAAGGTCACTTGACTGGGCCTTCACCTAACCTAAAGTGTGCCTTATCCAACAAATCCGTATACTTTTGTGTGTGTACAAGCAACCACAAATACAAAGCTTTAAAATCTCAAAACCACTGCTGACTTTACCAGTTTGCCATGACAGAAAAGCTTAACAGGTGAAAACAAGGAAGGAAACCAAGGAATTGCTGTATGATATAGGAAACCATATTGCAATAGTTTACAGCAAATTTCCTCAGTCTATCTCATGAGCTAACTGAATAAATATCTTAAAAAGAGATGTAATTCTATGTGTAACTTTAAAATATCCTACAGTGGAGTGTTTGCTTTGGCTGTGTTCTCTGTCTCTATTATGCAAGACCATCACACCACTTCAAAGCATTGTGGCCTTTATAGATCTTGTATTCTTGAACCTTGAACCAGATGTTTATCTGCCATTCTAAAATGTTGAAACCATATAGCCCCAGGCCAGACATTTGGTTAACTCTGTTTTAGACCATCCCTGTTGCACATGCACTCCTTATCCATGAGTTCAGAATGACTGCAGTCATTTTTACAGGCTTCTGCTTATGAAAAAACAGTAAATGTTTCTCTCTTCCATAAAAGGTTTGAAAAAATCAAAACATTTTCACTGTTTGAACTCCATCTTTATTCAAATGTGCCAAAGGTCAAAGGTCATTGTTAAAAGTATCAGGATGTGGCATGGCCCTAACTAGAAGCTAGTTTCTAGAGTGAGCGCCCCTTACCGGGGGTGGAGCAAAGAGGACCGTGCTGTTTCTTTTCTCCGGTGTGCCCAGCAAGCGGTCTCATTTTGCACTGGTGAGTTATTGCGCTGCAACTTCGTCCTCACTATCTTTACAGTGTTTATAAACACTGGCTGGGCAAAATGTCAAGGATGTTAAGCATCACAGAGGGGTAGAAAAATGGTTGAAAATGGTTGGTTTGGATGGGTTCACTCAAGGGGTTCCAGGGGTCCAACAGTGACCCTTTCCACCTTGATATGCTAAATTATTAGACTTCTTCAGTGACCTAGCATGCTGTCTTCATCACAGTTTTTTTGCAATTGATTACAGATCTTTACTGCAGTAAAACATGGGCAACTTGGGTGATGGGTAATTTTATGATTGACTGAGTCTAGAGGCAGGTACTTATTTTTATTCCCTTATTATTTTTCTTCCTCAGAATATGAAGGGATGATAGAGACATCACACGTTGGGTTTGACACCCTTCCATTTCCCTGAAGTGCGCACACTCATACGGGCAGAAAAAAATTAGACTAATTTATAGAAAGCACTAATACGATTACTTCAAGTGTGTCAGAACCTTAATAAGTGTGGAAATTGCCCTGTCAAATAAGACCTAAGAGGGGGTCAATTACATGATTACAAGGGAAAATCTTCTATATTGTTTCTTTACATAAAGTAATCTTCTCGATTACCGGAGACGTAGACAACTTCATTGCAATTCTGAAAAGTAGAGAAAATTGGAATGACAGTGACAACTTTATTTTTGTCAATTAGGATAATACGAAGCTTTGGAGGATGGGCTAAGCTCATATGTTCCTGTAGATAGCCCATTCCATAATTTCATCACAACAGTTAGCCTTCTGGAGTAGTTGTAACCCATTTTTTTCTGCTTCTGCTTGTTCTTTAAGAACATAATTTTCTACTGATTAGTTTCTTGGAAGTTGTAGATGTTTAGCATAGGATTACACCATATAAATGGTATTATGTGTCTCTGTGTGTATGTGAATGATGGTGTGTACTTTGAGAAGGCCTGATGGTCATGGAGTTAGTCGGGACTGAAGGAAGCTCTGTGAACCACTAGATGGAGTCAAACCCTAGTTAAGAACCGGGAGGTGGACATTACCAGTGTTGTGCAGCACAGAGCTGATATTTGTGTGACTGAAAAACTGAGGGTGCAGCCTTAAGTGTTTGAACCAGACTTACCCTTTATTAACCTGTTCACTGCACCATGCTCAATGAAATCAATATATAATAATTAGCAATTTAAGCATGTCACGTAAACCATATTGTGCATTCTTTGTTTATTAAAACATACACAGAGCACAAGAAATGAAAACTGATGCAATAAAAATAATTTTTTATAAAATATGTATCATACATTTTTGTTAAATATTGCTACAAATAAAACAGTTCAGCAATTCTTCAGCTTTTGTAAAAACAAAAAACTTTACATAATTTAAACTAAAATAATCATTGAAGAAAAGAGGAATAGATGTCTTGGGTAAACATGGCTTGTCATGTACGTTTCTGAAGACAGGAGACAAAAAGAAGAATGAAAGATTCTACTGTATGTAAAGACAGAGTACATGCTTGAATGCTTCCTATGATAACATTGATAGCATGTGCCATGCCCTAATGGAATGAAAATTACAGCTGATATGGTGATGGTAGAAAAGTGACATGCTATTCTGTTCTTCTTGGCCTGGTCTTACAACCTCTATGCACACTGCCAGGAAAAGCACTGCTTCAAAAGACGCAATTACATCTTTTAAATACAGCCTTTTTCTATGACCATGATAAATTACAGATCATTTGTGGCATTGGAATAAAAACAACAGCAAATTGTTGTTCCTTCATTTTTCTTAATAATGTTACTCTAAGGAGTACAGACTCCAGTAAGCCGCATCTTTACACAAGTCACATTATTTCTTACTTAAAGACAAAACTTCCTCACCACAGAATGCACACTGAATCTCAGTCAACAGATGTTTGACACAGGAAAAACAGCTAAAATTACACAGCTTTTGATATAGCGCTTTTGCACAGATCGCGCCATTTAGCTGTTTTGACAGGTAATTGAGTTTAGCCTCTGACAAAATGAAACGTGTGTGTTTTCATAAATAATGCATAGATTAAGATGTTCACATTTGCACCAGCATGAATATTCATCAGTAAACAGGTTTGCGGTAAACAACAGACAACACTTGCTGATGTATATGAATTGTTTTCTCTGTGTTACAAGATACAATCAAGTTCTGGGAGTTTCAGCAACCTAGTTAAGTTCTCTGGTAGACTATGACTATCCTCTAATCAAGATATCACCAATGTTAATATAATTTCATTGCCTAACATTAGGACAACTGCAGTTCAACTATTTTAAAATGTTACCGTAAAACATAAAAATTGTATCTGGTTTTCTCATATCTGTAGTTCTCCTATTTAGTCACACATTTATTCTATTCTTAGGTCAAGACACAGATCCTGGGTTTGTCATGTGTAGGTTTTGTCATTGGCTAGTGTTATTAACATGACCCAAAAGCCCTGAGATTGTAAGGCTTTAGACAGCCGAGCTGATTAAAAACTTGCCTTTGAACATTAATTTAGCCAACATTTCTTGAGGGACACAATTGTTTAATTTGAGTTTTTTCCTCTTCACCCCATAACCCTTAGAAACATAGAAAGATTTGAGCCTCATTCTGCCTTCTTTAAGAGAAGCTATTTAGTCTTGTGAAATATGATTAATCTGATTAGTCATTCAGGCCCTCTCTCTTTATGCTTACATTAACTAGCACAAAGAGCCCCCCTACAGGTTAAAGTTTAAATGTGGATTACCAGATAAAACCAGCCCTGATTAGGTTACTAAGACACAGAGAATTAGACATGCTTTGCCACTAGTTTAACAAACATCTCATTTAATAAACATGTTGTTTTTAATTCCATCTAGTGACATTCACTCGGTTATCATTTTCAGACAAAAATCTTTTGGCAATTATGCAAATAAATGAAGGTCTGCACACAATATTGTATGAAAATGGAAGGCAGAGGAAATTATCTCATTAAGGACAGATGGTAACAGTGTTATAAGGTAGCTGAACAATGGATGGGCAGCACTAAGGAAAATGTCCAGGTTTTTGAGGCATTTGTTGTGTTAATCATGAAAGTGTTTATTTGTGATGCTTTTCTTGATTGAACAACATAATTAACAATAACCTAAATAGACCATTTACATAACCAACAAACAAATTTAGGAAATCCTACAAATTGTTTTGGTCTGCGTTGTTTCATAATAGACAGTTGTTACTTATAAACTCATCCATGCTCTGTAAATGGTTTGTAAAAATAAAATGGCTTTTTATATAACATTAGAATAAGCGCAATGTAAATATTATGCTTGTATTCAGATAACAAAGAAATTACAATATGTTTCCAGAATACAAAATAATAATGTCTCATAAAAACCAAAAAACTGAAACATGAGCAATTAAAATAACCTTTGAGGTGTCTAATACATTTTAAAAGCTCTTATTTCACCCAAGAAATGTGACCACAGCATATCATACACAAGCCTTCAAAGGGCAACTATGGCAAACCCAAACTCTTTTGAAGATTTCAGCATGAGGACACGAACAAAGGGAATTCTGGGCGCTGACAATTAATAATATTAAAGCCGTGTAGCAGTGCAAGCGTCTGTTATGTCTGGCTCAGATAAGGGGGATGTTAGTTTATCACCCTTGCCTGTGCAAACCAGGGGTGGCAGAAGAATATTTGCCCAATGGATTATGTGTTAAAATCGTACATGGCAACACACAAGCCTGAATGAAAACCCACAGGCATAAATTTCCAGTATGTTTCTGCCTTTGGATCCGCCTGGTAACTGCCGCACATCCAGTGAAAGACGGTTGGGAGGAATCCGGTGGAGGGTTCTGTGCCTTTATATAGAGCTCCAACTCCAACATTGTTTACCCATTGAGGCCTTCCCCAGTACCACTGCCTGAGACTTTGATGTGACCGTGTTTATTGTTGTCTATTCTTGGTTGTCTAGTGTCACTTTGAAGTCCCTCCACCGAATACAGCGAGACAGGGCAAGAAAGAGTCCCATTTATTTCTGCTAATTTTCCCTTCTTTGTGATGAATGGCTTTCTTATTGTGCCATTTGAGCCTTTGAAAAGTGTTCTCTGAAGCAGAAGAAATTGGCAGTTTCCATATCATACAAGTCTGCCACTCAGATATCCCGCAATCAGCCACTTTGATTCTTTTTTGAATCTTTATGTACATTTTGGGGCAAATCAAGATGCTACACCAAATATACACCAAATATTGCCGTTTATGTCTATATGGCTTTTAATGTGGGAACTACAAAAGGGAAAACAAACAATGATTGTTACTGCCATTGATTATCATATGTAACTCCGGCCCTACTGGATAATGTACCACTGTTGTCTATCTGTCTGTCAGCCTGTCTTTCCATACATACATACATACATATTTATAGTGTGTATAAATATTTTGATCAGAGATCAGTACACTGATGCCACTGATCTTTATTTAGATCAAAATATTTATACGCAAAGTGTGTCGAAAACAAAAAACTACAAAAAGTGGCCTGACAAACAATGAAAGGGTGTCAGGAAAAGAAAGAAGCAAAAACTTTTATCTTAAAGGCTTTATTCTCTCAAGTTCCTTTTATCCTTTCTTTTCGGATTACGCCATGTCTCGAAGCCTTCCAGAAGGGCCCCAGTTCTTATTAAATTATTTCTGGGTGAAATGGACACAACTTGAATGGAATCATTAAACTTCGGTAGTTATAAGAATGCGCCAGAGCCGCCGTGAGATGAAAAGCAACGCGGTTTCATGCTCATCCAAAGCATTTAATATGCCATGAAAAGATATGACATCAATCCTCGCAAAAACACAGGGGTGAAATGAATGATGCCATTGTGACTCAAAACATCAATCATGCCCAATACTCTGGAAAACAATGGAGTTTTGTTTGCATTTCAGAGGTGACAAACAACATTAGTGACTGGCTTAACATTGTCAATTCCATTACTCAAGACCTGAAGCAAATCAGAATTAAACTGTGGCCCAGTTGCTAGGCAGCTGAGTTCTCTTGACATGGTGGTTAGTTTTTCTTTCATTGCTTGACAAGAGCCAAGAGAAAAGAGTTTTGAAAAAGTTGCTAAAGGCAGAGAGAGGAGGGGGATAATTGGTGACACTGGATTGTAAGCAGCTCTTGTGTGGAAACAGACTATGGAGAAGTGAGAGAGAGGACCCAGTGTGCACTAATAAAAAATCAACTCTTGTACACAAACTTGACCTGTGATAATTCATTCACAGAGCACGGGTCTGCCTCTGCTCCAGAAATACAATGAACATTCTACAAAGGATAGGTAAGATATCAGAAATCCTTAAATCCTTGAATTCTGACAGTATATACTGCCAACTGTGGGTATGAGTGCATGTTCTGAAAGGTCTCTTGTTATGTTGCAACAATTCCATGTGACAAGAGTGATAAAATATTTAACTTGAATGCATTTGTTGCTTTGAATGAAAGTGTCTGCCAAATGCATATGCATTTTTCCCTTGATGTACACAAAGTATTTAACACTTCTCTTTATTGAAGGAAACTTTGATGCAACAGTGTTTAATTTTTAGGGCTAAGAATATGTTCATATCCCCAGTCCCTATGTATGAAACAAAGCAATAATGATGCTTAATGATCTGAACTGATTAATGTGTACTCCACAGTTACCAACTTTTTAAGCAATAAAGTAAGCAGTAAAATCAGAGTGTATTCTCCCAGAAACCCAGCAGTGGTAAAAAACACACACACACAGTCCTGAGAGAGAACCAATTAATGCTGGATTAAGACTCATGCTTATTTACAGTTGCCTTTGTGCTTTTCCTTCAACTTTGACTTCCTTCATGGAAGAAAGACTGGAGGAAGAGAGGGACAGGAAAAGGGAGAGAATGAGAGAAAAGGAAAGGAATTGGGGGAGTGAGGCAGAGACTTGAGAGAGAGGGAATGGGGGTTGTTTAGACGCGAGAGGTGTAGAGAGGTGGTTGGCTCCATTGTGAGGACACCACCTCTCTCATTATACCCTCTCAATCAGCAGTTGTGCTCACAGGAAGTCCCTGGAAAGCCCATCTGCCATGGCTAATCTGCAGGCAAAGTCGTGGCCGCACCGTCTAAGGCCCCACAACCCTCAGCTGTATTATTCTCTCTATCTGCCAATGTGCCAGGGATCAGCCAAAGCCCATTAAACTAAATAATAGCCAGAAACGACAGGCTTAGTGTGGATTGGGAAGGAAGTTGAGGACCAGAATGAACTGTGAGCTCTGATTAACAGAGAATAGCATTTGGAGGTAGAGAGAAGAAAGTGAACGCAAGAACAAGAGAGACAGTGGGTACCAAGGAGCAGATTGCCTCAGCACCAAAGACTTCTCAACCTCTAGGCTGATAGGCCTTTCATAATCTTCCTAGGCACAATCTATTCTTGATTTTAATATCTAATTTTGGTTTATGATGTACTGTACCTGTTTGCAGTCAGATTATGTAAACCTTTTTTATTTGTAGTGGATGTTAAGAGATTGTGATTTGTTGCCCCAAAGGAAAAGAGCCACAAAAAACACTGATAGAATCTCAGAACGGGAAAGCTACAGGATCCAATCTTCCTTCCAGCATCAACGTCACCCTTGTGTAGTAGTACTTTATATTTATCCTTATCTTCATAGAATCATTTCAGGGAGCTTAAGGTTTATCCATACATTGTGGACTGTCTCCAGCACCAAAAAATTGAAGCTTGAATCCAAGAACGGGAACCTACTAACTGTGATGTCTTTTAATTTGATCCTATGTCTCAGGTACCAATAACACATAAAGGTTTAGATCATTTATCAAGGTTTAGAATAATATCAATAATCAAATTTTTGGACTGCTTTAAGTTTTCATAGTGCCTTGGCATGGCTTACAACTTATTAGACAAAAAAAGTAAATTCCTACTACATATTCAACAAACACCTTGCTATCCAGTTTATCTGACCTAAAAATATGGTAGCATGATTTCTATATTGGGAGTTCCACAAGAGAATGTTATGTGAAGGGTCCTACTATGTAGTAATTATCTCAGTAAATGTTCCATAGTCAGTATGCAAGCACTAGAAGGCTGTGGAACTAAATGCAGCTTTATTATATGTTAATCACATTCTCTTCTGTCTACTTTCATTGCCTTCAGGCTGAGAACGGTGACTAAATAAGACTGTCTGACAAAACTGTGGGCTTGATTGTTTATGATTATACCTAAGAGTTACTTCACCTGCATCTGAGGTCAGGTGGAGGATTTAATATAATTAAGCAATATTATGTCCAGCAGTTCCACCTCTGCCTAACAACAGTTATAATTGCTTACACATCTCCGAATGAATTGAAATGCTTACAGCAAATGATAAGTCACTGAGGAAGCCTCTGATTGTTTTTTCACCTCTTGGACTTTTCCATAAAGGAATTATGTTAATGTTATTGAGATAATGTCTAATATGCCTAATATGTACACCTCGCAATGGTGTTTTAAGATCTCGATTTTTAAGTGCATGATGTGGGACAAGAAGGCTAAAGAACAAAAGGTTGTGTGAAAAGGTTTGGGCTACGGAAACATGAGAGAATTTTGTGCTTTGGGGTGTAATGAAGTATTTAAGATCTTCAGAATGTTTTATTGACAGAACTGTAAAATGTATATTTATTTATAAAAAACAGTAGTTTGCCAGGTCTCAAGAGAGGTGCATACTTTTGTTTCTGAGAAGTGTTTAATGGTATTGATTTTTATTGTTCAATGAAATGTGTGAAAATTTTGACAGGTTTATTGGACAGATTTTTGTTCCTGAAAAGCTTTGTGGAAGTTCTGAGGCACATCTTTTTTTTTATATCACAGAAGAAGCACAGTTAGACACGGCAAAAGAGAAAACCACTTCTTAAAATCTATGTCTAATAGAGAGTCCAGCTTGCACAAAGATGTTTTTAATGAGTTGGAACAAAAGCACTGATGCTGACGATCCTTGAATATATAAGTGGTGGTGGTGATGTTATAAAGATTCGTAGGTGCTTCTATTCCCCTGGCTATGTTAAAAATGTGAAAACTCTGTTGGCCAGTAGAGGCCTCCAATGCTTTGTGCAACATGTCTGCACTCTTGTGACATGTTTTGATGCTAACAAACTATAACCACAGCATTTGTACGATGGCACTCACAACATGAAATCTTTGGAATACTAAGAAGGTTTTGATCAAATAAGTGCTTAGTATGACAAGTGTTTGATTGTCAGCATTACTTTTACACATTTGAATTTAGCTTTTCAAAGCAAACTTCTTGCATTCAAGGCATACATTTAGGTGTGGGTAGGTGTGTTCCCTGAATTTTCCCTGATATTGCATGTGGCATGCTTGACCACTTAAAATACAGGAACACAGCCAAACTTCTGGCTAAACTAAGGTGATATATTACACTGTTTAAAATCTTTGTTTAAAGACACTGACCAAAGCCAATAAAAAAGTTTAAGCACTATATGTTTATCTTTAATATTTACTTTAATATTTACTAATAATACTATTTACTAATATTTATTACTTTAATATTTTTAATATTTATATTTATTACGTAAAGCCTAAACAAGGATTGTGTGCATCTGTGCCCGTGTGTGTCACAAGGTCTGTTTTCCTTCCTGCTCAAGTCTCTTCTGTGATTTCTATATCCGTTGTCATGGCGACACAGCAACAGGGAGGAAAATGGCAGCCTAACCTCTGGCATTCAGCAAAGACCAGGCCAGGCCTGAGGGCAAGAGGGGAGGGGTGGGTTTCAACCATGAGCTGCAGTACCCTGCTGAGTCTCCTGGCCCACAATTAAATTCTTTTGACCTCAGATAAATGAGAACATTCTAATACCCTTTGCTACAGTTTTACTGAGATTAATGTCTGAAATCTTTGTATTGACTTGTACAACCTGCATTTTTAAAATATTCGGGTAAACAAGTTAACCTTGCATATGCTTCCAGAAAGAACTCAGATGATTTACACAATAAACCCTTCAAGAGACAATCACAAGACAAAGGTGTTTTTTGGACCAGTTTGAGGGCAATGAAAGGCCTGCGATCCTTCAATCTATTACTTTAAGGGAACAGTCATTTTTTGTGTGAAATGTGTCACACACACCTGATTGCTCTTGAGTGATGAATAGAACAGAAGGGAGGGATTTTCATGACAATCTCACAATGCTGAGGAAGTGCATTATCACCTAGACCGCAAGGCACCAAGGCTGCCGTAATAAAGACATCCACATTATTAAAATCAAATCTGGAATCTTCTGTGCAGCTTGTCTAATGATGAGAGAACAGCACGGCCATCATACGGGCAGAGGATGAAAAAGAACGAGAAGATGATTTTTTTCTTCATTTGGCACCATGCCCAGATCTCACTGAAGCAGAACTCCTCCCAACTTCTGCCCTGCCAATTAAAGGACAGATCCCCCCTTCCTCAGAATAATATATTTAAAACTATATTTGTTTACATGACATACAATATTTGGAAAAACATGATTTAACATGCCATTGTACCAATTGGTGTCAAAACCTTTAGTTCCACTGAGAATAAACATCTGTAAGTTTACATTATATGTTTACACAAACAAATCAACCAGAATTTCAGTCTATAACATGCCATATTGATTTTAATTAGTGGCGGGTTTGGCTATTGCACTTGTGCTGGGTTTGATAGATCTGTGGGAAAATAAATATCTGTTCACTCAAAGCACCATGTTTAGTATTGTTTCCTGCCCCCTATAGAGCAAGTGTAAAATCTAATAAAGAAGATCTGAGGAAAAACACTTTGATCAGGAGCCTCTCAAACAAGAAAGATCACATGGGACAGAATGAGGAAATCCTGGAGGATTAAAATACTGATACAAACAGGGTTTAAAATAGAAAACAGATCCATTTCAGATCAATTTATCAATGCTTCTTGCTTATTTTCTACCTTATGCAGCATTAGAAATGTAGTAAATGTTACAACTATACCAGACAACATATGATGTGATCATTTTTTCAAGTTTTTTTTGTGTTATGCCATACTTTGTAAAGTATTTCTAGTAGTGTATACTGATGAAATATGCTATGGTCATGCTTATAAATTTAAAACTGTATTTTTTTTCTACCCAATATCTTAACAGGACAGAAATAAAGAGCTAAAGACAAAGCTAAAAGTCACTGTTAAATGAGGGATTGACTACATTAAAAAATGTTCTCTATTTTATTAAAATAGAGATTTTGTCATATTGTTTAACAGAATAAAGAATTTGTAGGTTTCACAACTACCACAATATTTCCAAGACAACACATGAGAAAAATGCACCACCTGAAAAATTATGCCTTTATTATACATTTTCATTTTACAAGTGCATGCACCCAAGGATATGGCAATAACAGTGACAAAATCCACCTTTGCAGTATGCTTTTTTGTGATATTGTGAAAATGAAACTAACCAAGACTTTTATCCTCCATATTTTATCCAGTTTACGAACACACCCCCACACACACATATATATAAACATACAGCTTGGAGAACACATCCTCTACAAATTATGTGTATTTATATCTAGTAGTTTACACTTATGGCTGTTTTCAGGCACAGCACATCTTTTACCGTTACTCAAAATTCCCCAGACGCTGAACCGAATGTATCAAATTCAGTCTTAGTTGAGTTTCCAAAAAAAAGTGAGAGCCCTTGGAGACGCTGTTGAGAACTGATAACCGTCAATGCTGTTTTTATTATGGTTAACAAATCTAACAGTGTAATGCTGTAACTTCACACCCCAGATGTTTCTAGAACGCTTAAAATTTCAAAGTGTTTCTTCAGCTTCTGACTTAAAAATATTACACCATATGTCATGCAAGCTCAGAGCACTTTCTAAACACATTTTGAGCAATCATAGCACAGTTCATATTTCAGGTTAAATACAAGTTAAGCTCTATAGACAGCATCTGTGGTAAGCTGTCATATACCACTGACAATAATTTTAACTCATACTGCAGTTGAAAATAAATCAAACTAAAAACATTAATCAACGATGATGCACTTACAATGGGGGCAAGTGCACAACAGTCACACTTAAATAAAACAAATAAAAAATGCTTTAATTCCTTCGAGTACTCTTATTTATTAATACTATTCCATAAATACTCTTGTTGATTGTTTATTCCTGTAACCTGTGGTAAAGATTATTTAGATATAGCATCAAAAGATAATATGCAACCTTCACAGTTGGCCAAAATCCAATTTTCAATAACATCTACAAACATTCAGAGTTGTATGATCAGCTGGATCACACTATGATGTGCTATAATAATAGCTCATAATGCCCTGACTAATTGTTGCTTAACTGTGGTCGGTATTATACAGCACTTGTGTCATGGTTCAGAGAGGCAGAGCTACAGTTGATTTGCCCTTTTCAGTTGACTCATGCTGCATTATTACAACAGCTCTCATACAGTGGAGTTTGAGTCACCTCCACCCTGTCACGCCACCAACAAAGAAGTGCATGAAAAGAAAAAAGATGTACCACAGAGTGAAATTATATGACCCAGAGATGACAACTGATTTGAAATCATTGCATGAACAATGGCAGAGATTTTACATTTGCTGGTACATTTGCAGGTACATTTGCTGTATATGTACACAAATACCTCAATGCCTGATCGTTTAAAAAGTGAAGTAAACATTTAATATGAAAAACTATTTGTAAAGGAAATATTTATAATATTCCTCATTAGACCCAAAGTACCAGGGACGTAGCTGCCATAGTTGTTAGGAGGCCACCATAGGGTGACATGCTTCCTCTCAATATGCTGTATAGTACTTAGTGACTATGTTTTTTGTGGCCAATTTTGTACAGATTTGTACAAAGTACAGGTGGCCTTTTACTTTCTTATCATAATGCATGAAAACGGGTGATCCTCACAATCCACAGCACAAAAGACCAGGATGCATTTCAAGCTCAGCGAAATTGCCTAAAAAGTTTCCCCCAGACGCATTTTGACAAATGACCCCCACTAACAGTGCTTGGACCCTGTGCTTTAGCATTAAAGGAAAGACCAAACGGTGCAGGAGCAGAATGCAATAGTTGACGGATCGCTCAATTAGAGAAGGTTCTCCTCAAGACATCTAGGGATCTCCTGGTCTGAGTGTGAGTGACACCAGGATTCCACACATGCAAACATATTACAACCTTAAAAACACATACATCCACAGTCAGAAATACATGAAAAAAAAGGATTCAGTCAAGCGTCACCTTTTGAGCTTGCCAGGAACAATGGCTTGACTACACAAGTACAACATGTGGCTTAGACTCATTTGGCTTCTTTGGATGCTTGTTCCTGGGACCACCATGAAACAGGGAGGTGTTTGAAAGACCAAGCTCAGTAATCAGCTCTGAAAGGGGGCAAGCACAATTCATATTTTAGCTCTCTTTTTTCTTGACTGGCGGAGTCAGCCAAGCAGGAAATGACATGGGATGTTTCAATCTGAGAATGGTGAGTACTGTAGCCCCAAGGCAGGATAGTACAGCCCACTCAGATGTGACCAAGCAGCCTGCTGTCTGTGACAACGCACATACCCACGTACACATATTCGCAGTAGTAGAAACTGCATTTCATCAGCAAAAAAACTTTGCACAACTCAAAACGGGTGAGCGAATTGGCTTAACATCCACTTTAATCAATGTTGTAGGTAATGTACATTATTTCTGTTTAAATTCCATTCATATTTCTTCAGAGCAGGATTTTATTGGAATTTTGCAGCAGTAAGCCCCCAAACGCTTTTCCCTTGTTCAAGTTCAGTTTATTTATAAAGCGCTTTTCACAATGGTTCATTGTCACAAAGCAGCTGTACAAATGTAAAAAGAAAATATCCAATGATATTTAAGGTATGTTAAACAAAAACTTGAAAATAAACAGTTCTAACAATAAGAAAAACAGACATCAAATCAATACATACACAACGAACAGATATAACAGACATAGAAAGTATACAATAATTAGAGCAATGTAAAACTAGTGTCAGCAGACTCCCGTTAAGCAAGCCAACAGGGCGACCATGGCAAGGAAACAAAACTCCAATGAATGATAAATGGAGAAAAAAACCTTGTGAGAAACCAGGCTAGAAACCAGCTCCTCTGGCAAGTTAAAGCTGCAGTCTGTAACCAAGACTATGATTGATTCAATATGAAGCTGGATGATTAAGTAGTAGAAATGTCCAAATGGAGATTTTAGATAAGAGAAAATTACATTTTAGTTTAAAGATAAGAAAAAGTAACATGTTAGGTGGTAAATACCACAAGTTACTGATAGCAGCTCTAACAACTATCTGCTTGTTATAGTACTGGCTATGAAATGATGATTTAGGTTGTTATTTACTGGTTAGAGAAAATCATATATACCAACTGAAATGACAGCATTATTAACGCAATGTGACAAGCACTGGAGTCGGCCAGGTAGTGCATCCTCTGGGAAACGCCTTGATGACAGGGACCACTTCCAAAAGGAACTGGTGACCGGGTTCACCCTCCAATGAGTGCTCCGCAATGATGCCGGGAATCTATCCCTCCCCCAGGAGGAAGCCCCCAGAACAGAGAATAATTAGCGTAGCTGCTGTTCGCATAAATCAATTTGTCAGTAGATAACAACTGTCAATTGGACTATGAAAATGCATGACCAAAGAGATGTGTTTTTAGTCTAGATTTAAACTGCAAGAGCGTGTCTGAGCCCCGAATAGTATCTGGGAGATCATTCCAGAGTTTAGGAGCCAAGTGTGAGAAAGCTCTGCCCCCTTTAGTTGACTTATTATCTCTTGGCACAACCAGTAGACCAACATTTTGAGAGCGAAGAGCCCGTATCGGTTTGTATCCCGTTTCATCCTGCCTTGTGAACGCTGCTGTCATCCATGGCTGTCCGCCTTCTTACAACAGGACGCCCAGGGACTTAACGTGGGGGAGTGAAATTACATTACAAACAATTATATTTCAACACTCTATTTATATCAGTGCCCTTTCCCATGATTGCCCCGTCTCTGTTCTGACATGAAGCCCTAATCCTAAGGTGGAGGGGGGTGAAGATGGTTGAGCTGGGGCCGAGTGGGGGTGTTAAGATCACGCACAGCTCACAGGCATAAGAAGAGAAGGCGACACAGGAACAGAGACAGGAAATGCAGCCTTCAGGAAATTTTTTTGTGTCTGGAATAAGTTCTGGGATGAGCACAATATATTAATTTCAATAACACAAGTGAAGATAGGACAGGGCAACATGCATATTAATTGAAAAAAATTAATTGAACTAAATCATTGCTGTTTGGCATTTTGAAACATGGACACTTTATCTTGGTGGACGTCAGTGGGAGATTGGTTACATACATTGGCTAGTTCTTTAATCTGGGAAAAGATCTTAATTGCATGTTATAACCATTTGATTGCTGTGGCATTACTTTAAATAGTCTGGTAATTACTCTTTGGATTGTGGTGTAAATAGCCAAAGGCTGCTGCTTGTACAGTGTACGTAAAAGGCCCAGGCACCAGAGGTCTAATCATGTGGCCACAAATGTAGAGCCCAACAAAGCATAAAGTCTGTCACCTTCAAAGTTGCATTTTACAATAAATATTATGAACTGTTAAATTGTTAGAAGAACATAATAACAAAATACAAGAACCAAATGACATTTTAACAATGTGTAATTCAATGGAAATGTTAGGAAATCATTTCTACAACCTAAAATTATTAGCTGGGTTAATGCCAAATGAGTGGTGTGGGTGCTTGACTATTGGATCTGAAAATGACCAAGAATAAATAGCATTTAGCTATTTAACAGCACCATGTAACTTCAACTAGATCAGGTGTCAGTCTGATAACAGATGCACAGAGAGCTATTAGTTTGTTAACACAGCCTACGGTTTCTGTTTGCCCTGAAGCAGACATGGAGAGAGCAGCCATCATATGTTCCAGACGTTTGTACATGGCCTGATAAATGTTCAGGCAGGCTGCTGTAAGAGGGGAGGTCTCTGGAAGTGCTGGTAATAAGAAGCTAATAGAATAAAACAATAACACAGTGCCTCAGGGCTAAGACTTTGTACTGACAAATTCATATAATAGATTTTTATTGTTATGGTGATATTAGCATTGCAGTCTATGGTGACTCTAAGTCTGAGGGTGCTTTTGTCAAAAAGGTACAATAATGAAAAGGATCAGGTGGGGTACTTTCTGTGGGTAAGTAAATTGTTTTTCAGAGTATAACATTTGAAATACTGAGAAGTATAGAGTAAATAATGGTGATAACATTGAGATATTGGTCATAAAACAATAACACAGTGAAATGTTCTCTAAGGGACATAGGCTTAACAAATGATGGTATAGAAGATTATTAGGTTTGAAAATGGTCCATTGGCATCAGCGTTATGAGGGAGATAAACAGAAACTAGATGTCTTTGTTTCATATAAATTTGAGTGGTGTTTGCCCATGCAAAACTTATTGATATGAACCTGGAATGGACTGCATGGTTACAAGAGCATTGATAGGTTTGCTGTTAGGGTGTAAAAGTTGCCACAAACAACAAAAACTGTGCAGGATAAATTACACACAGATATTAAATACATAATGTTTGCTCAAATCTGTGACACTAAATGTAAGAAATTTTCAGAAATAAGACTTGCTTTATTTTATCTCCATATTTTAGTCAAAAGTCAAAAATGTAAGTCAAAATTTTAGAGCAAGGCTGTGAGTGCATTTTGACTAAAGTGCCCTGTGGTGTATGATGAGAATATTAATTAGCCACATCCATGACTGTCAGATAATAACAATGTCAGTGTGTTGAATAGAAGCCCTGACCTGTTAAAAGCCTATTCATATTCTCCAGTCTGCCATAGTTCATTCTTTTGGCTCCAGACACAAGACTTTTTCACATAGCCCCTAAATGTGCCAATTGTCCTTTTGCGAGGCATTGTGGCCATGGTCTGTAAAAAAACACATACTATTTATCGGACCCAAAGTTAACATTCACAGCTCATTTAGGGCATTTTTCTTGAATAGGCCAATTTAGATACTACACTTATCAAGAGGTCACCAAAAACATATATGTTCTCTGGCCTTTCGAAGAACTTCCAATGTCTGGGTTATAATTACATGACATGGACCACAAACACCAAAGCAGAGTATGTGCTGAGATTGGCAAACCCCTGCTAAGCGCTCTCCGTTTTGGCACCGGCATGTTCTGTCTTCCTTGACAAGTTTCACAGCATGAAATGTAAACATGAAACCTCTGACTGCATCCACCTAATGTCTGACATCAAACGGTGAATCTTAAAATGGTTTTATTGCCACAGAAACACAAAGTTGGTTTTACACATAAAAAATGTTGCAGAATGTTCCGATGAAAGTCATAGACATACCAATAAATTACATCCTACACATAATTGTTATGGTGTTAACAAAATCCACCCTTAAACCATTTTCATTTAGATTTTATTCACAGAAACACAACATATGCGTATATATTGTAATTAAACAGAACAAAAAGGTATTTTTCTGTTATTATTATTATTTTTGTAAGCTTAAATTAAAAGCTGTAAAGCAATACCTTAATTTATAGATACTTTTGTTTATTTGTCATTAAAATAATGTCAATTGCAAAATATCTTAAAGGTCATATAAATAGGTTTAATTTTCTTTATGCAAAATAAAACCTGCTGTTTCTTTTTCACTTTACTTTTCAACATGAGAGCACACAGCATTTAGCATTAGCTTTGAGAGGTGGCCCTTTCAATAGGTCTAAAAATCCACATTGGACTAAAACAGTCAATAAACATGGCTAGAAATACTCTTAAATGTTACGAAAGGGAATTTTGGGGGTCAGTAAGTTCATTGTTTGCATTGTGTGGCATCTAAAGAAAGGGCCGGCTGGGCTATTCTCATGTGTTCTCTTTTTCCCTGAAGGAGGCTATTTAGGATTTAGGAGTTTAAGAAGTTAGCGTTTCAACACTCTCGCTCGTTTATCCAGTGATAAATCCTTTGGAACATACTTCATTCTGTGACTGTTTGTTTGCTTACATGTGCTTTAGGACAGATGACACTTGCTGTAAAGCTATAAACATACAGTGAACAAAACCTGAATTGTCAAAGGCCTGTAAAACACATTTCAATGGTTTTGATACAAACCACGACAGTCTGAGTGCAAGACAAAAATGGGACCATGTAAATAAGACTTAAGAAATAAGATTTCTTAAAAAATCTTTACTACCCAGCCACCATGAGATGAGTGGAAAAAGTTGAAACACAAAAGTGGAAAAGAACACAAATTTTCAAATTAAAATCTTGTAATTACACAACAATAAAATTGTGCATAATTAATATAATGCCTTTGCATGCTGTGGATGAAAGGAAAAAAAAGATGAGTTTAAATCCTTCTTTTGGTTCAATGAAATTAGCTTTCATAAAGAACAGTCACTTCATAAAATGTTTAGCTGCTTTCTGAAAAGGTAGAAAAGCTGACAGAAGCACAGAGACTGTCGCCAATGAATTAAATCAGGAGCCAGTGGAATCCACTAAAGACAGCCAGAGACTCACGCAAGGAGGCTAATCCAGCTGAGAGTAATTTGATATCACAGTGTATATAAAGATACAGTTATCTTTGATAAAATAACCATGTGGTAATGCCTGATGTTTTAAAATTGCTATAAAGTAAAGACTTAAATACAAATCAAGTACTTCAGCTAGATTGTTTTCTCTTTTATTCTGATATTGACAGATCAAACAAAATACAAGATCTTATAACATTTATTACAGTAACTTATAACAAATTTGAGGTTGAATTAAAACTAAAAACTCAAAATAGTTAAACATTTTACACATTATTTACACGTGACATCAGCTGTATTAATGCAGAAAGTTGCTACATTCCTCACCAACTGTAAACAACTTCAACCTTTTCTGCTTGAAACATTTGTCCTGTCACATAATATATCCAATCAGACTGCTCAGCCATAGGCCTTAGTATTGACTAAAACACTATTTATGCAAAATTTGTTTGCTACCATTTCCATGGCATTCCATTTCATTCACGTATAGCTAACATACTAAGTAATGCACAGCCCAGCAGAAACACATCAATACATGCCCATAGCTAACGGCTAGTCTGGTCACGATAATTCCAAATAAAACCATCCTTAGAAAGGATTTGTTTCTGTCAGAAGTGGCCATTACTGACATTAGCAGTGTAATGGGGGAGTCAAGCCTGCCACAGTTAGACAGCATGATTTTGGTGCCGGAATACTGTTGGGGGGGGGCTCCAAAAGTAGCACCTGCTTTGCTTGTTCACGCTGTCACTGCATGGCCTTTTTTGGGTGCGCAGGGATCTTTTAGAGTTAAGATATGCCTTTGAAGCCCTCTTTGATTTTTAGAATATGCACACGATCAATAAGGGGCCTGAACTTCAAAGAGGTTTGGAGCCCTCACCTGCTGCTGGTCACCGGGGCCAAAGAGTTTCTAGTCCACACAGAGACTAAACAAATCAACAGACAGAAACAGACACAGATGAGCCAATAAAGCAACAACAACGCAGCAGATGCAACCTTGTAAAGCAGACTGTCGACACTGTTAAATGTTTAATTGTCAAGACCTTGTCAAGACCCATGCCTCATACATGTACATGGAAGCTTAATTCTAATTGTATTGATTTTAATGTAGTAACTGGGTGATTTTCATTTTAGTCCAAAAGTCAAGAAATACACATTTTTTGACAACTAAGCAAAATTCCACACAATGACATATAAGCACTACATTTATCCCCCATATGGAAAAAACAATGACAATGGTATTGTGTAGTACTTGTTGTATTGCTTTTTGATTATATAAATACAATTTAGCATCGTATCAAATCGTATGTTTGTATTGTAAAATACATAAATGTCAGTGTATTTTATGGTAATACAAGAAATAGTCTTGTAATGATAACCAACATTGAGAATAATGAGGATTACACACAAGTACCACAAAAAAAAACCCTAAAAATACCAGATAATGAGAATTATGCTGTAGGCATATACAAGATTTTGGGGTAAAATCTTGCCAAACAAAAAAAATAATACTGTATATAATTTTTTTTTGGAAAAATACAGTTATCATGAAAGTAATTTGTAATCATCAAATTCTAGAAAAAGTGAAAGAAAATTGTAATTAGAAAATTGTTTATAGGGCTGTTAATGCATTGATGAAGAATAACTTGTGCTCTTGCATCCTCTTTTTTCATAATCGGGATCTAAAAATGGAGAAAATCAAAGTAGGGCCCTCTCTGTGTTGGGTGCTATTTTGTTCTGTGTAAAGAGAGTTATAGAATCATGACAGCCATACACCACCCTCCTACACACTTCAAAGGGCCTTTGATTAATGAATAATATTTGACATTCACTTTAATGTCATGAAAAGACACTCAGACACCATGAAGTATAAAACACTAAATATTCAAGAATAGCTTTACACAGAGCTGAGAAACCAGCCGAGTGGCGACAAAGGTTAAGGAAGTGGATTGTAATACATGTTATCTGAATAAAGCCAGGAGACGATTATCCTTTAAATCTGTAGGACCTATGAAATGCCTGTCACATCCTTCTGAAAACTCTTTATTACAATTCATCTTAATCTCTTCCAGTTTGGTGGAGGGGAGGGCTGTGAATAACAATGACCAAACTCTTAGTCACAAAGCTTCCATTAGAATGAAACTGGTAAGCTGCAATGCAAACAAAGCTAGTCAAGTGCTAGCAATATTTTTTGCTACTTTTCTTTTGTTCTGTGCAACTGAATTAAAGTGAGGGGCGTGGTTTGGAGAATTTGGTGCAGT
The DNA here is from genome assembly GCA_036877545.1 of Yasuhikotakia modesta. Lineage (NCBI taxonomy): Eukaryota > Metazoa > Chordata > Actinopteri > Cypriniformes > Botiidae > Yasuhikotakia > Yasuhikotakia modesta. The sequence goes on from JBAJNP010000022.1 coordinate 132,631, forward strand.
CAGCAGGACCTAAACTAGTTTCATCCCTCTCACCTAGCAGTAATGACCACGTGCAGGTGGTTTAATAATAAAAGGTGTGGTGAAGGCAGGTTACCTCCTCTGGACTAGCACAATGGGCCCCTGTATAGACATTAGGCAGGTAGAGAGGGTGGGATACTCGCATAATAGACCAGCAAGCACCCAATTTGCATTTCCCCATTCACTTTGTGCATCGAAAAATATGAAAAGGCCCCATTCAAACATAGTAATGGGTTTGTGTTTGCCACAATGTGAGAAGAATGACCGGAAACTTCCTAAGTTGTGAAGTCTGTGGGGACTAGCCTTTAATTGTACAGCAGTGCATTTGACATGACATGATTGGCCATTGGCTGTTTTTAGTTTAGATTTGTTTATCTGTTGTAACTGAATTTGGCAAGTCATTTTTTTTAAAACAAAAAGCTAGTTTTACTGCCCACAGATAGTGACAAAAATATTTTTAAACATTGTTTTGGCACAATTTGTTAAAACCACCAAGCACCAGCTGCTTACTAAGTAATCAGCTACTTACTTAAGCACATACTGGAGCGTCTCAAGCAACAAGTATAATGTGTCACAGAACATTTAAAAATACACCCCTTTGTATTTACTCATTGGACAGACACTTTACAGTTAATTTAATGTATACATTTTTTCCCCCAGCGCTAACATTCCCTGGTATCAAACCCACAACCTTTGCATCGGTAACACAATGTTCTACCATCTGAGCTACAGGAAGGCTACATCTTTTGTTTGTTTTGTTTGTTCTACTTAATAATAATACTATTTTGTTAAATCTACAGGCTACTGTAGCTTTTTTTATAAAGCATTGTTGTTGATAAATGACAGCTGCACTTTAATGCTTGACCTCATAATCACAAGATCATCTGAGATAATGTCTGAGAGTTATCAGTGTCTCAAATTATGTTTGTTGGATCAGCATTGTTTCTAGAGCCTAAATTCATGGTTTATTTACATAATATACTGTTTCTTGACATAGAGAGCTTAGGTGAAAGATGAAATGCCTCCAAAGCCAGTGTGGTATATCAACCTGCTGGAAGCCATGTCAAGGAAATTATGAAACAGAAAAACTACAACTAGTCTGTTACATGAGTTCATATTAAAAAATTTTAAATAATTTGTTTTTTATAGCACACCCACAAATTACATTTATAATAATTAATATCTGTAAAAATGACAATACTTATAAAAATAATAACATAACATTTCATTGACATGTTGTACAGTACTGTATATTTGTGTTTTAGTTATTTTTAACTGTTTTTATTGTAGGCATAACATTCATTAAATGAATAAAAATAAAATTTCTTGGCACGTGTTAAAAGTATAATTTGTGATTAATTCACAAATTATATATTTAAAATTAAAAAGAGAGGCTCAGAAATGTTCAAACATGAAGTAACCTTTTATAAAGACAAATGCAAGTTCACCCAACAAACCCTTGAATCATTTATCTCTGTGAATAGTGACGGACCCTTTCTTGTCAGTCTCTCCTGTCTCTCATGTCACAATTGTTCTTTATTCTTTTATCCTGGTTTTCATCTTTCTCCATTAATGGGAAATTGGATGTGAGATCTTTCATAAAGACACTCCAAGCGCATGTTTTTAAAGGAGCAAATACTTGATGGCAAATTCAAAATTAGAGCAAATTACTCATCAAGTGATTATGAAACTGTTGGTAGTATAGAAATCAGTACTATAAAGAGCAGGAGGAAATGGCCATGCAATTTGTCGGGGGTGGTCATAGGAAGTGATGGCAAAGTTAAGTCCCCAAGCAACGATGAAGGGGGGTTCAGGTGCGCGAAGTGGCCTGTGGTAAAAATAATTTCAGTTAATGGTCAGAGCATGGACCCCGGCTAACATGCTAACTGGCACTGGAGGTGCAGGTAATCAAACTGACATTAATGCAGGGCCCAAATGTGACATCTCGTCATCTGGAATTTTTTTATTGGGCCAGAAAATGCCAGGCTGCTCACCTCTGACTGCGTGGCCCCCACATCTATTAACCTTATTGATTTGGAGCCCTGCTGATACCCTCCAGATCTCCAGCACTCCCACTGAGCCGGTGAAGTGAATCAATCCGTCGCCGGGGGCCACGGCTCTAACAACGATGTGCATAGAGACCACTGTTTGTGGCATGAAATTAATATCCTGATATAGTTTGAAAGTGCATTGCTCCATTTTCACAAACATCAGTGTTTCCTTCTTTGACACCACTCCAAATGTTGTTCCTGTTTTTTTCACACGCTCTTTTATGTTGTCAAAGCTGAATAGAGTTTATGCAAAGAGGACCAGTGGGTGTTTTCATATTGGTTTTCTGAGAAAGTACATAATTTCACAGCCTCTTAATATCATAAAACAAGCATTACCATCATTACAAGTATCAATAATAGGATAATACAGTATTTTTTAAATGGGTGAATTGCCTTTTGATAAATGAATGTTTGTCATTAACTGATTTGCTTTGGCAATAACATGAAAAGGAGGAAAAATATCTACTCTGGATTTTGCATTTACATATAATTTGCTCTTGCTTTGAGCAAATACCACTCCAGATTATGAGCTTCACAAACAGCACATTTCGATTAATAAAATATTTTTTGGATGAAGTAGCCATTTTTTATAAAGAAACAGTAGTAATCAGTGTAATCCATCCACAAATGAAAAGTTAAAGTTTAATAAATGCAAAAACGCATGGCCTAGCAACTGCCATTTAAATTTTGTAGTGGGCTACGCTCCTCCTGATTAATTCATATCATTTACATAGCTGATTTTTCATATTCGCTATACTCTGATTGTGTGCTCTGTTCAGTCTCATATTTGATGAACACTCTGATGGACTGTGGAGACATTTACATGAAATATAATTTTCATTCAATTATGTTTCTTAGGAAGGACGGTCAGCATCTCTTAAGAGACAGGCATGCAAGAATGAATGCTATTTGGTTTAACTGACATCAAACTTAGCATGGCACAATTTGAAAAATGGTATAAGATTTAAGTACTTGCAAGAGGACAAGATTTTCCGCTTGGAATTGGAGTTGTAAGGCTGCTTTTTTGCGTAATTTTTATGATACCCTTTTTGCAGGTTGACTGCCTCTGGTTACAGCATGCCTTTACTGTAGGCCCATGTACTAAAGCAGGTATAAAATGTCTTAGCTTTTTTAAGTTTCTTTATCAGACAATCTTTTGTAAGAAAAAAGACAAAATATGTTATACCATTGCAGACACCTCATACAACTTGTGTTACAAGAGGAGTCAGATTTCAAACAGCGGCCCAATGGCACATGTTTTTTATGGCCCTGTAGTTCCTCAACAATCCCCTGTAAGTGATGATGAGACATTCAGCTTTAAACAGGTGGTGAGCGTGGGATCTGATGGTCTAAGTACGGATGGTCTGAGAATCTAGACCTTCTATTATAAGCCTAATCACTCTCTGGGGGTCAAAGGTTAACTGCCCCTTCTGCATGACCTCCCTTTGTTGTACAGAACATGACAGAAAATCTCCCACTTTGCGTCTATTTATGATCTTTTTTGTAAGTAAAATATTATGTTCAGCTGATTCTCATTGATTTACGTGTACTGCCAAACTCAAGTTTCCTTTTTGAAGTCAACCCAAGGAAATCAAAACATCTGTAAAAACAATCTCGAGTTGGTTTAGACTTTGAAGATTGTTTTCAAACAGCCCAGCTGTAACAACCTCATCTCCACAGAAGCAAAGTAAACAACAAGAATCACTCATTATACATACAAGGATTTTAGTTTAACTACAATGTTGTTTAACTATCAATATGGACCAAAACATCTACGCATTTGGCAGACACTTTTATCCAAAGCAACTTACAGGACATTAAAGTTACACATTTTCACCAGTACATGTGCTCCCTGGGAATCAAACCCACAACCTTTGCGCTGCTAACGCAATGCTCTACCAACTGAGCTATACAGAAGCACGGTTTTCAATTTTTTATCCAAAGTAACTTACAGTTAATTCAAGGTACCTTTGTTCTTCAGCATTTGTGTTCCCTGGGATCAAACCAACAAGCCCTATGCTGCTAACACAATGCTCCACCAATTGAGCTACAGCAATGATACCTGTGCTATGCCATCCACATTCATTTCATATCTCAGATCTTCATTTATCTTTATTGTATGACAACACATTTGTTGACATTTATTTTTCTCCAAAGATAGCAAACTACAGACCATTATCTCTTTTGTAATTTTGATCAAAAAATTTAATCTGAGTTATTATAAATTAATAACTGCAAATAATAAATAAAATAAATATGAGTTAATTATATTTTTTAAGAAATTACAAAAAACCTTTTTAATGTATGATAAAGAAATCTTGGGCAATACAATCTAACTTTGATCCTGCTGTATACAGTAAAGAAATGCATCTTGCTTTGTTTGTTGTTTCCCAACCATTTGCAACATACTCCTCACATCCGTTGCTCAGTAAGTCTCAGTGAAGTCCCAGCAGCCCCAGCAGATGAGAGGTCCTGGTGTGATGAAGACAGAATCTTCACCGTCTACAGTGGCTGGTCCTGTCTAGGATTCATCATCAGCCCGTGTCAGTGCATCCCAGTGGGAGAGGGGACTTACACCCAGGGCAAATCTGTAAACACCAATTTAATCTGCATGGAGAACGCTACTGTCATCAGAAATGACAGCAAAAGCCTGTGAGCCACGCAGCCACACAAAGAGTCACTCCCCCCAATATTGCTGTCAAATCCTGACATTAAACTATTATGGCCATCAAGTAAGCTGCCATTGAGAAGCCCATCTCTATCCACCAGTGTCAGCGAGGCTTCTGGAATGGCCAGTGCATGCATGCATGTGATTAAGATGGGCCTGGTAATTTAACGCTCTCTTTTAATTGTCGTCACATTGTTTTATGACCTCAAGCATGAGTCGATTGGCGAATCTTATAATAGCAGCATATATATCCAAAGCAGCATATGGGCTTTTTTATATGCTATGTAATTATTTAAATGAGAAATGTTGATAGCCCTTACAGTGTATTCAGTTATGCAGGGACGAGTGAGCACAATATATGTAGAACCACCTTAATTGAGAGTGCAGTTAAGGTATTTATATATATATCACTTGACTGTATATATATGATAATCCTACTTCTATTCTCTGCAACATTTAAATTAATGAATTATCGACCTCCTGCAGATTATAGGGCAATAACCACAGAATCATTTACCATTGTTTTACAGTAACAGCATGAGCAATGTATTTTGGTTAAATGTTTTAGATTCAGACGAAATGGGGAAGTGAGAGTTTGAACTTCATTTTTTATTACAGTTTGGCTATGCAGTTATATCCCAAGGGACATTTTACTGCATTGTAAAGAAGCTGCACTTTCTTAATGCTCAGTTCTCTTACAGTTACTGTAGATATAAACTAATTCTCATTTGTTTTTTTTTGTTTTTTTTTCCAAAGACCTGTAGAAGAATCTTCTAAAACAATCATTAATTATTATATATTTAATGTGAATCAATGTGGATAAAAAAAACTCAGACAATATGGTCTTGCAAAATGTGAGTTCATTCGAGTTTTGTTTGCAGACTTGTGTAGCTTAAACACAGTTTAAGATACTAGAGAGATGATCTATAAAGAAATATATAAAAGAGACAAAGTTTTAATTCTGTAGTTGGAAGGGCTGGTAAGCAGTAGACTTAAACAAAAGCTTTTATTTAATCTTATAGCTGTCTAGGAAAAACAAATTTTATTTGTTTATATACTTTTATTTTTGGGGTCTCTCAAAGTACCTTGATACTTTGTAAAAGTGGTGATGCATTTTATAAGGACATGAACAACTGGATCTTCAAAACAAATCCCAAATCAATGTCAAGGTCAGTAACGCCCAGTAGTTTTAGAACACTTGGAAATGCTTATGTCAATTGGCATATGGTGGTCGCTCGATTGTCCCGATTTCAAAAAGCGGCCAATCTTAAGTTGTAGGGAGGATGATGAACACTTAACAATGATGACAATTACTCGCGGTCCCTCCCCGTTTTTTCACACCCTAACATCTTGATTTCATGGGTGACACTTACGACTCCCCAGTGTACATTAATGGGAGCTATGGAAACCCTTTCCCTTTCATTCTTTCTCTGCCTTCTCTTCTTCACTTATAGACCTCCAGGAGAAGATAAAATTCAATTTACATCTTGATAAGAACGATTCACATTACATCTGCAATACAGCCAATAAATGAGGGGCAAACATATAGCATGCATTTATTTATACAGTGAGCAAAAGCAGAATTTCCATTGTAAAACAGGTGGTCTCATTGATCTAAGCAATACCTGAAGCAGAACATTTTGATGTACTGACAAGAAAGGCTATCTGGTGGTTGTTGGGACTAAATGAATAAAACCCAAACTATAATCTTTCATCAGATATTGTCCCTTTTTGTTTTGGCTCATGCTGCAATTTGGGGTTTGCCAGCAGTCCATTATAATCAATAGAGACTGATGCTGCCTGACTGGTGGCCAGATCATTGCATGGCCTGTGATCTGCCAATTCAAATTCTACTTTAGCTGGTGTGATGTGTTGGGACAAGAGGTCTCCATGGTTTATCAGGCTTCAAGTCAAAATAGGGATCAGTAAATGTCCAGGAACACAGAGGCCCTCGGCATGCAACGACAGACCTGAAGCATCCAGACAGATTTAGAAAAAATACCATCAGCAGGGGTTCCTCAATGTGGGTAGGACCTGGTAAATAGAGAGCATGACGGTGATGACGGGCAATTTTCTCAAAATGCATTTTGCACAGCTTATTTTCAGAGCACAGAGAACAGGGCATGCTGTGGACAGGCCAAAGCCACTTCATTTCCTCCTTTCTTCTAGCTTTTGGTTTGATGGTCTTTAAATCCCAGTTTTCTTTGGCCTGTTTGAGCGAAATGGATCATCAGGAACTTTCCTTGTTTGATCACTGAAGAAGATAGAGGCATCGCTTTCTCCACTGCCCACTGTGCTGTGTATCTTGGCTGGCTTTCAACAACAGTGATCGGTACATTTTGAAAAGTGGGAAACCACACTAGCGACACATGACTATGTGCTGTGACCTTTACTGGGACCAGTTCACCAGTGTTCTTACACCAACAAATTCAATTTCTGCCTCTTTATTTGATTTATATTTCATAGCATGTTTTTATATCTAATCCAGATGCAACCCTGCAGATCGGTGATTCACTTTAAAGATGTCAGAGGTTGAATTAAATCACCAGGTGAGGTAAATATTGGATCAATCCTGCTGGATTAATGTGTTTACTGGGTACCACTGGTGCAAATGGTGCATAAGAAATCCGAATACAGGAAACGTTCTGCGATGTGCCCTCTAAAATAATTACCATGACACCTCCAATTGTCTCGTCACCCTCTTGGAAAATGGCTCTCCAAGGCAGTAATTAAATGAAAATAAGAAAATAAGTCTACAACAATTCCACCACCTCATAAATCTTTCAGAAACAGCATTTGTTCTTAAACCATCCACTAGAATAGGGAGCAAAAACATGGTGTTTATTTATTTTATTCTTTTGCCGTCTTTGGAGTACAGTCAGTTGGACATTTTATTGCTGCTGTGGACTGGTCGGTGTCCTGTCTGGCTTCCTTTTCCAGTAAATGTAAACAGTAAAGTTAGATTGTTTCCCTTTAAAGCAGACTGATGAAAAAATACTACACAGTTGACCTTTTTCATTAAATCCCATTAAGGTGTTAAATGCAGGTAATACATTAGGCAAACACTTTTATCTAAAGCAACTTAAAATTCAATGTATGCATTTTTCTTGTATCAGGGTTGTACCCACAAGTCTCTAAGAGTTGAGATACAGGTAGCCTAAGTGATGAGTCTCTAAGAGTTGAGATACAGGTAGGCTAGGTGATGAGAGTAATTTTTGTAGAATGGGAAAACCCTTGCATGTTCATTTTTAAAACAATTGGACTAATTTGATGATGCTTTCATACATCTACCTTAAATCCATTTTGCATCCAATGCTGCTGTTTTCCCACTAAAAAACAGTGCAGGACGTGCAACACAGATTGCAGAAAATGTGCAAAGTACACAGATTGCACCTGGGTCTGGTGTTATGGAAACAGTACCATATGTTCGGCAGATATTATCTTTGTTAAAAAGACGTACTTAAGCATCAATGGGTCTGTTTTCCTTCATAATGGCTAAACTGTTGCACAAGACTTACTATGTTATGGGTATTAGTGCAACATTGCAACCCTTATTCAAAGCAAAAATAAACAACATCTGACCTTTAAAATGTAAATAGACTTTTCAAGCACAGGCTGCCTGAAGATGCTTATTAAATTACATGGGGATGAAGCATAATTAGGCATCATTTAAAAGTAGATGGGGTAATTATTGTAGAAGCAGCTTAACTTATTTTGGTCCTAAATTGAGAACCATCGCGAATGCAGCATGGATCTGCCCAGACATGCTAAAACCCAATCTAAATCTTAATTAAATTTTGCTCAAAAAAGTGCAAAGAACAGCTTAATCCATTTACGAGAGGCTGTTGAAGGTTATTAGCAGACATTAATTCGTTAAGAGGAACTGAGTGCGGGCCTTGTCTACAATGTAAGAGAAGAGCTTTGCCATGCGTACAAAAAGCTTCTGATATAGCAATGAAAGCTTAGCATGAATGGATATGTCAAGGCCACTAATGTGTTTTCTCATTGCACTTCGGTTTTCAATAACATGACTTTGTTCTATTCTTGTCTTATATTAGGATGAGAACATCCAAAGACAAGCACCTAAGCCAGGTAGACTCAGCCCTGCCCTGACTATAACTCCACAGGGGTCAAGTTCTTCACAATAGTCCCGCTAATAACATGATATGAGACAAAGCTGTACCACCAAAGTACAAACCCAACCTTAAAGAAGAAGAAATAGGGGTTTAGAAGACGTGAAACCCCTATTTGGAGAGTTTTTTAAAAGCATGGACATCCACAGTGTTAAAACAGCATGGCTTCTTGGTTTCAATCAGCCAAAGCGCAACACAAAATATGCAGAGAAATGCACAACAAAGGCAATAGCTTTTAAGCTAGCAATTGAGTTTCCTAATACTGCTCCAAAGGAGAAAAGGTGCTATTCAGGATGGTTACCACTATGAGAAAGAGAAGGAAAAAAACATTAAGGGCACATCCTTGACTAAATCCTCTTTTCAAGCATAATCCACCTTACTCTCTTTCTCCGAGAACTAGCATATGTAGCATCTGAACTCGTCCCAGAGCCCTCATTGAACAGCCAGCTCAGCGACTTGATTATGTTCCTGTTGTGGCAGACCTATTCACCCTTTGAGCCTTTCCAACACACCTGGGATAAAAATGGGGGATTTAAACAAGCCTGAATGGTTTAACCAGGTGTTGAAACAAATAATGGTTTAACATTGTAATTAAAGTAGCATGAATAGCACGTTGCTCCTGGTTAAAGGTCTCCTGTTTGAATGACTTTTGGTATGCAAAAGGGAAATGATGCTGAAAGGTCCTTTTTGTTGCGGTCGTCGAAGAAAGCATCATGCTAATGGAGAATTAGATTAATTAAACTATATGTAGCATAATAGGAGCTTTAAAGTAGCCTGTGTACTGTCATGATTTCACGATTTGAATTGGAGGCAGCTTTTTTCTTTTAAAAATGTTAATGACTTTGTGGGTTTGATTGCAGCATTATTACATTTTCAATAAACCTCCAAGTTCAAATATGCAGTAAAGAGATTTAAATGAGATGTACCTGTCATATGTAGTTTTTTTTGCTGTAATAGATAGTACTGCGTGATTATTTAATGCATAAACCATTTGAAATTTCCACAAAACATTCTATAGTCATATGCCATTACTTAAACATAAAACTATTCATACTGTAGAAGACTAAGGTCATACCATCCAATTCATTACTTACATTTAATATACTGTATTTTTAATTTAACTTTAGGCTGAATTTAATGCATTCCTTCCTACGGCTGTATTGGTGTATTAGGACAGAGTTGACTCCACTCAGCTGTGTTTAAGAGGATGCTGGGAAAGCTGAGGGAACCCGAATGGAGAAGTTTCCAAACAGGAGAGGAAAACTTGCGAGCAGACCCTCATTTTTCCTGAGTGCTGCACGGCTCCCTGCAGAGAAGGTCCTAATCTTTACACATCAAGCAATGAGGAAACAAGAGCTGCAGAAAAAAATGACTGATTGCGAGTGATTGACAGTACATGCAGTTACCACAGTTACTCCATTTTGGTTTCCTTTGCGAAAAATTTTATTCATTGTCAGAAAGGGCAGTTAGAGAAGGATATGTTAAAATGGAAGCCATTTTAAAAGGTGGACCATCAAAAATATTAATCCGCATAATTGTGTACCTTAGATGTCAATTAGAGACACAATTTTCTAAATATGTAAATAAACCTCTATGTTACCTATTTTTCAAATGGCTTTGCTTGTTTTATTTTTAAGTACACACAAAGCAGCATACATTTTTGAGCAACTTGTTTTTGTGCTATAAATGGGGAAATGTGAAACGGTCTAAAAGCAAATTACAACAGGCGTATATTTGCATGTGTATGTGTGACAGAAGGAGAGTGAGGGCTCGGGTCATCAGCGTGCCACAGCATGTGGCGTGTGGCAGCAGACAGCGGGAGACTCTGGCCACATGTGGACTTTACATCAGTGCCAGTAGAAGGATGAGTCAGGAGGACAGTCCAGCGACCCTCTCCAAACTTACTTAAGGTAATTAAAGTTGAGAAAGGTTACGGGTTGATGCTGAGTTGAGGAGAAAGGTCTTTCTTCTGGGCATGGGCCAGGATAAACACAAAGTCTTTTGTTAAACACAAAGTCTTTTGGGGAAGCAGAAGGCCTTAGATGCTGTCAGAATAAGGTGGAAGGCCCAGCAAAATTGTGATGTAATTAGAAAGCCTGCCTTTCGTTTTTCTGCAACTGTGAAACAAGAGCCATTGTTCAGAATATAAAGATACAACAGAACAAATGTATCCTGAAAGCAACCTCTAAAATGTGACCACATGGTCTACTGTGAAAGGACACCTGATGCTGAAAATAGCCTGTTATCAACATATATAAGGGCAGACAGAGCTGAGAGCGAGGTGGAAGGTGTTTACAGTAGGTATGGAACCAGTGGTACAAGTTTTCACCTTTAATAAGAAAAATGTGGGTGTTGTCTGTACAAAACTCATCAGTATGATGCTAGGGCTTTGCTAGGGCTAAAGCTAATTAATTGAAGCTAATTGATTTTCCAAAAAATGCATGCCAATGCCCTACACCCTGCCACAATACTATGGCTTATGGGTAGTTTCATGGGTATATAGGTAGTTTCATGCTATATAGTTGCTAAGCTGTTTACCAGTCATTTACTATTTTTCCTATTCAAATATATATGTATTGTTTTTGAGGTAAAAATCTGAAAAAAAGCTTGAGCTCTTAAAAAAGTAAATATCACATTTCATTATTTGTCAATAGTATAATTTGTGCAGGATAAATTGTGCTCCCTACTCTATTTACAGTTGTATTTATACATTTGGTAGAATTAACTAAAGTAACATTGTATTTGAAGGCAATCTGTTGTTGGAACAAACTGAAATAAATTTATGTTTATTATGTATACATCAAGATCTGCATTTTTTCAGATTTTGTCTGTTTTTATTACTTAAGGTTAAGGGTTCAACAACATCTTACATTAATTACAGTAGAGGCAATAGAAATAGTGATGTTTGTTATAGCAAACACTCCTGTTAGCAATGACTAACAATCTAATTAGCATAACAAAACATATCACTACTACTTAAACATCTTAATCTGTTTGTTACCCAGCAATGTGGCGTTTCTCAGAGCTGTTACCTTCACCATAATATAAGTAGCCTTGTCTTGGCCTTAAAAGGGTGCTTTAAAGTTGAGCACATGTTCTTGGCTTTGAGTTCATCAGTAATTGATGGTGATGCGCTGCTCTGAGCTTTTTGTTGACACGTCATTTGCACACTCTGGACTCTCGTGAGAGTGGGGCACATACGCTGTAGATGATACTGTTCTTTGTCTACTGTCACAGGGTTTGCTTCTATCTCAATGGCCTCTTAATAGATCTCACCAGCTGTCATGCAAAATTTGTGCATTTCATTACAAATTAATTTATCTGATCTTGATGCTATTACTTTTGCAACCCCCCGATCCCCCCACCCCCCCCACATTCAACCCTCCCTAATCATAATTATTTACCGCTCCAGGCAACAATCTATAGCTTACCAAAACAAATAAACAGATTATAAACAGGGCTTAGATTATTTGTGGGAGGGCAAGGATTTCTTAATGGAATTATTAATATTATGCATTTTTACGCAAGGTTTAATGTAGTTAGATAAGTCTGTCTATGCATATAAAATCTTAACACTTGATTACTTGTCATTACATGACAAGTGGAAATTTGATTACAGAAGGAATTATATATTTAACAGCCATGAGAAGACACCATCCAGAAAAATATTGCACAAAATCATTTTTGTCTTTTAATCAAGCATTACGAATATTTGTCTGGCTGAATAAAAGTAAAGCTTTGAATGAGAACTCTTTAATGAGTCACAACTGAAGATAAGATTGTTTTCAGTAATCAGTAGTGCCAAGGATGCCTTTTCATTTGTTTTGTGGGTGGAGGATTGCTGACTGGTTTAAGACAGTTTGTAGTGGCTGTTTCCTAAGATTGCCATTTCTTTAAACAATCTTTGATTTTCAGGTGTGTTGGCCCGCTACAGGAAGTTCTGCCACTTATGCTTACATAGATCTTTTCCTTGAGGGTCTTACTTAAAGAGTACTTCAACATCTCGGCAGCCAAAAAGGGCAACCATAAGTGGAACTCAATGCAAATTACACCGTTCAAGAGGTAAGGCTCTTTCTTAGCATGCTATTGTCTGTGCCAAATCCTATGTACAGATGTAAGGAGCATGTAAACAATCCAAATCTGGTCAAGAGTGTCTTGTTGGTAAGATATTACTTTTCCTTTTTCTTTAACATTATAGATTGTATAGCATCTGAAATGAAAAAAAAAAAACAGGCTAGTACAAGCATTATAAAACCTCTGTACAAACATGCTGTGGTCAAATATTTGTACAGCAGAATCTGTCCTTTCTCTTTCAGCAGTCATCCTTCATTAATGCAGTCCAGATTAAACGCTCTTGCGGTTTGCTAGGGCCCTCATCACTTTAAAGCTGCTAATCTCTGTTTCCCAACTGCAGCAAATCCTATTAAAATCACCTTCAGTTTAACACTTACATTGTTACAAAATGCAAAACATGCAGCCTTCTCTGTACGCTGTTAATTGAGGCTAGTGCACCGCTGTAAAACGTAGCTGCAAGCATGTTAAAAAAGTCGTGTGAATTTCAGAACGTCTGTCAGGAGATTCTAGCACATATTTGAGTATGGCAATGTGGATCTTCGACTCATTTTCCCTTGGGTGCTCCCTAGGGTCCCTATCAAGGGGAAAGATGAACGAAGTCATCTTCAGCCTTCAATGTGAAAGTGTCAGCTTTTGAGGATTTGACTGATTGAGGTAATATTCTGGCATGTTCTTGTGTAAGCAACATTTTAAAAACTCATTCTATCCCCCCATAATTCTCCTTTCTCCTGTCATTCTCTTTTACAAACTTTCATCTCTAAGACCTCTTGTCACCGCTTAAAGAGTCACCATGGTTGATGGTGTTGGCAGACGTCAGCTTTAGTAAAGCCACTTACTGAAGGGAGCGCGCCCCCGATGGAGTGATGATGCTTAAATTGCCTGCACCTCTGCCATAGCAACCGAGCATCACTTCTACAGCATGTCCTTGACAGGGCTGCTCTGTTAATCATGAGGTAAAAACACACTAAGAAATACTGTCACACTAAAGGCACAATATACCAAAGTTCATTGCCCATTCCAACCTCAGCCATAGACTTGAAAAATGATGCTGTGCTGCTACAGTATACAGACCCCTACAAGGATCATATTAATTCTATGCAAAAATTGTAGTGATTCATCGATAATAAAGTTGGTAAGTGAACACCCAAATTGTAAGCTTGATTTTTGGAAGCATTATTTTCATGTTTTGATTGATTATTCACAAAATGAACCAAACCAATCAGCAACATAACATTACCTAACATTGTACTAAAGCAAAAAATGAGAAAGATAAACAACTGTGTAATTATTTTGTCACCCCATGATGCATTGCAAATAACCAATGTAATTAAATCAAAACCATATAATAGTACAATATAAAACACCTAGTTCAATATAAAACTCGGGTTTTCGAGCGGTTAGTTGTAAATATAAAAAAAATTGTTTATTTCAAAATGTTTAGATATATACAAATATAAAATTGTTTGTGAGTGTAGGAAAATAATTCTTTAATGAAGTCAGAGATCACTGTTCATAATTTTCATGGTAACAGTGACCTCTCTAAATGGTTGATATTGAATTGAGAAAATGTACCACCAATATATTTTTATATATATTTTCTATTTTGCAATATTCTTATAAAACACATTTTGGTCCCTATAAAAATAGGCTAATTGAGGTGCAATTTAATGTTTATATTTGTGATTTTCTAAACCAGCATCATGTATTATCTGGCTATTCTGAATTGCTTATCTGGAATTACTGGTAAACTAACAAGTTACTTTGTTAACTTTTACAAGCCTTTCACAACTTATACAATTTTTCAATATTAACCCTGATGCTCTCTAAAAACGTCATTTAAGTGGTGAATAGTTTTGGCAGCTCAGTTCCTTTCACTTTTGGTCTGGTACAAAGACAGGCTATAAAAATTTAATGACCACTTCACACATCAGACAAGTTTCATCCCTTTTATTTTAAAGTCCCCTGACAACATTTTGACTGTAATTTCTTGCAAAGTCTTTCAGTCTTCTTAAATAAATATGGATCCAAAGATTATGGCTTTTAATAACTGCCCCCCATCTCATCATCTTACCTCAAGGCAGTTTATTTTTTTAAGGTACAATAAAATTACACACCCCATCCCATATGCAATACTTGAACCTCTTTCCCCTGCCATTCACAGACACTATCAAAATCATTTGTGATGACTGTAAATGTGAATGCTAAATCTGTGGGGATTTATAAAGCAGCAAGCCTTCATAATTGAACAATAATCAGATTAGTAGATTATCTGCACTGTATTCTTGTGATATGCGACTAATGTTACAGAAACATTATGTAAAGAAGCAGGTTGCAGACATGGGTATTATGAAAAGGAGCTTTAAATTTCCACCCTTTGGCTCTCCAGAAGGCAAATGCTTTGTTACCCTACACAAACATTTCCCTATATATTTCCTATGATTTGCAATTTATTGGTTTCAAACAAAATTGAAACAAATTTAAACACATTTTCACAGCTTTTAAATGAGCATGTGTTGACATAAACAGCACAGTGGTCAGCCATTTGTTTTAAAGATAAACAAATGATCAAAGAGCATAACCAAACGTCTAAAGGCTCTTCTCCTACTGTCTGACACCCCCCTCTTTTTGAAAGGGAGTTTAAAGAATGCAGAGCGGTTTCCAGGGGATACGAATGAAAAGCTTTCGGAAATGCGGGAAAGAATTGAGCTGAAGGGGCAGGTTCTGAGAGGAATTCCCCCATAGCGACCGGACTCATGCTAGGAATCACCAGCGTTCTTATGATCACAAAAAGGAAGGAAGAGGAAGGGGAATTACCTGTCAGGAGGTTCTACGACACCCGTTTAATGAAGTATGTTTATTTAAAAAAAAGAGCAAGGCAGCATTAGACAGAAACGCAGCAAGTGACAAAAGCTGGATGCCTCCATCTGACCTATAACCTTTAAACACCCTTTTTATGTCTCAGACTCTTTCTGGTTGCAGCCTCAGTCTGCTTTAATAAACTCTGACATGTTGTTCTGATGTCTGAGGAGAATTAGGGTGGAATATTTGAGTTTTACATTGTGTTTTCTTTTGTCAGAACTAGACAAAACTAAAATAGCTTACTTTACAAGCCACAGGCAAATTTATGAGCTATTCAGAGTTTGAACACATTGCTTCATGTAAATGAATGGTAGGGTGTTTGCTTATGTTAAGAGTTATACAATGTGACCAACAAAACTTACCATTTTTATATTATTGGGCCCCGATGTTGTCAGACAGTACATTGATAACCTCACAGTATCTGTGGATTATCCTAATAGGCTATGGTTATTTAGTACTTCTTTAAGAAAAAATACATATAATTATATATGTGATACATACTCTTATACATTATTAAAATAATCTTTCAATCTTCTGGGGGTTAAATAGGCTAGGCTTTTTCTCATTTCTGTGAACTCTGGGCAAACTTGATCATTCCTCAGTGCTGTACTCAAAGCGTTCTGAGTAAAAGAGTAAATGGAATGGCTCCATTTTGATAGACACACTGTTGAGCAGTATATGAAGTATGTAAAAAAAGGTAACATTCATTTTAAGATACAGTATGGATCACACGCATTTTGTAACCTCAACTATTTATTTACATCTTCTGGAAATCTAATAAAATGTGTTACATTTGTGCAGATCAAGTATATGGGGGTGAATTTGGGGGTAAATTTTAATGGGATATGGAGTTCCAGTTTAAAATCTACAGAATTTCCATACATTGTCTACGTAATAGCCCCCAAATGATATTCAAATATCTTAAATACATAGTGGAATTTTCTGCATTTATGATGTCAAAATTCCCCCCAGTGAATCATGGGCATTGCCACCTCTGCCTTTATACTGTAAATTGACATCTACACAATTAAAATCTGTGTAGTGTGAAAAAACAGAACTGAGCCACTTGTTCATATAGCCGCTTAGAAACATTCCGGCAACCACACTGAACAATATAGAACTTTATTGTTTAGATATTTATATTTTTGCAAAAATGTAAATATCTACTTAAATATTAACTCAACCTACAGTGCATTTAAGATATACATTTTTTTAACAGTACTTGCATATCCCAGAATCAAACCCACAACCTTTGCACTGCAGATACAATGCTCTACCAGTTGAGCCAAAAGAACAACAGGAGCTGCAGTGACGGTTTAATGCAACACATGGCTATGGCTTGAGCACATTTGGCCATCCATTTTTCTCTCTCGTTTTCTTTTGAGGCCTGATGAGATGGCGCTTGGTGACCCATTGAAACACGATTGACTCATGAGGCTATGACTGCGTGAGATACTTTCAGAAAGTATCTCAAAATTTCTCCTCTTTGCGCTCGGAGAACATTCAGCACACTAAAGGGCTGGATCCACTCATATCCGTGCAAAATGTATGGAAGGACCAGAAAAAGCTTTTCATCTACTGGCTAATTTGAATTATGTAACCTAAACACAACAGAAAAGATTTCTCATCATTAGGTTGGATAGTGCGAGAGGAAGAGTTCTGGAAATAATATCTGAAACAGAAAATAATTGGCAGCTTGTGACACTCTTATTATTGGTATGCTGATAATTCTATGCCTGCTGCCCTCATTAAAGCTGACAAGTCACACAGTGAGTATAAATCGGAATGCTCCAACAACAGTGTAAGCATTTGGATCAGTGACTGCTTTAACTCTCAGTGACAAGGAAAGCCTGGCCAACGACTCCTTTTCAGTCAGTGGGGAATCTTCAGCCTCACTGCGTACCAGCGATCTAAACTGACAGCTCTCTCAAATCAGAGAAAGAGGGGCCGCCAGTCTGGCAAATGGGCTGCGGGGGCCAGGCAGTGCTTCTGTGTGTCCATACTATAGTTTTGGCCTGCTCCAACTGTGTTGCCTGAAAAAGATAGAGGGGGAGGGTACTTTGGCATGTGAGGCTACAGACTCTACCGAAGGACGCCATAGCGACAACCTTGAGTGTAAAATGCAAATATTTATGCCATATGTTGTTTTCTCAATCTGGTTCTTAACAAATATTAATATAGACAGTAAAAAAAACAAACCAAAACAGCTTGAAAACATCACAGTTTCCTACAAATCACCAGCCCTGCCTGGCAAAGTCAAGGAAGAAGACATTAAGGATTTATTGAAGTGATAAATGTCTAAGAAGAAAAGTATTAAATTAATCCTTTAATGGTGACATGGTCTGAAAAGCATTAAAGATGCAAATAAAGTTTTGTGGTGCTTTTAAATCCAAATGCTTGGCGGAAAAAACAAATCCAATTACTATTAAACACCACCCAAAAAAGCCTGTCATAACACTTAAAAAATCCAGGAGTGGCAAATGAAATATATCAACAGTGACTCAGTGGGTACGTGTCACCTTCCCATGATAGCCCAGGTCTTTCTTTTATGGGTTTGTTTTCTGTGAGATGATAAACCGGGGGCTCATCTCCTGTCTTGCCATCACTCAGAGTAAATCCTGATGGATCGGAGACAGCGTGGTGCCTGGGCTGGCATGCTGGGCATGTGAACTGAGGTGATGGATGGCTGGGGGTGCACCAGTGGAGAGCAATTTCTCTGCCCATATGGGCCGGTGGCAGTAGCAGGAGGCGACAGGGCAATGGCACTTTGAGTGCCAGTCACACTTTGGACGTCCACCAGACCCTTGTCATCACCCTCATATGCTCAGCCGTGTAAACCTCCATACCACTAGAGAAAAAGAGCAACTGACTGGCATCATCTACTAACAAGGGTAATGTTTGCTGTCTTAAATACATGATGATAGATAATATAATATAATATTAAATTAGGTGAATACATAAGAAGACAGTATAGCAAGTTTACATTAATTTGGCTTAGGCTGTTATCCAAAGCATCTTACAGTGCAGTTAAGCTATACATTTTTATCAGTATGCCTCTGAGACTGAAACCCACTGCCTTTCCACTGCCAACACAATGCTCTACCACAATGCTTACAGAAACACAAATAGATAGATAGATAGATAGATAGATAGATAGAT